>CM073465.1:25776593-26376593 GCA_037074535.1 Gleditsia sinensis
CTCAAAAGTCTTATTGCAGCAATCAAGTAGGACTCGGTTCTGACTTAACCAATCCATACCCAAGATGACATCTATACCGTCTAGAGGTAGATAGATCAGATCCACTACAAAGGATCTGCCATTCAATACAATGGGACAATTCAAACACACTGAGGAGGTAATTATTTTTCCTCCTGTAGGTGTCACCACCGCTAACTCATATGATAACTCTGCAATAGAGTGTTGTAATTTCCCCACACATTTTATTGCTATGAAAGAATGGCTCGCGCCAGAATCAAACAATACATTCAGAGATAAATTGTTGATACGGCACGTACCTTGCATCAAATCAGGAGCTGTCTTTGCTTCAGCACCACTCAAGGTGAAAACTCTTCCTGTTGTTTGTTGTGTTCGTGCAATACCTTTCTCTCTTCCCAGTGGACAATATCGTGCCACGTGCCCCTTCTGTCCGCATTGGTAGCAAGTAACTGAATCAAAATAACATGGCTTGTTCCCATGGAATTTCCCGCATTTTCCACACTGACCCGTTGTTGGATTTTTCAGAAAAGGTCTAGGTTCCACAATTACTGGTTGTTTACCTATCATAATATTCTTCCCTCTGGTATTTCTATCCATAACTGGGAACTCTCTCTTCCGCTTCCACTGAGTACGCCTCTCCTTTTCATCCTCAACTGCTTTTAGACTTGTCGCCAGCATCCGACATTTATTTACCAACGGGGCATATTCCTGAATCTCTAATGCCACCACAACATTTCTAAGCTCCGGGTTCAGTCCTGATTCAAACTTCACTGCCTTCCAAGCTTCATCTGGATTATTCT
Source organism: Gleditsia sinensis (assembly GCA_037074535.1). Taxonomy (NCBI): domain Eukaryota; kingdom Viridiplantae; phylum Streptophyta; class Magnoliopsida; order Fabales; family Fabaceae; genus Gleditsia; species Gleditsia sinensis. The sequence goes on from CM073465.1 coordinate 25,777,412, forward strand.
TCAAAGTACTTGAGAACTTAGACAGTTCTTCAAACTTGGTAATATAGTGCTCAATGGTCCCATTTCCCTGTCTAAGCTGAAGAAACTCAATCTCTTTCTCAGCTCTCACATTACTAGGAAAATATTTGTTCAGAAAAGTCTCGGAACAAGTGCCATGTAATTTCCCTGTTTTGATGTACCAGTAACTCTTTGGCTCCTCTCCACCAGTATTCAGCTTCTTCCTTCAGCATATATGTCCCAAGATTAACCTTATGCTCATTAGAACAATTTAGAATTTCAAAAATCTTCTCGAGTTCCGTTAGCCATCTCTCAGCAACTATTGGGTCATATGCACCCACAAAAGACGGAGGTCACGTTCCCATAAATTCAGACCATCCATTACCATTTCCAGTTCTGTTCCCATTTCGATTTCTTTCATCTCCCCTATCCTCATCATTATTATTAATATTTTGAAGATGCTGCAGAATCTGATTCGTAGCAGCTGCCTGAGCTTGAATAGCTGCGGCTATATTATTTAAGGTAGCATCTGCGCTGCCTGGCAGATTCCTTCTTGGTGGTGCCATAACTCACTGTATTTGTAAAGAAAAATATTAGTCACTATTGAGGTGATCAAACTCAACAGTAGTTCAAAATTTTACAGCAGTTATCACACTACACAAAATTATAAATAGGAAATACTAGTACTTTCCTACTGTATTTATCCGCTACCTTATACAACGTTTCCACATAACTATTCAAGACTCCTCTAAGTCAATTTAGGTGACCACCCACCCCATGGTCGCCTAAGATCGACCGCTCTGATACCAACTTTGTAACGTCTGGTTTTTTTTTTTTTACATTACGCTTGTTAAAATACGCCATATGTAAAAAAACACATTATATATATATATATATATATATATATATATATATATATATATATATATATTTATTACAAACTTCATACATGTTATAATTATAAATACATTTCAAAATACAATATACATGTTTACATATATATTACAAACCTCACACAGGTTACATTTATACAGTACACCATTTCAGTACATAAATAAAAGTCTTTATACAGCACTTCACCCTTGAAATACAAAGGGTGAGGAGGTGGTGCTGACATCTAGATCTCCGTCAGTAACTCCCTTTTGTGTTGTAACTCATTTCTTTTTATCTGAACATAACACCACAATAACAGTGAGAACAAAGGTTCCCAGTAGACTTAACATAAATAAAATATGATGAGAAAACAGGGGTTATGTTCAACTATATAAGCTACAGAAAAATATCAAAATTTTGAAAAAAAATCATAATTTTTGTTTATGCATAATTATCATACTATACTTGCACTAGAAGTCTATTTTTTTTTCTAATGCTCAGCCCTATCACGGCTTTTAATTTACTTGTTTACTATATGCATAGTGACCGATCAACTACAGTCACAATAAGTGATCAGGGAATGTGAGTACATCACCCTCCTGCCTCCTCACATTACCACTGACACCCGGTTGGAGCGGCCCTCCCTTGGCTCACTCAGGCTAATAGGGCGTCCTTTACTCGGTACCGTCACAAGCCATACAACCCGTCGATATTCATTCATACATATAAATACATATATATATATATATTAATGCATATTCATCAAATAGAATGTAAAATTATCAAGCAACTCGCCATGAGTTTTACGCTTGCCATAATTATCAAGCAACTCGCCATGAGCTTTACGCTTGCTATTCAATTTCTTTCATAAAATAACATGCATAATTTTCATATCCAACAATTAATAATTATTCATCACATATCAAATGTCCAATATAATAAATTTTGAATCAAATAAAGAAAATGATAATTTTCTTGGACATTTGTCTTCTAAAAATATTTCAACAAATAAAACTATTTTTAAGTAAAAAAAAAATAGTGAAATGTTCTGTGACCTTTGTTCACTTATTCAATAATATCTCCCTCATATGAATTTCGATTGAGGTGATTTCAAAGCCTATAAAAATCTAAGACAGTTATCTACAACTTCTATGTTTATCATTTCTTCAAATTCTTTACGGTTTATTCCCAGAAAATTAAAAATTAATCACTTATTTTTACTATCCTGAATTCCGACCTTTGCTCAATTAATTACCCATATCTCCCTCATATAAATTCCGATTGAGGTGATTTCAAAGCCTATAAAAAGCTAAGACAATTTCCTACAACTTCTATGTTTGTCATTTCTTCAAATTCTTTACGGTTTATTACTAGACAATTAAAAATAAAACACTTATTTTTACTATCCTGAATTCCGACCTTTGCTCAATTAATCAACCATATCTCCCTCATATGAATTCCGATTGGGGTTATTCCAAAGCCTATAAATCCGTGAGACATATATCTACAATTCATATGTTGACCATTTCTTTAAAATCTTTCCCAAATTTTCTATAAATTCCAAAAACCGAAGCTACCCCAATTATTCCGAAATTCAGCTTATATAATCCCATACACCCATATGCATGTCCAAACATTCAAAACAGAATTTCATATAAATATCCAGACCACATGTTATCCAAAATCACATATAAATAAATCGAAAATTTTTTATATAATTTTGTACAAAATTTATTAAATAGATGTTAAACCTACCTCAGATAGATCCTTAAACTTGTTTTCCTCTTTCTTTTCCTTCTTCTTCCTCTTCCTCTTTCTCTTCTTTCTCTTCTCTTCTTTTTCTTCTTTTCTTTCTTTCTCTCTTTCCTTTCTCTTCTTTTTCTTCTTTTCTTTCTTTCTCTCTTTCCTTCCGTCACCTCCCCCTTCCCCTTCTTATCTTTCATTTTTATTATTATTTTATTATTATTATATTATATATTTTTCTTTCCCTTCTTACCCCCTACCTACCTCCTCCCTTTCTCAAAAATACCCTTGCCACCATCCCTAATTTCATAAATGCCATCCTCCATTAATTACAATAATGCCATTTCAATGAAATTACATAAATGTCATTTTAACCATCCTACTATCTTCTTTTACCTGAGTAAAATTGTAAAACGATTTAATCCTCCCGTGAAGTCCAAAATGCTTTCTCCTTTCTGAACAAAAATTCCAATGAGTAACATAAAGGAAAAATCGGGGATGTTACAATTCTGACCTCTCACCACTTCCTGGAGTATAATGCTCTCATTTGAAGTCTTATTGATGTGATTCCAAATGCTATGGAACTAAGACATAGGTATACAACTTCTATGTTGAATATGTTTTAATATTTTAGATAGAAGGTCGTCCATGCTGAGCCTAATGTTAACCTAATAAACTTTTAACCAGATTTTCATAAGAAGCCAGACTTACCTTGTGTAAACCTACTCCTATGGCTCTCAATTTGTAGCTTGCTTCTCCTCTTGGTTTCCTTTTCAACTCAGCCACATTTCTTGCACCAAATAAGGGGTGAGCAAGGCTTCAAACCTTATCACTCACTCTCACTCTCACTCTCACTGCCTTATGGAAGGGAAGAAAACTCTCCACATTTTCTGGTTCTTTCACTCTCTTCCTCCTCTCTCAACCTTCTTCTTCTTCCTGGCTACTTTCTCCCTCTTCCTTCCTCTTACCTCTTCAGTTGTTTGACTACTTCCCTCTCTCATTTCTTCTGCTGGCATGAGGCAAGGCTGGGTGTTCTTCTCTACTCTTTTTTTCTGTTGCACGAGAGACGCATGTTGCTGGGCGCTAAAGGTTGCAGGAATTCCTTGGATTCTGCAGGGCAAGGGAGTTGGTTTTCTGTTGCCTCTTGATAAATGGGAATTTTGAGTGTTTATTGGCCATATTTTATCCCCTAATTCATAGTAACTTGTGATTATTTCTATGCTTTTGGTTATACTTTGTTCTGGGTACTGCTGTGGTTTGTTTTATGGTTGTAGGAGAGCAAAAGAAGCCAAGAAGTAAGAAAAAAACCATCATGCAAAGAACTAAAAGGACCTGGGATATGCTAAGGAGGAAGCAAGGAGGTTACACATCAAAAATCATTGAGAAAGCACTTTGACAGCTTGTAGCACGGCCAGGCCGTGCTCTGAGCAAGAGATGTAAGATTTCCCCAGATTCCAGCCCGAAGCACGGTCGTGCTTCGAGGTCTGTACAGAACGTTAAAATTAGGGCTTTTGGCCACCAAACAGATATAAAGGCATGGGGATGCGCAACTGAGCAAGGGGGGACCGTAGGAAACACTGGAGAATCACCTTTTAGGCTTAAGAAACACATTTAGACTAGGTTTTTTCATAGATTATTATAGATTTTGGATGCTCTAGAGTAGAATTTACGGTATTCAAGGTTGTAATCCATCAAAATTTTTTGCAGACCAGGTTTTATCTTTCTATTTTAGTTTTCTTCTTCTACTTGTACTCATTCTGTTTCAATTGTATTGAACTATCATGATTTTTTCAATGAAGATGAATTTGATTCCTGTTTTGATGATGTGTGAGTAAATTTAATCTAGGGTTTTGGTAAACCCAATTGTGATACAATGATATTGTGCTTATGACTTGAATTATGAAGCCCTAATTGTGATCGGTTCTAGATTGATTTGGATTGACTATTATATGCATGAATGAGTTGGTAAAATGCCTGATCACTAGTCTATCACGTCTTAGGTATTTAATCGATGAACTAAAAGGTGAAGATTAAAACTAGAACCTAATAGTTAATTAGCGATATCTTAATCACGAAAGTAGTTGAAGATTCTCTAGGATTGAATCGATTAATGGGCACGAGAAAACCGATTAATTGCATTCCATGGTTCGCATAAAGCTTAATGGACCTAGGTTAAGCTAAGAACCATGAAAGTAGGTAATTTGATTAACCTAGGTACGATTGGTAATGCTTGAAAGAGATTACTAATTAATTGAGGCTAAACCATCCCCAGTAATCTAGAAAATTGCAATTAGAGGTAAATATCAGTTGTTGAGTATACAAGTGTGGTGAACCCTAACCCTAGGCTTTGCTAAATTGATTATTTTTATCTATTTAATTGCGATATTTTCCCATCGAATTGTATCGATTTAGATAGCACCTTTTTGTGAAATTCTAGTAATTGGCATTGTTATCTGTGGGATATGACCAGTACTTGCCGAACTAACTACAACTACGTCATACACTTGCGGTATTTGGTAAAACATACACAACACCTCTCCATGTGGTTTTATGCATATATAACTATAGTATAATATACTCAATGGGTAGGTGGTTGCATGACACGAAAAAGGGACTGATGCTGCCAGAAAACCTACGTGCGTGAATGCTCTATTTTTTGGCGTGAATTTGCTGCAGATGGCCGTGTGTTTCTACTTGTCTTTGTGGAGCAAAGGTGGGTGTGAAGATGCTTCCATGTGGGACGTCTTTTTCTGTTTGATGTGGAGCAAGAATATCGTGAATCCTGCTGCCATGTGAAGGTGTGATTCTGTTACATATGGGCCATGTTTTTTGCTAGTTTTGGTGGAGCAAGCATAGTGTGTTTTCAGCTTCCATGTGGGTGTGTTTTTGCTGGCTTTGTGGAACGTGTTTCTGCTGATGTGGAGCAAGGATGGGCGGTGTTTTTAGCTGCCATGTGGGTGTGTTTCTACTTGATGTGGAGCAAGGATGGGTGCATGTTTTAGCTTGTATTTCCTACGCTGCATGTGTGTTTTTAACCTACCAAAGCTGCTGGTGTATTACTTCACATCCTCATGTGCATGCATGGGTAAATATATGTATTATGTTATGCATAATGTAAATGAGGCAAGGGTATATATACGTAAACTTCTCATTTGCATGTGTAAATGTATAATATAATGTGCATGGTGGAGGTGAGAGGAATTACATGCATATATATATTGCATCACATAATGCTTCTTCCTTCCTTATTATGTTACTAATCCTAAATTAGTAGCATCCTAAGGAATATATTTGTATCTTATTCCTCTCATTTATGCTCTAAAAATATTTTATTTATATTACTTCTAACCATGAAATGGTACCACATATATTATAAAGTCTTTATTGTCAAACAACTACACATTTTAATTCTTGTTCATATATGTCTTAATTTATTACTAATCCTAGATTAGTAATGTCTAAAAAAAAGTATTTGTATCCTCTCTCCATCCATTATGATCCTAAGAATTTTATTATATGCTTCAATATTAACTATGTCACCTATTTTATACTTGCCTTATAACTAAGCATCTTAATCACTTGTCATATGTATTTTCTACTCATCCTTAAATTTATCTAACTTTATTAGAGGCTTAGGATGTTACACATATAACATTAGCCATAGGGATTTCCTTCAACCATAAGTTCTTCACTTTTCAATCAACAATAGACATCAAATTTTTTTCCACATAATTAAGCAAAATTCTTGTCCAATTAAATTCCTCGGAATTAGATAACATAAGAATAATCTAATATGTACTTCCTTAGCATTGATGCAAGAAAGAATGTACCAACATCACTCAATCCTGATGGCAAAACTAGGCGATATATACTATGCATACTTTGTCCAAGATTTCAAAAGAGCCTAGGTACCAAAGCTTAACTTTTTCCTTCTTTCTAAACCTTAATACCTCTTTCATAGGTGAGTCCTTTAAAAATATTTGGTCACCAGCTGATAATTTTTTTAGTGCTCAACATTCCTGGTCCTTATAGACTTTTGGCCTGTATTGAGTTTGTTGTATCTTTTTTCTAATCAATTTCACGTTATCAACGACATCTTACAATAAGTCTGACTTTATTTAGTCATTTAACAGAAAGTTTGTAACACCTCTTACATAAGGCTTTAAGTCATCCAATATCATTTTATTATAGGCAAATTCTACTAAGAGATCTCCCACCAAACTCAAAAACATATGCTTGAAACATACTTGTCAAACTAGTATCATCAATTTAAGTTAGTCATATTTTATCTATTGCAAGTTATTCTAAATTAGATTCTAAAAGCTTAACTTTACTCAACTCACTCACCTATTAGGAGACCTACGATGTTTCATGTAAAACCACAAATGGTGCCATTTGTATATTGGCCTAATAATTATTGATATGGGCAACTTTAACTAAGGACAAATAATTTATCCTAACTTTCACCAAAATTATATAAAGATATGTGAAGCATAATTTCTAATGCGTAAACACATCATTAAGATTTATTATCAGCTATACTATAATCTAACAAAGATCCTAAGGCTTCCTGAATAGCTCTCCTAAAATAATATATTCAATTCTTACTTGTTGACTCACCAAACAACAAAAAGTATATCACTTGTACATTCTTTTTATCATTATACTAGTACGATTCTTTCAAATCTTAATATATCCTTATTGCCTTGGGGTTATCAATATTCAAAATCTATGACTTTTCTAAAATCTCCTTTCTCAACAATTATTAACACGTGAATTTTCAATCTCAACATAATTCACATCCTATATACATCCCAGATCCTAGACTCAATTTAGCATAGTATAAACCCTTAACACAAATATCCTTATCACTTACATTATTTTTGGTCATGGTTCTCAAAATATTCTCCATATTTCTAAATTAAGAGTTGAAAGATTAATTTAAATCTTATTTCCCATATTTTATTCCTCAGGATTACATTCGTCAAAGGACCATAAGGCCATCATCCATCTATTTCTTTCAAACTTTTCATTACTTTAACCTACTAACCACTTGGACACCATAATAATTGAGTTTCAAAAAAAAGAAATTAACACTTCTTGTAATAAGGAAAAGAACGTTACATTTAATGTCAAACATTAATGAAGAATGACATAGCAGAAAAAGAGAAATACATAATAGAGTATGGTGCCAAAATAGGAAGTCAGAAGTTTTGACAAAGCATTGAAAGAAAATTAAAATCGATGGCTGTAATTCTTAAAAATCTGTAAACAAAACCTAGCTACTATTTCGGAAAAAATTGGTGGCCGCAAGTTTTGTATATATGTGCCAAAATATACTTTAAAGCTGTTGGTATTTAGTGAAAAAATAACACATGGAAAAGAAGCATTTTTGAGCTTATAAAAGTTTGTGAAGAACACAAAGCATATAGTTAACTGGTAGGATGAAGTTGGTTGCTTCAAAATAGATGTAATAAATCAATTGTAAAATAAACCAGTCCAAATTAAAAATTCTCAAAATAGCTAGTAAACTTAATAATATCGATAGTCAACTGGCAAGAACATTGGGAGAAACAAAATAAACCATTTTATTGTCGCTCTTCAACAATTAAGTTGTTTGCATTTTCACTCTCTTTTTTACAATGACGCCTATCACTTACAACTTCCCTACAAGAATCAAGACATCAATGCTTCATCAATGACTACAAAGAAGAAGAAAATTTATGGTGATAACTTAACCTTATTCTCCTTATATGCTTAATATGAGCCACAATCACAACTACTATATATATGCATGCGTGCCGACAGTTTTTAAATTCACCTTTTATTTAACTGATATCCACCAATCACTCACATAGTTGTTTTAATTACATCTGGCCTATTCGCATAGCTATTGTAAGTATGCATTTTTTTTAGTTCTATAAATGCTCTCGTTAGTATCGTTACCTTGATACTCAAAGTTAGGGTGTGTGTAGCTATAAAGGGAATCACATTCTGTTAGTTTCAAAATATTTGTGTTTTTTGTGGTTCCAGTCCTAGAAAAAATGGAGAGTATGTGAAAGCTGCACAAAACCTAGGTATGATGCTAACCAGGAGAAAAATTCATTTAGTTTATGGTGGAGGTAACCGTGGGTTAATGGGGTGCATGTCTATAGCTACACATGTAGGAAAATGTCAAGTTCTAGGTATTATTCCTACAACTCTAGCTGTATCCAACATCATAGGAAAAACAATTAGGGAAGCATTTAGGGTAGCTTCCATGCATTAGCACATGGCTAGAATGATGAGCAATGTTGATGCCTTCATTGCCTTACCAGGTGGTTTTGGTACTTTAGAAGAGATTTTCTAAACAGTATCTTCAGTACAATTGAATATTCATCATAAACCGATAGGTTTGTTAATTTTAATGACTTCTTTTATGGTTTGTTGTCTTTTCTCGATCATGCTATGGAACAAATGTTTATTTCACACTCAACATGACGAATTCTCATCTTGGCTTCAAATGCTGAGGAGTTGATTGATGTTTTATAAGCATATATCATGTACCTGATCTAATTACAGCTCAAATAGATTGAACAATAGACAACCACAGAAAATGCAAATTAGACTCGGATCTTCATCTTTAACTATAGTAAGACGTAGACATTGCTATACCGCTTCTACTTTCTTAGGATCTACTTGAATACCATCTTGCTAGCCACATACCTTAAGAAAGTAATACTACTAAGCCAAAATTTGTATTTTATGAACTTAGCATATAGCTGATACTCCCTTAGAGTTTGTAAAATGGTCCTCAAATGTTGCTTAAGATCCTCTGAACTCTCAGAACATAATAGTATATTGTCAATAAATTGATTCACAAATGGCTGAATTATTATTCATCAAGTCTATAAATGTAGCTAGGGCATTTTTCAAACCAAATGACATCACTAAAAACTCCTAGTGCCCATGCCGAATCCTGAAAGCAGTTTTCAGATTGTTCTCTTCCCTTGTCCTCAATTAATGATACCCATATCTCATTCAATTTTTAAAAAACATTGAGCACCTTGTAGCTGGTCAAACATATCATCTATATGAGGTAATGGGTATTTATTCCACACTGTCACTATATTCAACTATATATAATCTATACACAATCGCAATGATATTTTTTTTTTCAAAAATATAACTGGAGCACTCCAAAAAAAAGTACTAGGGCAAATAAATCCCTTATCTAACAAACATTGCAATTAATTCTTCAATTCCTTGAGCCAATCAGTACCATTCTATATAGGATATAGACACTGGTTGGTTCCTGAAAATAAATCAATACCAAATTATATTTTATCCTTTTGGGGATAATCTTGAGAATTTTTTAGGAAACACATCAGGGAATTCTTTAACCACTGGAACCTGCTCTACATTGAGGTACATTATATCAACATCTTTGACCACTACTAAATACCCTTGGCATCCTTTTTGTAATAGCTTATGAGCTATTAAAGCAGAGATTAAATTATTTGGTACTTCACTACAATCACCTTATATCATGAAAGGAGATTCTCTGAGAATATTGAATTTAATTACCTTAAGATGACATTCAAAAATGGCATGAAATGATGCCTACCAATCCATTCCCAATATTACATCAAAGTCTACCATATCTAGACATTAGGGTAAAACGAATATTATATTAAAAAATGATTATATTTGGCATTTGTCCCAATTCTTTAAATTCTTTGGGACGCCTATCCCTTTCACTTTTAGGTAGTAATTAACCCATAGATACCGCTTAAGATGTCACAATATTCATTAAAATTTATATTGGGAAATTTAACAACTGGGAATAGAAAGAAAATTGAAACCCTATAGAATCCCTTAGCAGCACCTGAATTATAAATATGTCCGGCTCATATCCATACTAAAGGTCCTACTAATGAATCCTCAGCTCTAACAACCACAGGGAAACCTAATACTCTGATATTAACCTGTCACGCCCCCAATTTAAGGGAACGTGAAATGCATACTTCACAACATATATTTTCCATAACATGCATAATACACTCATTTACAAATAGGTATTCACATATATACACAATATACAATTCAAGTTTATAAATATCAAAGTAACAACAGAAGCAAGAATCCTTTTTGTGGCGTTTAGAGCATACTCTAGAGTACAAGTATATTATAAATCAAAATCTACAAGCCCTGGAAACAAAATAGGCTTACCAGAGAATATGTCTACTAGCTAATCACCTATCTGAAAGAAAATGACCAAACTCTGTATTCTTATCTAAAAAATATGGAAATATCGTGTAGTGAATTTGACAACTCAATGAGCAGATAATACCTCATGTGACCTCTTAGGTCAACATATGGATGTACTCATATTTTAAAACTTGTCAAATAAAAAATACAATTTGGTAGTACATCCATAGGGGACCTGCATTTCAAATATTCTCGAAAAAAAAGATATTCAGATATCCAAAACCATATACTGTATTGTATGATCATTAAACAAATATTGTTATGCATCAAAATATTTCACATGAGAACATTAGGAGGATTCCATACTAGAACCCCCTTATCAGAGTTCAAGCCCTTTTGTACTTTGGTGGTGTAGGATTTACCTATACATAGCATCCCAGCTAAGGTTTTCCCTACTACCATTTAAGAGAACACACGAAGGGACTCTAATATGATCAATTTCTTAAGCACACAATAAAGGAGGGCAAATCACATATCATATAATTGGCATCTCGCCTAGATAGGAGGCATTCCGCTCTCTTTTACATATCATGTCCCATGTGTTGATCGTCACACAAGGCTAACACCACCCCTGGTAGTTGAGGTGTCAAGGTTCACCAAAGCTAACATCACCTACTATTAGCAAACAATATTTCTAATAGGATTCCTCCATAAAACTCATATTTGCACATATGCTATATTGTTCAAAACAGAGGTTTCAGTATAATACAGAATTTTCAGTCTCAGTATAATTCCTGTCAAAAATTTTCTAATCAGGGTTATCACATATATATGTCCTTTTCCAAGGCAATCTTATAGCTTTACATATCAATAGCATGTGCACAATATATTTCCTTTACCATATGATGAGAAATACATTTAAAATCACATATTCAATGAGTTCAAAAATTAATTTTTCAAAACCATACTCTTCTTGAACTATATACTAGATTATAATCAATTCAAATAATTTAATCAATTTCAAAGACATATAAAAGTATAAATAACTTGTAAACATAATCAATTATACATTTAAAGTTCAAGAAGAGTATAGGAGAAGTCATGGAAAGAATTATCTATTCCCAACATACGACTCCAGGTTGGACTATCCCAAAATACAATTTTTGAATTCAAATTTGATCAAATATATATAAAAAATGAGTTTGGAGAGTCTAAAAACCTAGGAAATGACTCCGGAATTGCGAAATTTCAACTCTGGGAGCTTAGTTAACACTAGTCATCTGATGAATACTATTTATAGCCATAATTACTATTCACTACCAGAATCAATATTCATACCAGTCAGAGTTACTGTTCACTATGCACAAAAAGTTGTCAAATGACTGAAAATTTTCATATCCTAAGGTTTATCTTTCTCCTGAATCCATCTACGATGTCATATTTTCAATTTGAGGTATCTAAATAAGAGTTTTAGACCTTATCTTTTTCTAAAAAATTTTACTTCCGATTTGTGGCGATTCTACGGTTGATTTCAAAAATCATTCAGCCAAAATTATAGTACTCTTCATCTTGAATCCAATGGTAACCTCAGTTTTGTGACCAGAAGCCTGTAGGTACTTTAGATCTATAGAGAAAAAAATGAGGAGAGAGAAAACACTATTTATCACTATTCATTCGGTTTACGAAGATTTTGCAAATGTCTTGCATCTCCCCTCTTCTTCTTTTTTATTATTATTTAATTTTTGAATAGTTGAAATTTTTTTTATATACATAATAATATTACTTTTCATCCTAAAGTATCCCAAAAATTTCTAAAAATTTATATTCTTACAAAACTTTAATTGAACTCTTAAATCATGATTTTTCTTAATACAAATTTTAATAAAAAAAATCATAATATAAAATAACTTCATGCATGTTAAAAGAAATAAATTTATAAAAATAAAATAAAAGTTTATTAAAGCCAAATATAATTATATTAAGTAGAAAAAAATCATTTTAATTAAAAGTGTAATTACTTTTAGCAAAACATAATTGTAACATCCCTAATTTTGTTTCATTTATTAATAAAGGTACATAAATATTTAATGTAACAACCATAATTTCGTTTCATTTATTAATAAAGGTACATAAATAATGAATTAAGGAAATAAAATTTATTAGACAATTTTTAGATATCTAAGAAATATAATCCTTAGAAATTCTTCACCTTATGTGTATGCATAGAAAATGTTTCTAACATTAAGGGAATAGGTAAAGAGAGAAAATCTAATAGGAAAAATTAGAAATAACATACTAAAGAGAGGCAAAATTCTTGGGTAAGGAAGATAAATTTTTGTAAAGTAAGTAAAGGTCTTAAAATTTCAAGAAAATTGGATTAGGGTAATTTTTCCTAATTCAAGATCTAGAGTTACTAAGTTTAACATTTCCATCCATAAATTGGGCTTTCACCTATGGACACTTCATATAGAGTTTTTCCACTTCACATGAATTTCTAAGAAGGCAATAGGATAGCCTAAGCAAGAAATAAAACATAAACTTGGACTTGGATATAGAAGTTGGACCGATAGCCCAAAAGTCAAGAAAATATGATCAAGCCCCTCGTGAAAGGTAGAATTTCATTTAAAGCAAAGGAAATGGGTAAGAATGAGCCCAAATCCAAGAAGCAAAAATAAGAATCATGTGAGGAAATAGTAGTGTAATAATAATCAAGATTAGGTCACATGGCATTAAGACAAAACATCTATATCGTACATTCATAATTTCAACAAGTAGGTAATAATACATGGCTTTAGGACAAAATATCTATATCCTATATTCATAATTTCAACAAGTGGGTAATAACCATAGCATTATGACAAAACATCCTTATTCTACACAAATAATTTCAGCCAAGTAAGGGAGATTCAAGGGCTGCAAATTTGTCACCTAAAAAGGCAAACCTATCATACTTGATTAAGACAAAAGAAAAATGAAATGAATCCATAAATCAAAGGGACCTTGTCCCTTGTCTTAAGAACATTTTAACATGATTTTCAAAATACAAATCTCCTTTTGCTATGCATATCTTGACTAAGGGAGAGGAAGACAAGAACATGAGTTGTTTTTTCCCTAAAAAAACCAAGTGCATCCTAGTTGTGATAAGGTAGACCCATGGTTATGAAAGTTGAACCACATGATAGTTTATTTAAGCAAAATTCACCCTTATAACATTATAATTTCGTCCAAGTGAGGGAGAGGAAAAACATAAGCAAGGTAGAGTGAGGAAAGGAGAGAAAGAGAGGAGAAGAGAGGAAGAAAGAGGAAGGAGAAGTCTAGAGGACTAAGTATTCAAGGTAAGTTAGCTTAATCTTCACTTGAATCTATCCTTCTTCTTCATTCTTGGGGTTCAAAAAATCACCCTCCTTCTCTTATTTAAGCTGCTAGAAAAGCTAAGGGAAGGGAGGAATCTTGCTACTTCCTTCAAGAGGAAACAAGAAAAAGAATTCCCCAAGTGAGCTAGGGAGATCTTTAGGCAGCTTTAACAATATTTTTTTAGAAAAGTTTTGAAATTAGAAACATTTATATGGGATTTTGATCCTAGAAATTTGATGAAATTTACTATATTTGTTACCTAGATTATTGGCCATGGATATTGCTATATCATATTATATGTTGATTTTACAAGTGATGTATGTTTGAATACTTAGGTTGGTGTGGAAAGTTCTGCATAAGTATGGCTATGGGTGATAAGATTTTAGGATTTTTATGCTACTATTTTGTATATTTAAATGTGGTGAAAAATTGATGAAATATGATTAGATGTAAATTAAGAAGAAAATGGAAGGGGACATAATAAAATGATGAACTAAAACCATAGAGAAGGTTTGGTTAGGAAACTGGATTTCAAATTAAACAGGGAAGCTTGTGTTTTTTTTTAATTTTGGGAAGAATCAGTTAGTAATTAAAAGAAATAGTTAATATTAAAAGTATAGATATATGTCTCATGGATTTTTAGCCATTGGAATCACTCAATTTGGAGTCCATATGAGGTAGATATGATCATATTAGTATGCAGTGGTCAGAAAATTGTTAACTAGGGAAGAATTTGTTAGAAAAGCTTCTGTGTTTGAATTTCTGGGAAAATTATGTAAGAAATTAAAATAACTAGTTAACATAAAAAATATAGATATTCACATAGAAATTTAGCCACTGGAATCACTCAATTTAGAGTTTATATTAGAGAGATATGGTCTGACTAGTAAGTAAAGGTCAAAACCTACCCGAGAAGAAATAATGTTTAATTTGAGGTAGTAATATCACCTTAATTCCTTAAAATTTTACTAAAATGTTCAACATAATAGTTTTAAATAATAGTTTTATCTCTAAATAGACACCAAGATCACCTAATTTGGAGTTAAAATGAGGGCGTTATGCTCTTATTAGTGAGAGAAGGTCAGGTAGGACGAAAACCTGCATCAGGGAATAACACAACATAGAGCATGACCATGTTCCAATGTAAGGCCAGGCTGTCTTCTGTGCTGGAAAAGGCATTTTGAAGCCTAAAGAATGGATGTTTTACATGAAATGGCCCAGCCGTGTTATAGGATACGTTTAGGGCGTATTGGGAGTTGGTAAAGCTTATTTTCAACATTTTTCTACCCTAAATGAACCTCATTAACTATAGAATATTAATAGAAACCAAATTAAAGAAGAATGCTGTATTAAAATTGTGAGAACATGTGTTGGAAATAATATAAGTATGAGCAAAGTGATTAGAGGACAAGCATAAAGAAAATGAAGAGATAAAAATAATATTTTAAAAAGAAGAATAATCTTATAAATGAAAATAAAAAAAATTACTAGTGTATGCTATAGCCATTGTCATTGCATGAACTCTTTACCATCTTAAGTGTGTAATTTTGACATAGAAATATTTTATAAAGTGATATTTGAAAATGATTATGTTCATGGTAAGATTGTATTTTACCAATGATTTTTGGTAATTATTATATTTTGATAAAAAATTATGGCATGTGAGTATAATGAACATACTTGTTATTGAAATCATATTTTTTGCTATTAATGAGAAAAGAAAAGAAAACAAATAAGAACGGTCACATGGTGGTCCGTGTGGTGCACTAGTAGGGGACGCCCTATCAACGACTATGGTTATGTTAATGAGAAAAGAAAGAGAAAGTGTGCCATGTCAGACAGAGCAAAGAAAGCCCATACCGGAGAGTAGAAAGTATTCTTCCTGACTAGGGTAACTTGATATTAAAATAAGTTGATAGTCGTCATATGGTAATCTGAAAATAGTTATTCATGCTATACATATCATTACTGTATGATTTTCATGTGCATTTATGTGACCTAAGATATTTGCTATAGCTTATACAGATGAACATGACATGATGATCTATATTGATGATAATTGTGATTTATTGTTGAACCTATTGGGATTTAATTCTCACTATATTTATATATCATGTTTAGAAGACTCGTAGTGTATGTTGGATCGAGTTACTCTATGTTGAGCAGATCCCAGAAATTAATAAGGTATTTGTGGTCGAGTTGGCTGAGATCTTGGTGAAGGTGCAACCACTCGCACCCGTATCCCCAGAACTGGCCAATATGGATGAATAAGATGTAGACATATATGTGTTCGATTTGTGTACGGATGTTGTTAATTAATGATGTGTAAACTGTAACAACTCCATTTAAGTATCAAATTTTTTTAAAAAAAATACCATGAAGTTATTACCTCGTTACAACTTAACTCAATATAACATTTATTTAATTTATACAATACAGAGTTCACATACATGTCAGTAATCAAAACATACGTACAACATATCAAACACATAAAAATCTACATCTTATTTATTCTGGTTGACCAATTCCGGAGATACAGGTGCGGGTGGTTGCACCTTCACCGGGATCTAAGCCAACTCGACTACAAACATTTTTATTTGCTTCTGGGATCTGCCCAACATAAAGTACTCGATCCAACGTGCACTAAAAGCCAGAGCTATAGAAAAATCTACATAACTAATTTTCTGAACATGATATGGAAATATAGTGAGAATTAAATCTCAGTAAGTTCAACAATAAATCATCATCAATATAGCTCATCACATCATGTTCAGCTGTATAAACTACAGAAAATATCTTTGGTCACATGAATGCATTATATCTATGCACATAAGAATCATACAATAATAATATGTATGACAGGAGTAACTATTTTTAGAATATCATATGATGGCCAACAACTTATTCTCATTTCAAGCTACCCTGGTCAGGGTGAGTATCCTCTACTCTCCGATACGGGCTTTTCTCGCTCCGTCCGACATGGCTCACTTTCTCTTTCTTTTTTCATAATCATAATCATAACCATTAGTAGGGCGTCCCCTACTGGTGCACCACACGGATTGCCATGTGACCGTGCTCATTTCTTTTCTTTTCACAATGATAGCCAAAAATATGCTTTCAATAACACATATGTTCATCAAAATATAACTATTACCATAAATCATTGGTAATTATGTCATGAACATAACCATTTCAAATATCACTTTATAAAATATTTCCATGTCAGAATTTTAAAATTAAGATGGTAAGAAGTTCATACAATGGCAGTGGCTGTGGCTATACTAGTAATTTATTATTTTCATTTATAAGATTCATCTTTTTTTTAAATATTAATTTTATTTCTTTATTTTATTGATGCAGGTTTTCATCCTATTTAACCTTCACTTATTAATCAGAGCATAACTCCCTCAATTTAACTTCGATGTAGGTGATCTTGGTGTCAATTTAAAGATAAAACAATTATCTAAAACTATTTTGTTGAATGGTTGAACGAAATATTAAGATATCATAGTGATATTACTCCCTCAATGTACAGGTTATTTCTTCTTGGATAAGTTCTGACCTCTACCTACTAATCAGACTATATCTTCCTCATATGGACTCCAACTTGAGTGATTCCAGTGGGTAAATATCCGTGACACACATATCTATAATTCTTATGTTAACTATTTATTTTAATTCCATACAAATAATTCCCAGAAATTAAAATACAGAAGCTATCCTAACATATTCTTTCCTGATGAACCATTTTCTGACCTTTGCTTACTAATCAGACCATATGTTGACCTCATATGGACTCCAAATTGAATGATTCCAATGACTACAAATCCGTGACACACATAGATATAATTTTTATCCTAACCATTTATTTTAATTCCATACAGATAATTCCTAGAAATTAAAATACAGAAGCTATCCTAACATATTCGTCCCTGCTGAACCATTTTTTGACCTTTGCTTACTAATCAGACCATATCTACCTCATATGGATTCCAAATTGAATGATTCTAGTGGCTAAAAATCCGTGACACACACAGCTATAATTCTTATGTTAACCATTTATTTTAATTCCATACAGATAATTCTCATAAATTAAAATACAGAAGCTATCCTAACATATTGTTCCCTGATGAACCATTGTCTGACCTTTTCTTACTAATCGGACTATATCTACCTCATATGGACTCCAAATTGATTGATTCCAGTGGCTAAAAGTCCGTGACACACATAGCTAGAATTATTATGTTAACCATTTATTTTAATTCCATACAGATAATTCCCAGAAATTAAAACACCGAAGCTTAAAATTCTGCCACCCATAGCCATACCCATGCAGAACTATCTACACCAACCTAAGTATTCAAACATACATCACATGCAAGATCAATATGTAACATGATATAGCAACATCATGACCAATCATAAAAGTTCTAAAATCAAAATCTCATATAAATATTATAAGTTTCAAAAGTTTTCTTCAAAAAGAAATATTGTTAAACTTACCTGGAGCACTTAGTCCCCTAGACTTCTCCTTCCTCTTTCTTCCTTTCTTCCTCTCCTTTCCTCACTTTACCTTGCTTCTATTTTTCCTCTCCCTCACTTAAACGAAATTATAATGTTGTAAGGGTGGGTTTTCTTATATAGACCACCAAATAATTCACCTTTCATGATCATGGGTCTACCTTATCACAATTAGTATACACTTTGTTGAAGTTTTGGAAAACCAACAACTTATGTTCTTGTCTTCCTCTTCCTTAGTCAAGATATGCATAGGAAAAGGAGATTTGTATTTTGAAAATTATGATGATATGTTCTTAAGATAAGGGACAAGACCCCTTTGATTTAGGGATTCTTTTCCATTTTCCTTTGTCTTAAACAAGTATGATAGGTTTGCCTTTTTAGGTGGCAAATATCTAGCCCTTGAATCTCCATTATTTGGTTGATATTATTTGTGTGGGATAGGAATGTTTTTTCCTAATGCCATGTATTATCAAACCACTTGCTAGAATTATGAGTGTAGGATATAGATGTTTTTGTCCTAAAGCCTTGTATTATCATGCCACTTGCCAAAATGATGAATGTAGAATCACACCACTTGCTAAATTTTTGTCTTAATGCCATGTAACCTAATCTTTATTATTACATTATTATATCATCACCTAATTTATTTTATTTTATTTTTCATCTTAGATTTGGGCTTATTCCTACCCATTATGGGCTTATTCCTACCCATTTTCTTTGCTTTGGATAAAATTCTACCTTTCTTGGAGGGCTTGGTCACATTTTCATAATTTTTGGGCTATTGGTCCAATTACTATATCCTAGTCCAAGTCTATGTTTTATTTCTTGCTTAGGTTATCCAATGGCTTGCTAGAAACTTATGTGAAGTGGAAAAACTCTATATGAAGTGTCCATAGGTAAAAGCCCAATGTATGGGTAAAGATTTTAAACTTAGTAACTCTAGTTCTTGAATTAGGAAAAATTACCCTAATTCAATGTTCTTGAAAATTTTAAGACCTTTACTTGTTTCTAAAAATTTATCTTTCTTATCCAAGAATTTTGCATCTCTTTAGTATGTTATTTCTAATTTCTTTCCTATTAGGTTTTTCCCTCTTTATTTGTTCTCTTAATGTTAGAAACATTTTCTATGCATATACATAAGGTGAAGAATTTCTAAGGATTATATTTCCTTAGATATCTAAAATATTGTCTAATAAATTTTATTTCCTTAATTAAATTTTTATGTACTTTTATCAATAAAAGAAACGAAATTAGGGATGTTACATAAACCTTAATTATACTTGGTTAAATTAATTGAATGTTATTATGAGTTAAATAAAAGTAATGACTTCATGGGACTTTAAAAAAATTTATATATATGTATATGTAAAAAAATGTTGTTACAAAAATTATTTCAAATAAAAATATATATTTTAAAACAAAACATTGTTATTTAAAAATTATGGGATATTACAGAGGAAAACAAGAATATGAGTTGTCTTTCCCTAAAAAAAAATCAAGTGTATTTTAATTGTGATAAGGTAGACCCTTAATTATGAGAGGTGAATCACTTGATAGTTTATTTAAGCAAAACCCACCTTTATAACATTATAATTTTTTCCAATTGGGAGAGAGAAAAAATAAAAGCAAGGTAGAGTGAGGAAAGGAGAGAAAGAGAGGAAAAGAGAGGAAGGAAGATGAAGGCGAAGTCTAGAGGATTAAGTATTCAAGTTAAGTTAGCTTAATCTCCACTTCAATCCATCTTTTTTCTTCATCCTTGGGGTTCAAAATTCACCGCCCTTCTCTTATTTAAGTTGTTCAAAAAGCTAAGGGAATGGAGGAATCTTTCCTTCAAGAGGAAACAAGAAAAAAAATTCACTAAGTTAGTTAGGGAGATCTTTAGGTAGGTTTAAAAATATCTCTTTTTGAAGAAAAGTTTTGATTTGTAGCATTTATATTGGATTTTGATCTTAGAACTTTGATGAAATTTACAATATTTGCTACTTTCACGATAGATGTTGCTATATCATGTTACATGTTGATCTTGCATGTGATGGATGTTTTGAATACTTCAGTTGGTATGGAAAGTTCTTCATAGATATGGCTGTGGGTGGCAAAAATTTAGGGCTTTTACACTACTGTTATGTATATTTGAATATGGTAAAAATGGATGAAAGATGGTTAGGTTGGTAAATTAAATATGGCCTTAAACACCTAGAGGCAGATCATGAGAAAATTCTGTTGAGAAACACCCTTAGTGATGCATGATTTGATTATGTTTCTCTTTTGAAGTGGATGATGAAATATATTAAATTAAAGAAGAAATATAATTAAATGTTGAGATGAGAAATTCTATGGTTAGGTGGAAAATTGGAAGAAAAATGGAAGATGAATTAATAAAAGGATGAACTAGAATTTCAGGAAAGGCAATGCGAAGAAATCTGGGTTTTGGACTAACCAGGGAAGTTTCAGTTTTTGAAATTCTGGGAAGAATCAGTTAGGAATTAAAAGAAATGGTTAACATGAAAAATTTATATATATGTTTCATAAATTTTTAACCACTAAAATCACCCAATTTAAAGTTCAAATGAGGGAGATATGGTCTAATTAGTAAGCAGTGGTTAGAAAATGGTTAACCAGGGAAGAATCTATCTGGTAAGCTTCTATGTTTGAATTTCTAGGAAAACTCTATAGGAAACTAAAATAAATATTTAACATGAAATATATATATATATATATATATATATATATATATATATATATATATATATATATATATATATATATATATATATATATGTTTCAAGAATTTTTAGCCATTAGAATCATTCAATTTGGAATCCATATTCGGAACATAAGGTCAGATTAGTAAGCAGTGGTCAGAAATTAGATAACCAGGGAAGAATCTGTTAAGTATGCTTCTGTGTCTGAATTTTAGGGCAAAATCTGAAGAGAATTAAAGAAAATTGTTAACATAATATATATATATATATATATATATATATATATATATATATATATATATATATATATGTCTTATGGATTTATAGGCTCTAAAATCACTTTAGAGTCCATACGAGGGAGATATGGCTGATAAATATAAGCGTGATAAATGTAAGCGTTTTTGTTTTCAATTTTTTGGGAATAATTCGTAAGGAATTTGAAGAAATAATAAGCATGAAAGTTGTAGATAAGTGTCTCATATTTTTATAGGCTTTAGAATCACCTCAATTAGAGTTCGTGTGAGGGAGACATGGTTGAATAAGTGAGGAAATGTCAAAGAACACACAAATATTATAAATGGAAATAATAAATAACTAGTATATGCCCTAGCCATTGGCATTGCATGAACTCCTTACCATCTTAAGTGTGTAATTTTGACATGGAAATATTTTATAAAGTAATATTCGAAAATGGTTATGATCATGACATGATTGCATTTTACCAAAGATTTTTGGTAGTGATTATGCTTTGATGATAAATTATGGCATGTGAGTATAATGAACATGCTTGTTATGGAAATCATATTTTTGGCTATTAACGTGAAAAGAAAAGAGACGAGTACGGTCACATGGCGGTCCGTGTGGTGCACCAGTTAGGGATGCATGTAACTTCCTTAATTTCATTTCTTTTATTAATAAAGGTACATAAATATTTAATTAAGGAAATAAAATTTATTAGACAATTTTTAGATATCTAAGGAAATATAATCTCTAGAAAATTTTCACCTTATGTGAATGTATAAAAAATGTTTCTAACATTAAGGAAATAAGCAAAGAGAGAAAACCTAATAGGAAAAATTAGAAATAACATACTAAAGAGAGGCAAAATTCTTGTGTAAGGAAGATAAATTTTTGAAAAGTAAGTAAATGTCTTAAAATTTCAAGAAGATTGGATTAGGGTAATTCTTCTTAATTCAAGTGCTAAAGTTCCTAAGTTTAAGATCTCCACCTATACATTGCGCTTTCACCTATGAACAATTCATATAGAGTTTTTCCACTTCACATGAATTTCAAGCAAGCCAATAGGATAGCATAAGTAAGAAACAAAACATAGACTTGGACTAGGATATAGAAGTTGGACCAATAGCCTATAAACCATGAAAATATGACCAATGTAACATCCCTAATTTCGTTTCTTTTATTAATAAAGATATATAAATAGTTAGTTAAGGAAATATAATCCTTAAAAATTCGTCACGTTATGTGTATGCATAGAAAATGTTTCTAACATTAAGGGAATAAGTAAAGAAAGAAAAACTTAATAGGAAAAAATTTGAAATAGCATACTAAAGAGAGGCGATATTCATGGGTAAGAAAGATAAATTTTTAGGAAGTAAGTAAATGTTTTAAAATTTCAAGAAGATTGGATTAGGGTAATTTTTCCTAATTCAAGAGCTAGAGTTCCTAAGTTTAACATATCCACCCAAGCATTGGGCTTTCACCTATGGATACTTCATATAAAGTTTTTCCACTTCACATGAGTTTCTAGCAAGCCAATAGGATAGCCCAAGCAAGAAATAAAGCATAAACTTGCACTAGGATATAGAAATTAGACCGATAGCCCACAAACCATGAAAATGTGATGAAGCCCTTCATGAAAGGTAGAATTTCAGCCAAAGCAAAGAAAATTGGTAAGAATGATCCCAAAGCCAAGAGGGAAAAATAAGAATCAAGTGAGAAAATAGTAGCGTAATAATAATCATGATTAGGACAAAACATCTATATTCTACATTCATAATTTCAACAAGTAGATAATAATACATGGCATTAGGACAAAACATCTATATCTTACCTTAATAATTTGAACAAGTAGGTAATAATATATGGAATTATGACAAAACATCCTTATCCTACACAAATAATTTTAGCTAAGCAAGGGAGATCCAAGGGCTTGAAACTTGCCACCTAGAAAGGCAAACTTATCATATTCGATTGAGACAAAAGAAAAAGGAAATGAATTCCTAAATCAAAGGAACCTTGTCCCTTGTCTTAAGAACATTTTATCATGCTTTTCAAAATACAAATCTCCTTTTGCTATGCATATCTTGACTAAGGGAGAAGAAGACAAGAATATGAGTTGTCTTTTTCCAAAAAATAATCAAGTACATCTTAATTGTGATAAGGTAGACCGATGATTATGAGAGGTGACCAACTTGATAGTTTATTTAAGCAAAATCCACCCTTATAACATTATAATTTTGTCCAAGTGAGAGAAAGAAGAAAATAGAATCAAGGTAGAGTGGAGAAATGAGAGAAAGAGAAGAGAAGAGATGAAGGAAGAAGGAGGAAAAGTCTAGAGGACTAAGTACTCAAGGTAAGTTAGCTTAATCTCCACTTGAATCCATCATTTCTCTTCATCCTTGGGGTTCAAAGCTCACTCTCCTTCTCTTATTTAAGCTGCTGGAAAAGGTAACAGAAGGGAGGAATCTTAACACTTCCTTCAAGAGGAAACAAGAAAAAGAATTCACTAAGTTAGCTTTGGAGATCTTTAGGTAGGTTTAACAATATGTCTTTTTGAATAAAAGCTTTGAAATTTATAACATTTATATGGGATTTTCATCTTAGAACTTTGATGAAATTTACCATATTTGCTACTTTGATGATTAGTTATGGATGTTGCTATATCATGTTATATGTTGATCTTGTATGTGATGGATGTTTTGAATACTTCAGTTGGTATAGAAAGTTCTGCATAGATATGGCTATGGGTGGCAAAAATTTAGGGCTTTTATGCTATTGTTATGTATATTTGAATATGGTAAACATGGATGGAAGATGGTTAGGCTGGTAAAATAAGTATGGCCTTAAAAACCTAGGGGAAGACCATGAGAAATTTTTGTTGAGAAACATCCTTAGTGATGCATGATTTGATTCAATTTTTCTTTTGAATTGGATAATAGAATATGTTAAATTAAGTAAGAAATATAATTAAATTTTGAGATGAGTAATTCTATGGTTAGGTGGAAATTTTGAAGAAAAATGGAAGATGAATTAATAAAAGGATGAACTAGAACTTTAGGAAAGGCTAGGCTAAGAAAACTGGATTTTGGAGTAACTAGAGAAGCTTTTGTTTTTGAAATTCTGGGAAGAATTAGTTAGGAATTAAAAGAAATGGTTAACATTAAAAATGTATACATATGTCTCTTAGAGTTTTAGCCACTAGAATCACCTAATTTGAAGTTCAAATGAGGGAGATATGATCCGATTAGTAAGCAGATGTCCGAAAATGGTTAACCAGGGAAGAATTTGTTAGGTAAGTTTTTGTGTTTGAATTTATAGAAAACATATATAGGGAAATAAAATAAATAGTTAAAACAAGAAATAAATAAATATATATATATATATATATATATATATATATATATATATATATATATATATATGTCTCAAGAATTTTTAACCACAGGAATCATTCAATTTGGAATCCATATTATATAGAAAAAAGATTCTGAAATCACTAGGAAATTATTAACCAGGGAAGAGTCTGTTAAGTTTGATTCTATGTTTAATATTTAGAAAAAAGATGTAGGACATTATAGGAAATTATTAACAGACAAAATATAGATATATGTCTGACAGATTTATAGGCTCTGAAATCACTTAATTTGGAGTCCATATGAGGGAGATATGGTTGATTAATGAGTAGAGGTCAGAATTAGTCTAAAATCCAGGTTGGTAAATGTATGCGTTCTGTCTCTGATTTTCTGGGAATAATTTGTAAGGAATCTGAAGAAATGTTAAACATAAAAGTTGTATATAAGTGTCTTAGCTTTTTATAAACTTTGGAATCACCTTAATTTGAGTTCATTTGTGGGCAATATCGTTGATTAAGCGAGGAAAGGTCACAAAACACGGCTTGGCCGTGTTCTGGGTTGCTTCAGCACAGGTATGCCATGTTCAGATCTATTTTTGAGTATGTTTGAAGTATTTTTCAAGCATGACCGTGTCCTAGAACTTGACCAGGCCGTGTTGGGAACTGGTAAAGCTTATTTTTAACATTTTTATACCCTAAATAAACCTCATTAACTATAGGGTAATAATAGAAACCAAATTAGGGAAGAATGCCCTTTAAAATTTCTGAGAACATGTGTTGGAAATGGTATAAGTAGGAAGAAAGTAACTAGAGTCCAAGCATAAAGAAAATGAAAATATGAAATTAATATTTTAAAAAAAAAGGAAGAATCTTATGAATGGAAATAATAAATAATTAGTGTATGCCCTAGCCATTGCCATTGCATGAACTCCTTACCATCTTAAGTGTGTAATTTTGACATGGAAATATTTTATAAAGAGATCTTCGAAAATGGTTATGATCATGACATGATTGCATTTCACCAAAGATTTTTGGTAGTGATTATGCTTTGATGATAAATTATGGCATGTGAGTATAATGAACATACTTGTAATTGAAATCATATTTTTGGCTATTAACCGGAAAAGAAAAGAGACAAGCACGGTCACATGGTAGTTCGTGTGGTACACCAGTAGGGGATGTGTAACATCCCAGATTTTAATAAATGGAAAATAATTCTCAATGGTGAAGGAACATTGATGAAACCTTAGAAAAAGGATAAAGTGGAATTAAGCATTTGGAGAATTTGAGGAAGCCAAACAAGGACTTAGTCAAGGATATAGTTCAATTGTAATGGGATAGCAAGGTTGTAATAATTGGATGAAGTAGGTTCTTGAGATAGTTCATGCATGTGTTTGCTGGAATTGGCTTGAAAATGTTGAAAATTGATGGTCTAAATGTTTGGTTCTGTTGGTTAAGATTTATATTGAATTTGGAAATATGTTCAAAAGATAAGTTGTAGCCCTATTTCGTAGATTTCTAATTCTTCTAGAATCAACTTAATCGAATTTGAAATGAAAGAGATATCCTCTAATGAATGAAGAAAGGTCATATTTAACACATAGAATAGCGATTCTGTTTTTAAACACCTGTTTAACCTGTTTTTGTTTCTAATTTATTGAAGTGGTAAACATAACAGTTATAGATAATTGTCTTAGCTTTCCATATACATAAAAAGAACCTGAATCAGAGTTAAAATGAGGGAGTTATGGTCTTTTTAATGAGACAAGGTCTGGCTGGATGGAAATCTGGAGTGTAGGAAAAACCAAAGCATGGGCGTGCTTGGTGACACGGCCAAGCCGTGCTTCGGGCTGTTTTGTGATTTTTCAACACAATTTACACAGCTTGAAGCATGGTTGTGCCTGATGTTGGAATTGTTATGTTTTGCATTTTGAAGGCTCTAAATGAACTCCAATGAATGAATGATGTTAAAGGGAACTAAAATACAAATAAATACCTTGTTAATGATGCCTTTTAGTGTGAATTCCATCCTTTTATTATGAGAAATTAAATCACATATTGCAAATTGATGAGATGTATGTTTTATGTATGGATAAAAATACATATTAGTGAGACCTATGCAAGTGAATTTGTTATGTATTGATGAGACATATGTAAGTAAATTGCATAGGAGATATGTGTATGATGCATTGAAGTGTTAGTTCCATTCTTTTATTATGAGATAGATGTGCAATGCATGGATGAAATGCATGTTGATTTGATGCCTATGCTAGTATATCAATGCATGAGGATTACATTATATAAGGTATGTGTTGTTGGTAAGTGTATTAATACATATTTGTTAAATGATGTGGTGATGATATTATGCATGATATTAGTGATGTGCTTAGTTAATGCATAATCCTATTGTGATGGTCATGATGATTAAAGAATATGATGTGTACATTATTATATGACAATAGTGGGGTTATTACATATTGATTGTGGATGGCAAGCATGATGATAAAGGTGAGTTGTTTGATGTATACATGGTTATATCGTGTTAAAGTACATAGTTGAACTCATGGCTATAGACAATTAGTCATTGAGTGTGGAGATGCGGCTACAGACAGTTAGTCACTAAATGTTAAGATGTGGCTACAGACGTTTAGTCACTGTTTGTTGACTTTGTGGCTGTGGATGATCAATCACTATGCATAAAAGCACTGTAAAGATATATAGATACAAGCATAATATTGAAGTATAACCTGGTTATTATACATATCTGATATTGATGCATAACCCATCTATTGAACACGCAAGCATGCTATACATTCTTGATACTTTATCATATACAAAGAGAAAATGTTTTCTGTAGTTTATACAGTTGGACATAACACTGTGTTTTTCTTATTTACCGTGTGATGTTTTTAATGTTAAACCTATTGGGAACCTTCATTCTCATTATTGTTGGTGTTATGTTCAGATAAGAGCAAACGTCACACTAGATGCTTCTGTACACTTGATCATAGAGATCTAGTGGATGGCAATGCCTTGTACAGATCACGATGCCAACACTACCTCCTCCACCCTTTACACCTAGGGGAGATGTATGGTATATGGTTCATTGTTAAGTTGATGTAGTTATGTGACTCATTGTCGCTTATGAATAAATATTAATCTCTGATGTAATTTTGGATATCATGATAATGAAATATTAGCTACTTATATAAATGTGTATGGTTCGCTGCTTAGAATGCGTTATATATATAAATCGATCGTTACAAGACACCCTATTTACGGCTATGGGCTAATGAGAAAGGAAAGAGAATATGTGCCATGTCGGACGGAGTGAGAAAAGCCCGTATCAAAGAGTATAAAGTTCTCACCCTGAATGGGGTAGCTTGTTATGAAAATAAGTTGATAACCATCATACGATATTCTAAAAATAGTTATTCATGTCACATATGTCATTACTGCAAGATTTTCATGTGCATAGATAAAGTGCATTCATGTGACCTAAGATATTTACTGTAGCTTTATACAGATGAATATGACGCGATGAGCATTATTGATGATGATTATGATTTATTGTTGAACATACTGGGATTTAATTCTCACTATATTTTCATATCGTGTTTAGAAAACTAGTTATGCAAATTTTTCTATGGCTCTGGCTTTTAGTGTACGTTGGATCGAGTTACTCTATGTTGGGCAAATCCAAGAAATTAATAAGGTGTTTGTGGTCGAGTTGGCTAAAATCCTGGTGAAGGTGTAACCATCTGCACTCGTATCTCTGGAATTGGTCAACATGGATAAATAAGATGTAGATATTTATGTGTTTGATTTTTTGTATATACGTTTTGATTAATGGTGTGTATGTGAATTTAGAATTGTATCAGTGTTAATGGTAGACTTTAAACCTTGATTATGCTTGGTTAAATTAATTGAATGTTATTATGAGTTAAGTAATTATAAGTAAAGAAGTAATGACTTTATAGGACTTTACAATTATATATATATATATATATATATTAAAAATGGAGTTGTTACATAATTGATATTAGAGCATGTCAATCCTAAATGGCCAATGGGTGGATGGTTATCTGAATCCATCTTATAGTGTCTTGAGTATGTTGTGGTTGTGCTGTGTAGGGGATCAGTGATTTCATATAGGTAAGAAACTACTAGTGTTTCTTATCTATATGCTGAGGTGGTATTATGACTGCTGTTAAATATTTTTAAAACTAACTATTGGGCTTGATCATCTCAATAGCAGCATAATTTTGTTTTGCCACAGTAGGAAATGACACCATCAAGGAAGAATTCGGCAAACAATGCAGAAGAAACCCTGCATAACCTTGCCACATCAATTCGAGACCAAGTCATGACCACCAACCGAATTCTACAATTCCTCCAAAATGATAATAACCTGAATGGTGAGAATGGTGCTAATAACCGAATGGCAAGGAATGATAACGGTATATCTGAGTTCTTAAGGACTAGACCACTTTCTTTTCAAGGCAGCTTTGACCTGATTGTAGCTAAAAGGTGGATAAGGGAACTAGAGAAAATCTTTGATGTTATGGGTTGTACTGAGGAGCAGCAAGTTATCTTCGTTACATATATGTTAAAATATGAAGTAGAATACTGGTGGCGTGGAGATAGAGAACTTTTAGATCACCAGGGAAAGCATATCACTTGGCAGGTGTTCAAAAAAACCTTTTTGGAAAAGTACTTCTCAAGTATTGTGTGAGCGGAGAAAGAGATTGAATTTCTTCAACTTAGGCAAGGCAGCATGATCGTAGACCAATACATCGCGAGGTTCGAGGAGTTGTCTAAGTTCTCCTCTTTCCTGTGATTTAACCCCGATAAAGTATGGAAGGCTGTTAAGTTCGAAGTGGGATTAAACCTAGAGATAAGGAATGTTGTTGTAGCTATAGAGATCAAGGAGTTTATACCTCTAATAAATAAATGTAGACTCCTAGAAAAGAGCTTGAAGGAAGTGAAGGATAAGAAACAAAGACAAAACTTCTGGAAAAGGAAGAACAGACCACAAAACACTGGTAAAAATGTCAGAGAAAAAGGATAGGGTACTACTGACAAGAGCCCAATGACTGCAAGTCCCCGACCTTTCTAATAAAACTTTTCTACAATAAAGTGTACTATGTATAGATGTATGCCTGGTAATTGGCCGTGCTATATGGGACCAGATGTTTACTTCAATTGCGTATAAAAGGGTCATTTTGCAAAGAACTGCCCATAGAATGTGGGGAATCAGTCAAAACAAAGGCCTCAGTTGAAAGGAAGGGTTTTCACCCTGAGCGGCCAAGTGGTAGCTCAATCCTCCATAATGATTCAAGGTACATTCTACATTTATGGATTTACTCTTGTAGTGTTGTTTGACTCTGGTGCTAATCATTCATTTATATCAAAAGAATGTATTAGGGAACTTCAATATCCTATTTCTAAAATCCCCCACTAGGGAAAATGTCTTAACTTCCTCTGTATGTAAAGACGGTTAGGTCACCATCTAGGAGAAAACTTTTTCTGTAGACCTCGTTTGTTTACCTTTAAGAGGTATTGATGTTATTCTAGGGTTAGACTGGATGTCTAGAAATTGGGTCTTGCTAAATTTTTGCACCAAGACTGTTGAATTTCTACCTCCTACTCTATAAGAGGAGATGTAGTTCTTGATGCTAAACACCAATCAAGTCAATTGAGAGTTGAAGAGTAGAGTACTTAGTTACATTCTCTTGTATTTATCAAACTTAAAAGTTGAACTGAAGCTTAATGAAATTCCAATAGCTAATCAGTTTCCTGAAGTATTTCCACCAGATATTCCAGGCTTGCCTCGAGAGAGAGAGATAACGTTCTCTATTGATCTCTTTCCCGGGGTAGGGCCTATCTCTATTGCACCTTATAGAAAGACGATAGCCTTAGCCTATGCATAGACTATAGACAACTAAATAAGGTGACTGTAAAAAAAAGTACCCTCTTCCTAGGATAGATAACTTATTAGATCAACTAAAGGGAGCCTCTATCTTTTCTAAAATTGACTTGAGATCAAGATACTATCATATTAGAATCAAGGAGGACGATGTACCAAAAACAACGTTCAGAACTAGATATAGGCACTATGAGTTTCTCGTAATGCCTTTTGGATTGACAAATACACCTACAATTTTTATGGATTACATGAATCACATTTTTTGACACTAACTAGATCACTTTTTGGTAGTGTTCATTGATGACATCTTGATATATTCTAAGAGTGAGGAAGAACATGAACAACATCTCCGAATCATGCTGCAAGTGTTGAAAGAGAAAAAGTTGTATGCCAAATTGGAGAAGTGTGGATTTTAGCTATCAGAGGTAAAATTTCTCGGACATGTTATTTCCAATAAAGGGGTAGCCATAGACCTTAGCAAGACGAAAGTAGTGATTCAGTGGAAAAGACCAAAGACAATTACAAAAGTCAGAAGTTTCTTTTGTTTGGCAGGATACTACAGGAGGTTTATACAAAACTTCTCTCATATAGCCTTGCCATTAACTAAATTGACTAGGAAGGGAAGTCCTTTCAAATGGGCTGATCAATGTGAAGCTAGTTTGCAGGAGCTTAAGACAAGATTTACCACTCCTCATATTTTAATTATTCTAAACCCCACAGGACATTTTAAAGTATATAGTGATGTTTCAAAGAAAGGGTGGGCTGTGTGCTGATGCAAGACAAAAGAGTAGTTGCTTATGCCTCTCGGCAACTGAGGCCGTATGAGGGAAACTACCCGACCCATAATCTTGAATTAGCAACAGTAGTGTTTGCCTTAAAGATTTGGCGACACTACTTATACGGAGCAACCTTTGAAGTATATTATCATCACAAGAGTCTTAAGTACCTTTTTTATCAGAAGGAGTTAAATATAAGGCAAAGAAGATGGGTAGAATTTCTCAATGACTACAATTTTGAGATAAAGTATTATTCAGGAAAGGCGAATGTTGTAGCTGATGCCTTAAGTTAAAAATCTCTGCACATGAGTCAGATGATGGTGTATGAGATGTAGATGCTAGAGGAGTTTTGAAATTTGAAGCTAGCCACTACTCTTGCTCCAAAGAAGCTAATCATCAATGGGTTGAGTATAGAGTATGACCTTAGAGACCAGATTAAAAAGGCTCAAGTTCACGAACAATACTTACAAGATCACAAAGATTAAGATAATTTTTTTGTCTTGGAAGATGGAGCAATCATGTATCAGGGAAGGATTTATTTCCCTTAAGAACAAGAGTTGATGACTAAGATCTTATAAGAAGCACATCAGAGTAAGTACATTGTCCATCCTGGATCTACTAAACTATATCAAGATTTAAAGAAGATGTACTAGTGGCCAAGGATGAAAAAGGACATTACTGAGTTTGTGGCAAAATGTTTAATTTGTCATAAGGTGAAGGTAGAGCATCAAAAGTCAATAGAATTTCTACAACCTCTTGAGATCCCTAAATAGAAATAAGATAGTATTTCGATGAACCTTGTGGTGGGCTTACCTAAGACTTCAATTGGATATGACTCTATCTAAGTAATAGTTGACAAATTAAACAACTCTGCTCACTTTCTGCCTATAAAAATTAACTATTCACTGGACAAATTGGCCCAGTTATACGTCTAAGAAATAATTAGACAACATAGAATTCTCTTAAATATCTTTTCTAATAGAGATATGAGGTTCACATCAAGGTTTCAAAAGGTGTTGCAGGAAGCTTTTGGAACCCAGTTGTGGTTTAGTATTGCCTATCATCCCTAAACTGAAGGGTAGACAAAACAGACCATTCAAACCCTAGAAGATATGTTGAGGACCTATGTGATAGATGGTGCGTATTGTTGCAGGTACACCCAAATTGATACCTTACCTATCAACTAATCTGTAGTAGTAGGAGTAAGGATCGATCCCACAGAGACTAGTATTACCTTATGTGATTGAGAAAAAGGGGGATTGATAATCACAAATTAAGTAAAGTAAACAATAATGAAAAATAATTAAGAGAGTAATTAATGAGAGAGACATTGGTTTCGATCGATATTCACCATCAAGGGATTGCATTGATCACTAACAAAATCATCAATCTTAAACCAAATATCTATCATTGGGATTCTATCCCTATTCCTCCTTAACCCTAGTAAATTGATAACAATCGCATGAATTAAACCCTAATTAATAAGATATCCTTTAACAAATTAGTAAAGTCTAACTTATTAATCGCATGAAGAACAAGAGAAACTGGTAGAGCTAAACAAATATAAGCACATCGGTTATATTTAATTTAGTTGATCATTCATCATAGGGTTAATGATTTATAATCCAAAACCCTTAATCCTATTTGCTTCATGAATAAAGTAATGAAAAATTTGTTCAAAACCTAATTTAGCAGCAGATAAAGACATACAATATACTAGTAGGCCTCCATAGCAATCATATGAGTAACCATTAAGAAAAGAAAAGCAGATGAATAATCAATACCCGGTTAAGATTGAATTAATGAAATCAATTCCAAATCTCACAATGCATATGCGCCCCTTGAGGTTTCAATCTTCCTCTACCAACTAAAAGTAATTCAGCTACGTAGGCCAATGAGATAGTCTAAAAAAGAATTAAAGAAGACAATTAAGAACTTTGATCCCCTTTGATGCTTCCTCTCTTCCCTTTTTATAGATTGGCTTGTCCTCCTTGAAGTAGGATTGTTTCTAGGTCAAAATTCGGCTTCTCGGGCTTCAACTGGAGTCAAAAGACCTAAAAATCATAATATTAACATTCTAATTTGGCGGCGAGCACCGCAGTGCGCTACACAGGCACCATAACACTATGAAATTCCTCTAACGGGGCACCGCAACGCTTTAGAAATTTGGCACCGAGGCGCCCCGCAGCGCTTGATGCTTTTGGGAACTCCCCGCTGAAGCGCTCTGAGGTTACAAAGAGACAGCACCTGGAAATCCCTAGAATTTTCTAATGTGCCAAATCCAAAAGTTGTAGATCTATGTCTCTTCTTTCCATAGCCGCTTGAATCACCTCAATCGGAGTCCAAATGAATGAGATATACCTCAATTAGTGACGAAGGGTCAGAAATCAGTATTTTTCCATGAATTTCTTATCTTTTTCTTCTTCCTTTATTCCTTCAACACAAAACACAAAATTAAGCTAATTCTTAATCATATTTTACTTAAATCAAACAAAAAGTATGTTTAAAGGTATTAATATCATGCTGAATTAAGATCACATCAATAGAGAAAAGTAAAAGATAGGATAAGTACCGAGCTTTAGTGGAATTTGCTTATAATAATAGCTATCACTCTAGTATTAAAATGGCCTTCTACAAAGTTTTATATGGTAGAAAGTGCCTATCTCCACTCTGTTGGTTTGAGGTAGGAGAAAAGAACTTGTTGGGTTCTAATATAGTTCAACAAACTACTGAGTAAATCTAGATGATACGAGACAAAATACTTACAACTCAGAGTTGGCAAAAGAGTTACTATGATAGGAGACATAGACCTTTGAAGTTTGAGGAAGGAGACCATGTATTTCTAAAGATTTCCCCGACTACTAGAGTTGGAAGGTCTCTTAAGACCAAAAAGTTAAGTCCGCAATTTTTGGGAACCTACCAAATTATGAAGAAAGTAAGGACGTCAATATATCAAGTTGCCTTCCCAACTAGTTTGTCCAACCTGCATGATATTTTTCATGTATCACAGCTTCAAAAGTCTCTTCCAGATTCCTCACATGTAATACGGGATGAACCAATCCAAATAAAGGAGAACATGACATACCAGCTAGTACCAGCTTCCATATTGGACACCGATGTGAAACAATTGAGAAATAAAATCATTCCCTTGGTTAAGGTGTTATGGGAAGGTTTGACTCTAGAAGAATTAACTTGGGAGCTAGAAGAAGTCATGAGGAAGAAATATCCATAATTGTTCTTATTAAGTAATTTCTAAAATTTTGAGGTCAAATTTTCTTTTAAGGGGAGAGAAATGTAACATCCCTAATTTCATTTCTTTTATTGATAAAGGTACATAAATATTTAATTAAGGAAATAAAATTTATTAGACAATTTTTAGATATCTAAAGAAATATAATCCTTAGAAATTCTTCAACTTATGTGTATGCATAGAAAATATTTCTAAAATTAAGGGAATAAGTAAAGAGAGAAAAATTAATAAGAAAAATTAGAAATAACATACTAAAGAAAGGCGAAATTCTTGGGTATGGAAGATAAATTGTTGGCAAGTAAGTAAAGGTATTAAAATTTTAAGAAGATTGGATTAGGGTAATTATTCTTAATTCAAGAGCTAGAGTTCCTGAGTTTAACATCTCTGTCCATACATTGGGCTTTCACCTATGGACACTTCATATAGAGTTTTTCTACTTCACATGAGTTTTTAACAAGCCAATAGGATAGCCCAAGCAAGAAATAAAACATAGACTTGCATTAGGATATAGAAGTTAGACCAATAGCCCACAAACCATGAAAATGTGACCAAGCCCTCCGTGAAAGATAGAATTTTAGCCAAATCTAAGAGGTATAAATAAGAATCATGTGAGGAAATAGTAGTGTAATAATAATACATGGCATTAGGACAAAACATCTATATCCTACATTCATATTTTCAACATGTAGGTAATAATACATGGCATTATGACAAAACATTCTTATCCTATACAAATAATTTCATCTAAGTAAGGGAAACTCAAGGGTTGAAAACTTGCCACCTAGAAAGGCAAACCTATCATACTTGATTAAGACAAAAGAAAAAAAATGAATCCCTAAATTAAAGGGACCTTGTCTCTTGTCTTAAGAACATTTTACCATGATTTTCAAAATACAAATTTCCTTTTTCTATGCATAATTGACTAAGTGATAGGAAGACAAGAACATGAGTTGTCTTTCCCCAAAAAAATAACCAAGTGCATCTTAATTATGATAAGTTAAACCCATGATTATGAGAGGTGAACAACTTGATAGTTTATTTAAGTAAAACCCACCCTTATAACATTATAATTTCATCCAAGTAAGGGAGAGGAAAAAATAGAAGCAAGGTAGAGTGAGGAAAGGAGAGAAAGAGAGGAGAAGAAAAGAAGGAAGAAGGAGGAGAATTCAAGAGGACTAAGTACTCAATGTAAGTTAGCTTAATCTCCACTTGAATCCATCTTTTCTCTTCATCCTTGGGGTTCAAAACTCACTTTCCTTCTCTTATTTGAGTTGTTGGAAAAGCTTAGGGAAGGGAGAAATCTTACCACTTCCTTCAAGAGGAAACAAGAAAAATAATTTTCTAAGTTAGCTAGGGATGTTTCTATATCATGTTACATGTTTATCTTGCATGTGATGGATGTTTTGAATACTTCGGTTGGTATGGAAAGTTATGCATAGATATGGCTTTGGTTGGCAAAAATTAAGGACTTTTATGGTGCTGTTATGCATATTTGAATATGGTAAAAGTGGATGGAATATGCTTAGGTTGGTAAAATAAGTATGGCTTTAAACAACTACGAGAACACCATGAGAAATTTTTGTTGAGAAACATCCTTAGTGGTGCATGATTTGATTATGTTTTTCTTTCGAAGTGAACGATGAAATATGTTAAATTAAGTAAGAAATATAATTAAATGTTGAGATGAGTAATTCAATGGTTAAGTGGAAATTTGGAAGAAAAATGGAAGATGAATTAATAAAAGGATGAACTAGAACTTTAGGAAAGGCTAGGCTAAGAAAACTAGATTTCGGAGTAACTACGGTAGCTTCTATTTTTGAAATTATAGGAAGAATTGGTTAGGAATATAAGGAAATAGTTAATACAAAAATATAGATATATGTCTCGCAGATGTTCAGCCATTGGAATCACCTAATTTGAAGTTCAAATGAGGGAGATATGGTACGATTAGTAAGCAGAGGTCCGAAAATTGTTAACCAGGGAAGAATTTGTTAGGTAAGTTTTAGTGTTTGAATTTATGGGAAATATATATAGGGAACTAAAATAAATAGTTAAAATGAAAAATATATATATTTGTCTCAAGAATTTTTTGCCACTGGAATCATTTAATTTGGACTCTAGATTAGGAAGATATGGTCATATTAGTAAGTAATGGTCAAAAACTAGCTAACTAGGGAAGAATATGTTAAGTATGCTTCTATATTTGAATTTTTGCGCCAAGTATGTAGGGAATTAAAGGAAATTGTTAACATAATAAATATAGATATATGTCTGATGGATCTATAGGCTCTGAAATCACTTAATTTGGAGTCCATATGAGGGAGATATGGTTGATTAATGAGTATATGTCAGAACTAGTCTAGAATTCAGGGTGGTAAATTGAAGCATTTTGTTTTCGATTTTTTGGGAATAATTTGTAACAAATCAGAAGAAATGAAAAACATAAAAGTTGTGTATAAGTGTCTTAGCTTTTGATTGGTTTTGAAATCACCTTAATTGGAGTTTGTATGAGGGAGATATGGTTGAATAAGTGAGAAAATGTCACAGAACACGCCCAAGCCGTGTTCTGGGTTACTTCAGCACGAATAGGTCGTGTTCAAGGCTATTTTTAAATGTGTTTGAAGTATTTTTCAAGCATGGCCATGTCCTGAAATATGACCAGGCCGTGTTTGAAACTAATAAAGCTTATTTTTAACATTTTTCTATTCTAAATAAACCTCATTAATTATAGGGTAATAATTGAAACCAAATTGGAGAAGAATGTCCTATAAAATTTGTGGCAACATGTGTTGGAAATGATATAAGTAGGAGGAAAATAACTAGAAGTCAAGCATAAAGAAAATGAAAAGATGAAAATAATATAATTTAAAAAAGAAGAATCTTATGAATGGAAATAATAAATAACTAGTATTTGCCCTAGCCATTGCCATTGCATGAATTCCTTACCATCTTAAGCGTGTAATTTTGACATGGAAATATTTTATAAAGAGATATTCGAAAATGGTTATGATCATGACATGATTGAATTTTACCAATGATTTTTTGTAGTGATTATTCCTTGATGATAAATTATGGCATGTGAGTATAAGGAACATACTTGTTATTGGAATCATATTTTTGGCTATTAATGTTAAAAGAAAACAAAAGAAAATAGACAAGCACGGTCACATGGCAGTCCATGTAGTGGACCAATAGAGGAAGCCCTACTGACAACTATGATTATGCTAATGAGAAAAGAAAGAGAATGTGTGCCATGTCGGATGGAGCGAGAAAAGCCTATATCGGAAAGTATAAAGTTCTCACCTTGACTGGGGTAGCTTGTTATGAAAATAAGTTGATAGCCATCATATGATATTCTGAAAATAGTTATTCATGTCATTACTGCACGATTTTCATGTGCATAGATAAAGTGCATTGATGTGACCTAAGATATTTACTATAGTTTATACAGATGAACATTACGTGACGAGCATTATTGATGATGATTATAATTTATTGTTGAACTTACTGGGATTTAATTCTTACTATATTTTCATATCATGTTCAGAAAACTAGTCATACAGATTTTTCTATGGCTCGAGCTTTTAGTATACGTTGGATAGAGTTACTCTTTGTTGGGCAGATCCCATAAATTAATAAGGTGTTTTTGGTCGAGTTGGCTAAGATCCCGATGAAGGTATAACCACCCGCACCAGTATCTCTAGAATTGGTCAACATGGATGAATAAGATGTAGATATTTATGTATTTATTTTTTGTATGGACGTTTTGATTAATGATGTGTATGTGAACTAAGAATTGTATTAGTGTTAATGGTAGACCTTAAACCTTGATTATGCTTGATTAAATTAATTCAATGTTATTATGAGTTAAGTAATTAGAAGTAAAAAAGTAATGACTTTATGGGACTTTACAAATATATATATTTTTAAAAACTATTGAGTTATTACACCTACCTATAAAAAATGTATCTCAAATTCCAAACAACATAAGCATTAAACTTGTAAAAAATATAATTTTATTTAATATTTTATTTTTTAATTAAAATATAAATAAAGATCTAGCTTCAAAGAACCA
This sequence comes from Gleditsia sinensis, assembly GCA_037074535.1. Taxonomy (NCBI): domain Eukaryota; kingdom Viridiplantae; phylum Streptophyta; class Magnoliopsida; order Fabales; family Fabaceae; genus Gleditsia; species Gleditsia sinensis. Next base: position 25,816,414 of record CM073465.1, read on the forward strand.
TACATATAAACATAACAATGTTTATTACAATTTAGATCATCCACCGTTTTGTTCAATTTCATCCTTAAATAAAAAAAACATTTATTATCATTTTATACAGCATGTCTCATACGTAATCACTATAATAAAATGCAACAGAATTGCGGACCCTACTTGTGGTAATGGAGCGACTCTAGATTTTTCAACAATAAGTCAAATAGTCAACCAAATAAGGCCCAAGGGCCAATTTTGGGCTCACCAAGAAAATACTTGTCTTCTATAAGCTTTTGTTGCGTTGCTTTTATCCTAACTGAAAAACATATAAAGAAGAATGCCCTATAATATTTGTGATATAATATTAGTTTTCATTACTTCTTGTGATAAAAAACTTGATATACTTTGTGTAATAATGAATATATTGTAAATGATGAAGATGATAATGTATTGCCATGCTACTGTATTAATGCATATTGATTAGATGATATAATGTATGCATTGTTACATGATGGTAAATGTATTAACACATATTTGTCAAATGATATGGTAATGATAACAAATATGATATTAGTGATGTACTTAATTAATGCATGATCCTATTGTGATGGTGATGATGATTGAGGGTATGATGCATACATTGTTATATGATGATAGATGGATTAATAAATATTTGTTAAATGATGTAATGATGAGTTGATGAGTTGACACTAAGGATTGTGAAATATAATTCATACATGGTTACATGATGTTAGAAGTATTAATGCATATTTTTTATATGATGATGACAATGGTGAATATGATGTCATGAATGTAGTTGAAAATAATAATAAGACAAAATAAGATTTGGCATGACCCTTACACTAGTAAGGTGGCCAGTTAAGACGTATGGCCACTCCGATTATGGTGGGTGAGTATCGCCGGGGGGGATGGCTCACTAATATACAATAGTAGAGTGTGAGTAGAGGGGGAGAATGGTTCATACCTCCCGATTGGGAAAGAGAATAGAGAAGAGACGAATATCATTGTTATTTGAGCAGTGGGGGAATAGCTCACATTACCTTGTTGTGAGAAGAGATGAATATCAATGCTATGTGAGCAGTGGGGGGAATGGCTCACATTGCTATGTTATTGGGGTAAGTGAGTAGCGGGGGGGATGGTTGATACTGTAGTGTTTTTGGATATTTGAGTAGTGGAAGGGAATGACTCATATTTTCCTGTTGTTGAGGCAGAGAAGTTGATGAGTAAGTGGCCATTATGCTTGCTGATATATTATCCTGTATATATTTGTTTAATATGTTTTCATCATACTGCCGATAAGTAGCAGACAAATGCTTTTGATAAACAATATCTTTTCTGTAGCTTATACAGTTGGACATAATACTGTGATGATTATGTATTATATGACATGTTTAATGTTAAACCTACTGAGACTTTGTTCTCATTAATGTTTGGTATTATGTTCAGATAAAAGTAGTTGAGATGTCGACAGATCTTCCTGTTTCTTTTTTGGAGACCTTTATGCAGTAAAGGTTGTGGAGATCCCAATGCAAGCACCATCTCCTCCACCCTCTATACCCTAGGGGTGATGTGCTGTATAGGGACTTATGTTAAGTTAATGTAACTATGTGACTCAATGTTACTCTTGTATGAACATTAATCAGTGATATAGTCTTTCAGCGTGATGATTATGAAATATATGATGCTTATATACATGTGTATTATTCGATGTTTGAATTAGGATAATTGCTTCCATAATAATCGCAAAAAAGAAAAAAAAAAGCCGGTCGTTACAAGTAGCAGAAGGGAATGGCTCACATTAACTTGGTGACAGTAGTATGTGGTAGTGAGGGGAATAGCTCATATTGACCCTGTTAAAGAGATGATTGAAATTGACCTTATGATAGTGGTATATGAGTAGCAGAGGGAATGATTCACATTAACCCTATTATAGAGATAATTGAAAAGAAAGAAAAAAATCATGATATGAACATGCTTTGATTCGTGATGCAATGAATTATTTGAAACATGATATCTATGTGATATAGTGACATAACCAGCGATGGTATTGATGGATTTTGATATATATATATATATATATATATATATATATATATATATATATATATCTGTGTGTGTGTGTGTGTGCGCGTGCACGCGCTTTAGCCTTGCTACTAGCAGTCAAATGAGTAGAGTTATCCCACTTAGGGCATGATTCTACAATAAAAGAAATAATCGTCATAGCTCTATTGCGCACGCGCGCTTTAACCTTGCTACTAGCAATCAACTGAGTAGAGTTACCCCACTTAGGGCATGATTCTACAATAAAAGAAATAATGGTCATAGCTTTATTGCGCGTGTGCTTTAACCTTGCTACTAGCAGTCAACTGAGTAGAGTTACCCCACTTAGGGCATGATTCTACAATAAAAGAAATAATGGTCATAGCTCTATTAAAATTTCCCCTAACACATACCTCTACCTCTACCTTTAACACTAAGAGGGACATATATAGAGGGAAGAAAAAACATGTGATTGTATTATATTTTTATTGAACTATTGTGAATGGATAATCAAAAGTAATGAAATGCTCTTCAATTTGTGTATATTTACTATGGAATGTATTCATTTTGTTACTTAGCTACTTATACATTCATTTAATGAACAATATAAGATAGGAATGTGAAAGTGGGTTGACGGCTTCAGAATGAGTTAAATTACAACTATGGACAAAATAAAAAAATTAACTAAGGTCATTACAATGTCAATCCATAAACCATTCACAATAAAACTATCTCTTCTATGAATATATACATATGTATATACAATTCAGTTTCTAATGCACCATTTCAATATTTATGCATGAGCTTAGGAATCAACAATTTCTATCACATGTTATACTTTTATATTATTTACTTACCCATATTGAACTCTAACTAGGCTAGCTTTTTCAGTTGTTTTCTGTAACGTCCGATTTTTTTTTTCATTACGCATGTTAAAATACGCCATATGTAAAAACACATTATATATATATATGTATTTCTTACAAACCTCATACAAGTTATAATTATACAATACAACATTTCAACACACATTATACATGTTTACATATATATTACAAAGCTCACACATGTTACATTTATACAATACAACATTTTAGTACATAAATAAGAGTTTTTATACAGCACTTCACCCTTGAAAAACAAAGGGTGAGGAGGTGGTGCTGACATCTAGATCTCCATCAGTAACTCCCGTTTGTGTTGTATCTCATTTCTTTTTATATGAACATAACACCACAATAATAGTGAGAACAAAAGTTCCCAGTAGACATAACATAAATAAAATATGCTGAGAAACCATGAGTTATGTTCAGCTGTATAAGCTACAGAAAAATATTAAAATTTTGAGATAAAATCATTTTTTTAATGCATAATTATCATGCTACACTTGCACCAGAAGTCCATTTTTTTTTTCTAATGCTCAGCCCTATCACGGCTTTTAATTTACTCGTTTGCTATATGCATAGTGACCGATCGACTACAGTCACAATAAGTGATCAGGGAATGTGAGTACATCACCCTCCTGCCTCCTCACATTACCACTGACACCCGGTTGGAGCGGCCCTCCCTTGGTTCACTTAGGCTAATAGGGCATCCCCTATTCGGTACCGTCACAAGCCATACAACCCGTCGATATTCATTCATACATATAAATATATATATATATATATATATATATATATATATATATATATATATATATATATATATATATATATATATATATATATTAATGCATATTCATCAAATAGAATGTAAAATTATCAAGAAACTCGCCATGAGTTTTACGCTTTCCATAATTATCAAACAACTCGCTATGAGCTTTACGCTTGCCATTCAATTTCTTTCATAAAATAACATGCATAATTTTCATATCCAACAATTAATAATTATTCATCACATATCAAATGTCCAATATAACAAATTTCGAATCAAATAAAGAAAAGGGTAATTTTCTTGAACATTTGTCTTCTAAAAATATTTCAACAAATAAAACTAATTTTTAGGTAGAAAAACAGTGAAATGTTCTGTGACCTTTCTTCCCTTATTCAATAATATCTCCCTCATATGAATTCAGATTGAGGTTATTTTAAAGCCTATAAGAAGCTAAGACAATTATCTACAACTGCTATGTTTATCATTTCTTCAAATTCTTTACGGTTTATTCCCAGAAAATTAGAAATAAAAAACTTATTTTTACTATCCTGAATTCCGACCTTTGCTCAATTAATTAACCATATCTCCCTCATATAAATTCCGATTGTGGTGATTTCAAAGCCTCTAAAAAGCTAAGACAATTATCTACAACTTCTATGTTTATCATTTCTTCAAATTCCTTTCCGAATTTTCTCAGAATTCCAAAAACTGAAGATACCCCAATTATTTCGAAATTCAGCTTAATTTATCTTCTCCTTTGATTTTCTTTTATATAATCCCATACACCCATATGCATGTCCAAACATCCAAAACAGAATTCATATAAATATCCAGACCACATGTTATCCAAAATTATAACTAAACAAATCTAAAAATGTATATATAATTTTGTACAAAAATTTATTAGAGGATGTTAATCCTACCTCAGATAGATCCTTAAACTTGTATGTTTGATTCCTTCCACACAAATTAAAATCCTTGATTTCCCCTTTCCTCTTCCTTTTCCTCCTTTTTCCTCTTTCTCTTCTTTCTCTTCTCTTCTTTTTCTTCTTTTTTTCTTCTGCTGAAAATCCTACCGACACTTTTTTTCTTCCCCCTTTTCTCTTCTTTCTCTTTCTTTTCTCCTTTTCTTTCTGTCTCTCTTTCCTTCCGTTATCTCCCCATTCCCCTTCTTATCTTTTTTATTTATTATTATTTTATTATTATTATATTATATATTTTTCTTTCCCTTCTTACCCCTTACCTACCTCCTCCCTTTCTCCAAAATACCCTTGCGACCATCCCTAATTTCATAAATGCCATCCTCCATTAATTAGAAAAATGCCATTTCAATGAAATTACATAAATGCCATTTTAACCATCCTACTATCTTCTTTTACCTGAGTAAAATTGTAAAACGATTTAATCCTCTCGTGAAGTCCAAAATGCTTTCTCCTCTCTAAACAAAAATTCCAATTAGTAACATAAAAGAAAAAAATCGGGGATGTTACATTTTCCAAAACAATCGAACTTTTTGAACCTCGAATTCATGCTCTACAACCTAGGTTGAAAGAAACTAAAAAAATTATTTGTGCAAGTACTGTTCATGTGTTGTTCACACAAACATAACATATTGTTCACCGAAGAACAAATTCATAACTGAAGGTTAAATAATGTTACTTGATCATAAAAATTTGTATAGAAGGATTATTCTATCTCCTAAAGAAAAATATAAACCCAAAATAATTAAAAAAACATCAAAACATCAAGTTTCAAATTATGTACCTAAGCTGGCCAAAATTCCATTTTACTACCATTTTTTAGGGAGTTTGTTGCTGGAAATAGTCTATACTTCATGCAGGTTTATAGTGATACATATGGCATCTTGAACGAAGGTTTAATAGGGCTTGATTTTTTAGGAACAAAGGCACACAAGGAAGAGAGAAGGGGCTTGAGATGGAAGGAATAGAAAACGAAAATGATAGAAAAATCTCGCAACACTATGTAGCCAAAAGAAGATAAATAAGGGTCAAACAACCAAATGTTTAGGAGGGCATATTCGGGATTTCTTACAACTAGAAGGGTAAAAATGGAATTCTAAGCCACCAAACTTTCTTTAGGTAATTTTTGGAAATTTCATGTCATTTAAAAGGGTAAAATTTAACCTATATAAAATTTCCAAGGATCAAGGCTTTTCCTTGTCCTTGATAAGATTTTCTTTACATTTTGAAACTATAAGATTATTACCAATCCTATAATTAAAAGATATTTACTTTTTAAAGGAAAATCCAAGAACTTTTCCATAAAATATTTTCATTAAATTGAAATGTGCTTTGTTTTTGAAAATCATGGGATATTACAATAATTTAACTACAGGTTAAATCAATTGACTGACTAGTGAGACTCCTAGCAATCAAGAGATATATTTACATAAATAGAAATAGAAGAATAATTAATAATGAAAATTGAATTGAAATAGATGAAATACAAATTTTAATCTCACAATGTTAACATATCTAAGGTTTTAGTCTTCCTTGACCGAAAACAAAACCAATCACGTAGGGTCATAACACTAAAGATGAAAAGATGAATAAAGATGTCTCTAGATGGTTAGAAAAGCCCTTTGATGCCTCCTTGGCTGTCTATTTATATGTCATCACGTCCCTAGTGATATAGGGTTTCTTCTAATCAAGTTTTGGTTCATTAGAGTTGGAAACCAACTTAAATTCTATTTTTTGGCGTATCCTATTTTTACATATTATTAGTGAAGCACCGCTGGATTTTTTTTTTAATAGAATTTTCCAAAATGAAAAAAAAAATGTAGATATTTGTTTTTGCTTTTCACAGCCTCTTGAATCACTTTAATCAGAGTTTGAATAAGAAAGTTATACTCATATTAGTGAAGCAAGGTCAAGATTTCTTGACTTACTGTATTTTCCTTGAATTTCATCTTTGTTTTTGCTCTTTTCCACTTTCTTTATTACTACAAGAAAAAACATGAAATTAAGCTAATTCCTAATATATTTCACTTAAAAACCAATGAAAATCAAGCTTAGAGGTACTAAAATGATTAATTATACACAGATCAATGGCCTAGAAGTCATCATTTTATTTCTCCTCTTTTATTGCTTTTGGTGAGATTATTGATAGGCCTAGTGATTGTGGCTTATCTTATGGTGGTGGCATGGTTGGGAACCCTTTGACGTTTAAGTTATTTTGACCCTCATACCATTTGAACATGGTTTCCACTTGGTAAAGCATTTTGCCTTATATTGTTCCAACTAGGCATTTATCCTTCAATGTGACCTAACTAGGTTTTCATCGTAGCTAAGCAGGCCATTATGTCATCCACTAGCAGTTCTTGTACTGATTTCATTGATGATCTTGCTTTCCTTATAAGAACCTTTGAAATTATTGTGTTGATCCATTTATGATTAAGGGGGATTAAGGGCTTTAGAGTTTCTTCACCTTGCTCCCAAGTTACTTCTGCATTCATGCATGTAACAATTATTAAATAGGCCCATATTTTGAATGTACAATACTAGCACATATCTTTCTATGTATTAATTTTCTTATATCAATATTATACCCTATCATTATAGTGTATAGAATCAATGCTTTCTCTGTGGTTACCCTACTCAAATGTTTAGCTAGCAACATCTTTGCTAGAAGAAAATAATACCACACTTTTGGGTCCTAGTGCATCCTAGAAGTAGGAAAGGAATTAGGTTTCCCTTGGGTTCATTCCATTGTGTACCTAGCATGGAAAGCCTTTGAATTATTTATTCATAATTCATTGAGTCTAAAGTATAGGACCCATATTTGTTAAGATTAATGTCTAGTGTGCTATTGTATTGGTTGATAGCTTTAGAGTTAAATAAAACACTTCTACCTCTCACATACATATAGGATAAACTTGTTTTCATTGAAGATACTTCCATTAAAAGAAACATCCCTTCTCATTCTTTTAAGAGCCATCAAAGATAGAAAATAAAGTATTTAATTAAGGTAACCAAAGGAACAACTTATAAGCACTCCCCTATAGCAATATCAAAAAACCCCCAAACTTAGCCTATGTTAATTACTAATTTCAAGTTAATTGTAGAACCAAATAGAAATTTTTATTCAATATGGACTGTTGCACAATGAGTAGCACCAAATTAATCAATTCATAAACCTTAATAAGTACCTAAGTCCAATTTCAGGTGTATTGCTACTAATTGAAGTGATTAAGAGTAATCAATATCAAAATCAACAAATTCAATCAACTAATAACTACTAAAACCCTAATTAATCCCTAAATTAGTCTAAAATTAGATTGAACTTACGAATTTCGTATCTTAGCCAAAGCCCTAGGGTGTTCCACAAGTGTTACCTTTGAAATCCCTAATTGTGCCCTAAAATTTAGTTTTGTTAAAGTATTTTAATCATGGAGTTTCCTCCAAAGGCGATTTGGGAGTGATTTATAGATGAAAATTAAGGGATTTTGGACATAAGGCCAATGGGTAAGTGATTGGTGTTCTTTGCTCTTGAAAGTGGGGAAAAATAGGATAAAAAGGGTTGAAGAATCTTAAAATACAAATGGGTTTTACAGCATCATAGCTCTTTGAAGGCTTAGCAGACCTTAAGTTTTGAGCCATGGCACAACACCATAGCTCTCTAAGGCTTGATATCATAGTGTCCTTTTTTTTCTTATTCCTTTATTCCTTGCATTTTAATCACTTATGTACATGAAAATGCTTGTTAAATCAATTATAAGTTTATGACACTAAAACAATGAAAATTAAATTGGACATAAACTAACTCTGATATTCCTAAAAGCTTTGTAAAGAGGAAAAATGAATAAATTAAAGTAACAGAGTAAGGAAAGAGGGTTTGGGTTACCTATCAAGACGCATTTTAGTTATAGTTATGGCACAACTATGTTGACATATGGAACCCATCAAATTAGCCTAGGCTTGACATCTTTCTATCTCTTATCTCTAAATCGAATACTTGAAGAAGAAGAACCCATCAAAGTAGTTTTACATCTTCTTTGAAATCAAGTATTTGATGATTGAATGGTTAGTGTAAACTATAACTTTGGTGCCAATCAAGTAAGGTCCAAATTTATCAAATGCATAGGCCATAACTAACATCTCTTTCTCAATGGCAATATAATTTAGTTAGGCCTTAGATAATGTCTTGCTTGCATAGTAAATGGAATGGAAAGAGTTGCCCTTTCATTGGCTAAGAATTGTTGGAATGGTTGTATCACTTGCATTACACATCAGTTTAAATGGCAAGTTTCAATTTGGGGAAATGATTATATGTGCGTAGGTTAATTTCTAATCCAACTTATTGAAGGGCATCATGGTAGGCTTTATCAAATGCAAAAAGAATATCCTTCTCAAAAAGATTTCATAAAGGTTTTTCAATCTTTAAGAAGTCTTTGATAAATCTTTAGTAGCAATCTATATGGCCCAAGAAACTCTTAATTCCTTTAATTGAGATTAAGGGTGGTAGATTCTCAATTGTGTCAATCTTGGCTTTGTTAACTTTAATCCCTTTGCTTAAAATTCTATGCACTAGTCGCATACCTTCCTGCACCAAAAATTAGCATTTCTCTCAATTTAACATTAAGTTAGTTTCTTTGCACCATATTAAAACCCGTTCTAGATCATGTATGAATTTATCAAACTAATAATTTAATACATAAAAGTACTCCATAAATACTTTGAGGCATTGTTAAACAATGTATGAAAAGATTTCTAGTATACACCTTTGGAATGTAGCTAGTGCATTACATAGGCTAAATGGCATTCGCCTGAAGGCAAATGTACCATATGGGCAAGCAAATGAAGTTTTCTCTTGGTTCTCTGAGGAAATCGCTATTTTATTGTACCTATAATAGCCATCTAAGAAGCAGTAGTATTACTTCTCTACTAGTTTATCAAGCATTTAATGTATGGGAAGTGATCTTTCCTAATAGCTTTGTTGAGCTTTTGGTAATCCATGCAAACCCTCTATCATGTGATCATTCTGATGGAGATGATTTTATTACTCTCATTCTCCATCATTATCATTGCACCTTTCTTGGGCATAAATTACACATGGCTTATGCATGGGCTATTAGAGGTAGGTTATATAACACCTGCATCTAGCCACTTTATAATTTATTTATTTACTATCTCTTTTATAATAGGATTGAGCTGTCTTTGATGCTTTATTATGGGCTTATGGTTTTCCTCTAGAAGAATTTTATGCATGTACAAAAAATGGTTAATGTCCTTAATATCGACTAGTGTCCATCGTAAAGCTGTTTTATGCTCCCTAAGAACTTGTAACAATTTTCCTTCTTACTCCTTCATAAGTATAACTAAAATAATCAAAGGTAATGTGTTAGAATCACCAAGATAAGCATAATGTAAATGGATAGAAAGATGTTTGAATTCAAGAAAGAGTGGCTCTTGAATTGAAAGTTTAGATGCTACTCTTTTACTATCAATAGCATCTAGAGGGTTAAAATGCTCAACTCTTGCCATTAATGGTAGTGCCTATAATTGTTGTACATATTCAATAGTCTCCTTGTCATCTCTACGTCACTTTATACCAATGAATCTTTTAAAAGGTCTAATGGTTAATTGGCCTTAAATATCTTCATGGTAGCTTGTCCAATAACATCAATTGAACAACATTTATTAAGTTCATTAGGACTTTTTAAAGCTTCAAACATATTAAACTTTACCTCTTAATCCTAAACCCTTATGATCATTTCTCCTTTTTAGACATCAGTCAAGGTTTTTCCTATAGCTAGGAAAATCTCCCTAAAATGATGGGGGTAATGTAATCTTCTTGCATGTCAAGCGCAATGAAGTCAATAAGGAATATCAATTTATCTACTTTAACTAAAACATCTTTAACTATGCCCTTAAGATATGCTAGTAATCTATAAACTAGTTGAAATGTTATAGATGTTAGTTTTATATCACCTAAACCTAAGCATTCATATATAGATAAAGTCATAAGATTCTTGTTAGTCTCCAAGTCACACAAAACCTTAACCACATATATATCTCTTAAAGTACAAAATAAAGTAAAACTCATTGTATCCCTTTGCTTTGAAGTTAATTTCCTTTAAAGGATGGCACTGCATTTTGTAGTAAGTGCCATTGTCTCTAGCTTCTTTACTTTTCTCTTCTTAGAAAGGCTTCTATGAATGGAATATTAATTTCCAATTTTTTATCCTCCATAAATCTTTGGAATTTTCTATAAGGTCTTCACTATTTAAAGTCTTTGAGGAGAAGGAGGAGAATAAGCGATATGAGCTTTCTCATTCATGTTTAGCATTCCCCTTCTTTTTATCTATAGGCTTGTGGAGTGCCTCCTTTACTTATGTAACAACTTTTTTTTAATTATTTATTATTATACATAGAGTTTACATACACATTATTAATTAAAATGTATGTACAACATATCAAATACATAAATATCCACATCTTATTTATTCTGGTTGACCAATTCTAGAGATACAGGTGCAGGTGGTTGCACCTTCACCGGGATCTGAGCCAACTCGACCACAAACATTTTGTTTGATTCTAGGATCTGCCCAACATAAAGTAACTCGATCCAACGTGTACTAAAAGCCAGAGCCATAGAAAAATCTGCATAACTAATTTTTTGAACATGACATGGAAATATAGTGAGAATTAAATCCCAGTAAGTTCAATAATAAATCATCATCAATATAGCTCATAACGTCATGTTCAGTTGTATAAACTACAATAAATATCTTTGGTAACATGAATGCACTATATCTATGCACATGAGAATAGTACAATAATGACATGTATGACAGGATTAACTATTTTCAGAATATCATGTGATGACTATCAATTTATTCTCATATCAAGCTACTCCGATCAGCGTGAGTATTTTCTCGGTACAGGCTTTTCTCACTTCATCCTACATGGCACACTTTGTCTTTCTTTTCTTATTAACATAATCATAACTATTGGTAGGGCATCCCCTACTGGTGCACCACACGGATTGCCATGTGACCGTGCTCATTTCTTTTATTTTCACAATGATAGCCAAAAATATGCTTTCAATAACAAGTATGTTCATCAAAATTTAACTATTACTAAAAATCATTGGTAATCATGCCATGAACATAACCATTTCAAATATCTGTTTATAAAATATTTCCATGTCAAAATTTCACACTTAAGATGGTAAGAAGTTCATACAATGGCAATGGCTATGGCATATACTAGTCATTTATTATTTTCATTTATAAGATTCTTCTTCTTTTTTAAATATTAATTTTATTTCTTTATTTTCTTGATGCAGGTTTTCATCCTATCTAACCTTCTCTTACTAATCAGAGCATAACTCCCTCAATTTAACTCCAATGTAGGTGATCGTGATGTCGATTTCAAGATAAAACAATTATCTAAACCTATTATGTTGAATAGTTTTGTGAAATATTAACAAATCAAGGTGATATTACTCCCTCAACGTACAGGTTATTTCTTCTCTGATAGGTTCTGACCTCTACCTACTAATTTGTCCATATCTCCCTCATACAAATTTCAAATTAAGTTATTCCAGTGGCTTCAAATCCGTGACACATATAGAAATAATGTTTATGTTAATCATTTATTTTAATTTCCTACATAATATTCCCAGAAATTAAAACACAAAAGCTATCCTAAAATATTCTTCTCTGATTAACCAATTTCTGACTATTGCATACTAATCGAACCATATCTACTTCATACGGACTCCATATTGAGTGATTTCAGTGGCTACAAATCCATGACACATACATCTATAATTATTATGTTAATCATTTATTTTAATTCCCTACAACAAGTTCCCAGAAATTAAAATACAGAAGCTATCCTAAAATATTCTTCCCTGATTAAACAATTTCTGACCACTGCATACTAATCAGACCATATCTACCTCATACGAACTCCAACTTGAGTGATTCTAGTGGTTAACAATCCGTGAGACATAGATCTACATTTTTCATGTTTACCATTTCTTTAAATTCCTTACTGATTAGTCCCAGAAGTTTAAAAACAGAAGCTAAAATTTTTTGCCACCCACAGCCATACCTATGCAGAACTATCTTCACCAGCCTAAGTATTCAAACATACAAAATATGTAACATCATATAGCAACATCCATGACCAATCATCAAAATTCTAAGATCAAAATCTCATATGAATATTACAAGTTTCAAATATTTTCTTCAAAAAGAAATATTGTTAAACTTACCTGGAGCACTTAGTCCTCTAGACTTCTCCTTCCTCTTTCTTCCTTTCTTCCCCTCCTTTCCTCACTCTACCTTGCTTCTATTTTTCCTCTCCCTCACTTGGACGAAAATTCTAATGTTATAGGGGTGGGTTTTACTTAAATAGACCACCAAATAATTCACCTTTCTTGATCATGGGTCTACCTTATCACAATTAGGATACACTTGGTTGAATTTTTGGAAAACAAACAACTCATGTTCTTGTCTTCCTCTTCCTTAGTCAAGATATGCATAGGAAAATGAGATTTGTATTTTGAAAATTATGATAATATGTTCTTAAGATAACGGACAAGGTCCCTTTGATTTAGGGATTCATTTCCTTTTTCTTTTGTCTTAATCAATTATGATAGGTTTGCCTTTTTAGGTGGCAAATTTCTAGCCCTTGAATCTCCATTGTTTGGTTGAAATTATTTGTGTGGGATAGGAATGTTTTATCCTAATGTCATGTATTATCATACCAATTGCTAAAATTATGAGTGTAGGATATAGATGTTTTGTCCTAATGCCATATATTATCATAGCACTTGCTAAAATTATGAATGAAGGATATCACACCACTTGCTAAATTTTTGTCTCAATCCCATGTCACCGAATCTTGATTACACTATTATTTCATCACTTTATTTTATTTTTATTTTTATTTTTCCTCTTGGGTTTGGGCTCATTCTTGCCCATTTTCTTTACTTTGGTTAAAATTCTACATTTCATAATGGGCTTAGTCACATTTTCATGATTTTTGTGCTACCGGTCTAATTTCTATATCCTAGTCCAAGTCTATGTTTTATTTCTTACTTAGGTTATCCAATGGGCTTGCTAGAAACTTATGTGAAGTGAAAAAACTCTACATGAAGTGTCCATAGGTGAAAGCATAATTTATAGGTGGAGATACTAAACTTAGTAACTTTAAATCTTAAATTAAAAAAAATTACCCTATTCCAATCTTCTTGAAATTTTAAGACCTTTACCTACTTCCCAAAAATTTATCTTCCTTACCCTAGAATTTCACCTTTCTTTAGTATATTTATTTCTAATATTTCTTCTTAGATTTTCTCTCTTTACCTAGTCCATTAATGTTAGAACATTTCTATGCATTCACGTAAGGTGAAGAATTTCTAAAGATTATATTTCCTTAGATATCTAAAAATTGTCTAATAAATTTTATTTCCTTAATTAAATATTTATGTACCTTTATCAATAAAAGAAACAAAATTAAGGATGTTATTTTGAATACTTTTGTACTTTTATTAGTACATGTACTGAAATTGAGGATGTTACATTTTTAGTATTTCCTTCTATTTCTTTCCCACACCTAAAGGTGATTGACTTCTGTTGCTTACTGCCTTTACTCGTTAACTAGCCTTCCTTGATTTTGAATGCTACCAATAATTTGACTTAACTATGTGTAAAACACCATATATTTGTGTCTATTAGATTTTTTTGAATGCTAATTTTGAATGCTACCGATAATTTTGAATGTTTGTTATCCTTCCTTCTATTAATTTTGAATGCTATCAATAATAGTTCTTAAATTTCCAAAGAAAAAGGAAAATGTCAAAAAATAATCACTTTGAATGTCACATAAGAGTTTTTTGCTAACATCAAGTCCTTTATTTTAATTTTCTTTTAGCCTTACTTCAAATTTTTCATATGACCTCTTTTCAATTATTAATGTTTAGCGTCACATTGAGTCATTTATTTTCTCTTTTGAGTCACTTAATTTTACATTATTGAAAATTATATGCTTATTTACTTTTAAGCCTATTAAACCTTGGTAAATCCAACTCACATATGGACTATTGGTCATGGAACTCCAACTCTCCTAATAAAAAAGGAGAAATCTTAGCCTCTGTTGCTTAATCTTAACCAAAACATTAAATTAAATAAAATCAAATTAAAAGGAGAAATAAAATAAAATAAGATACCAATTAATTTCCCCAAACCTAGGAAAAATAAGAGAATTTGGAAGCCTTTAAAAAGAGTGAGCTATGCGTGGACACATGACGAAAGAGAGAGCAGTAATCTTTGGCCCTGTTTGGTAGGCAAATTTAAGCTAATGGAATGGGAATCTAGATTCCCATTCCATTAGATATTATATTTGGTTAGCATAATACAAGAACCATGAAATATAGATTTCCTTATGTGTGAAAAAGTATATTGCCTCTCAAAAGTGATGGAAAAGGGAGAAGGGAATAGAATGGGATTAGAAAAGACTAAAATGTCCTTATCTTATTTTGTTTATTATTGATAAATAAAATAAATATTGTTTAAATATTTATAATAAAAATTTTATATTACTAATAATCTATTTTATTTTTATTTATATCATTTTAAACTAATTTTTTAGGTCAAAATAATGTTATTTTAACAGTTTTATTCTTCAAGGGTTTTTTTGTCTTTTGTCATATTTTTATTCCGTTCTTGCATTATTTCACGTATACCAAACGTAGAAAAGTAATGGAGATTCCATTCCTTTCTATGTCGTATCAAACATAATTTTAATAACTGCTTTCCATTCTATTCTATTATATTCCCTCCTTTACCAATAACAAAATGAGACCCTTGAGATTTTAAGAGAAAAGATAAACATCTTACTCAAAGAGAAATATAAAGAAAATGGGAACAAAATAAATACCCTTTACCTTTCTTAAAAGAGGAGAGAAAATACAAACACAAACCCCATATTTCTCCATTCTCTTTGTTTAGACAAGGTGCTCATTTTTTTCTCCTTCATGAAGATAGAGTGTGAAACATAGCACCCCAACGTGTGCTCCTTCATTGCAAGCCACCATTGCACAGCATTATTCAAAGCTGTGTGCCCCTAAGTCACGGACAACTGCACGATGAATCATCGTTCACCACCATGTATAGTCCTCTACACTAAAGCACCTCGTGAACATCATCTTGCCCATAAACCCATCCTAGATTTGTTTGAGATCGTGATGCAAAGGAGTTAACATTTAGGGAAGAGTTTTTTTCCATAAAAGGTACTAGTGCTTTAAATTTTTTAATGTTTACCTCTGATTCTTATATTTTTAGCATTAAACTTAGGAGTAATAGTCTGATTTTTCTGAGTTCTTTGTTTAGGGATTGCATTAGTTTTAATATGAGTTTGATTTTGAATGAGTTGTCTATGATTCTATTTCTTAATGCATACTGATTTTGACTTTGGTTTACACCATTAACTTTATCTCTATTCTAAAAAACTGACATAAGGGTTATTACTATTTGAGCTCTATGGTAAATAGACATAATGTTATTTCTCTAGACTCTGTTAAATTGGCATAATGGTTACCTGTATTATTTGGGCTCTATTTTGAAAATTTTAAAATAATTACCTGTTATTTGACTCTATTTTAATTTTGATTCCCTTGGCTATTTTGATTGGTTGATGGACAAGTTTATTTTGATTTAAAGCTTGATGTTGTTATAATTAGGATACTTACACTCTATTGAATCTGGTTTTGTTTTGACCAATTGGATTAATTACATGAATCCCTCTTGTTGGTTTGAATTTGGAGCCTGAGATAGTAGTGACCGATAAGATGTGAGCCAATGTCGAGCATTGACAATATATTTCTAAGTCTAGTCTTGATGCTTGCCTTTACTATAATCTTTAAGATACACTTGCAATAAAATAATGAATTAAGGAATGTATTTGGCTCTAATCTTGAGTTGTTCTCTATCATTTTACATATAAGAATAATGTGATTGCTCATTTGGCTACCATGTTTCTTTCCAAGGTATAAATTTGTTTGTATTGGTTACTATGATCCTTTTCGCACAACAAAAATCCATGGGGATTGTCTTAGCTTGATTTTGATGCTAATAAAATGCATGTGGTTCCCTTGATTTCATTTTGGTACTAATAGATATAAAGTGGTTGGCATGTTTTCACTTTATGGTGTTATATGCATATTTTAGGAATGCCATTTTTTTATCTCATCTTTATGTACATTGGTGCTGCCTTATTAATGTTTTTGTGCTAGAAGCGCCTTTAGAGGCTCCTTTTTGGTTCAATTATAAACTGTTCATTTGTGGTTGGTCAAAGTATAACACAACAAAAGTGATGATGAGCATTAAGGTTTGACTTGTCATGTTCTGGGTGATAAAGGTTTGGTTTCCAACTAAGTTTCTCCCTTTGGGAAGTTTCTTGTATTGTGAGGAATGTCATGATTGAGTTTGTATTTGGCTAATTTAATGCTAACTACTTGCATGATTTTTGACCTATTTAATTGATCATATGATTTAAGCTTTAATTAATTTGATAGATCATATAACTTTGAGAATATAAATGGACTTTACTCTTGCAAAAAATATATGTTAAGCCTTGAATGCATATTAACTATTTTATTGATTTCTTCTTGGTAAGGAAATTAAACAGAAAGTTTTGCATAGATTGTAAATTGATATCCGAAGAGAGTTTGGCTACCCAACACATATTTTTAGTTATGAACGTAAGAGTTAAGAGAAGAGTTGAATGAAATAGTAAGAAAAAGGTTCTTAGAATTAGGTGGTGGCTTTTGAAGAATGAACAACAAACAAGCTTTCAAAGAAGGGTGGAGGAAGAGAGGTATTGGGAGGTATAGGGAAATGTTAACAATATATGGGACAAGGTGGCTAAAGGGATTAAGAAAATAGCAAGACAGACACTTGGAGAATCAAGAAGTGTTGAACCAATGGGTAAAGAATCTTGGTGGTAGGATGTAGAGGTACAAGATATGATTAAGGTTAAGTGTTATAAAGCGTGACACTTATGTAAAGATAATGAAAATTGGAGAAAATATAAGGTTGTTAAGAAAGATACTAAGAAGGTTGTGAGTTGTAACATCCCTAATTTCATTTCTTTTATTAATAAAGGTACATAAATATTTAGTTAAGAAAATAAAATTTATTAGACAATTTTTAGATATATAAGAAAATGTAATCCTTGGAAATTCTTCACCTTATGTGTATGCAAAGAAAATGTTTCTAACATTAAGGGAATAAGTAAAGAGAGAAAAACCTAATAGGAAAAAAATTTGAAATGAGATACTAAAGAGAGGCGAATTTCTTGGGTAAAGAAGATAAATTTTTGGGAAGTAAGTAAAGGTCTTAAAATTTCAAGATTGGATTAGGATAATTTTTTCTAATTCAAGAGTTAGAGTTCTTAAGTTTAACATGTCTACCCGTACTTTGGGCTTTCACCTATAGACTCTTTATATAGAGTTTTTCCACTTCACATGAGTTTCTACCAAGCCAATAGGATAGCCCAAACAAGAAATAAAACATAGATTTGGCCTAGGATATAGAAATTGGACTGATAGCCAACAAACCATGAAAATGTGACCAAGCCCTCCATGAAAGGTAGAATTTCAGCCAAAGCAAAGAAAATGGGTAAGAATGAGCCTAAATCCAACAGAGAAAAATAAGAATCATGTGAGGAAATAGTAGTGTAATAATAATAAAGATTAGGTCACATGGCATTAGGATAAAACAACTATATCCTACATTCATAATTTCAACAAGTAGGTAATAATACATGGCGTTATGAAAAAAAATCCTTATCCTACACAAATAATTTCAACCAAGCAAGGGAGATTCAAGGGCTGAAAATTTGTCACTTAGAAAGGCAAACCTATCATACTTGAGTGAGACAAAATAAAAAGAAAATGAATCCCTAAATCAAAGGGAACTTGTCCCTTGTCTTAAAATCATTTTATCATGATTTTAAAAATACAAATCTCCTTTTGCTTTGCATATTTGACTAAGGGAGAGGAAGACAAGAACATGAGTTGTCTTTCTCCAAAAAACAACCAAGTGCATCCTAATTGTGATAAGGTAGACCCATAATTATGAAAGGTGAACCACTTGATAGTTTATTTAAGCAAAACCCACCCTTATAACATTATAATTTCGTCCAAGTGAGGGACAGAAAAAATATAAGCAAGGTAGAGTGAGGAAATGAGAGAAAAAGAGGAGAAGAAATGAAGGAAGAAAAAGGAGAATTCTAGAAGACTAAGTACTTAAGGTAAGTTACCTTAATTTTCACTTGAATCCATCTGTTCTCTTCATCTTAAGGATTCAAAACTCACCCTCCTTCTCTTATTTAAGCTGCTGGAAAAGCTAAGGGAAGGGAGGAATCTTACCAATTCCTTAAAAGGGAAACAAGAGAAAGAATTCACTAAGTGAGCTAAAGAGATCTATAGGTAGATTTAACAATATCTCTTTTCAATGAAAAGCTTTGAAATTTATAACATTTATATTGGATTTTGATCTTAGAACTTTGATGAAATTTACAATATTAGCTACTTAGATGATTGGCCATGGATGTTGTTATATCATAATACATGTTGATCTTGCATGTGGTCGATGTTTTGAATACGTCAGTTGGTATGGAAAGTTCTGCATAGATATGTGGTGTGTACTGTCGCAGGTACACCCAAATTGATACCTTACCTCAAAACTAAACTGTAGTTGTGGGAGTAAGGGTCGATCCCACAGAGACTGGTATTACCTTATGTGATTAGACAAAGGGGGGATTGATAGTTGCAGCTAAAATCAAGTAACCAATAACGAAAGTAATTAAGAGAAAGTGATTAATGATAAAGATGTTGGTTTCGATGGATATCCACCGTCAAGGGATTGCATTGATCATTGACAACATAATCAATCTGTAATTGAATATCTTTCATTGGGTTTCTAACCCTGTTCCTCCTTAAGTCTAGTAAATTAATGACAATCACACTAATTAAACCCTAATTAACACGCAATCCTTTAGCACATTGGTAAAGCATAACGTATTAACCGCATGAAGAATTAGAGAAACTGACAGAGCTAAACAAATATAAACACATTGGTTATATCTAATTTAGTTAATTACTCATCATAGGTTCAATGATTTATAATCCAAAATCCTCAAACCTATTTGCCTCATGAATTATAGAATTGAAGACTTTGTTCAAAACATAATTTAGCGGTAGATTAAGATAGACAATATACTAGTAGGCCTCCTAGCAATCATATGAATAATCATTGAGAAGAAGAGCAGATGAATAATCAATACTCAATTCAAATTGAAATAATAAAATCAAATCCACATCTCACAATGCATGAAGATCCCTTGAGGTTTCAACCTACCTCAACCAACTAAAAAGAACTAGCCATGCAGAGCCATAAGAAAATCTAAAGAAGAATTGAAGAATGTAACTAAGAATTTGGATGAAGAATTGGATGAATTCTCTGCTTGTTTTCCTCCCTTTTTATAGATTTCCTCCTCCTAATCGAAGTAGGAGTGTTTCTAGGTCAAATCCTAGCCCATTGGGCTTCAATTCGAGTCAAAAAAACCCTAAAAATTGTGATTTTAACGACCTGTACGGCGGCAGCGCTGCGGCGCTACGGACCTGCAATGAGGCAGCACCGTGGCGCTCTATTGCCAGCGCCGAGGTGCCCAGAAAATTCTAGAATTTACGAAAGGGCTTAACACAAACGTTGAATCTCTATGTCTCTTCTTTCCATAGCCACTGAAATTGCCTTAATTGGATTTGAATTGAAGGAGATATGACAAAATTAGTGACCAAATGTCATAATTCATCTTGCTGCACTGTGATTCTGATTTGCAAGCTCTATAACGCTATGAAATCTCTTGAATTTGACCAAGTGTTCAACATAAAAGTTGTAGATGATTGTGTTATCTTTTCACAACCACTTGAATTACTTTGATTGGAGTTCATAAGAGGGAGATATCCTAAAATAAGTGCTGAAAGGTCTGGAATCCCTCAAATGTAGCATTTTTCCATGAATTTCTTCTCTTTTTCTTCTCTTTTCTTCTTCCTTTGTTCCTACAACACAAAACACAAAAATAAAATAGTTCCTAATTATATTTTACTTAAATCAAACAAAAAGTAAGTTTAAAGGTATTAATATCATGCTTAATTAAGATCACATCAATATGGCTATGGGTGGGAAAATTTTAGGGCTTTTATGCTATTGTTATGTATATTTGAATATGGTAAAAATGGATGGAAGATGTTTAGGTTGGTAAATTAAGTATGGTCTTAAATACCTAAGGGAAGACCATGAGAAATTTTTGTTGAGAAATACCCTTAGTGATGCATAATTTGATTATGTTTTTCTTTTGAAGTGGATAATAGAATATGTTAAATTAAGTAAGAAATATAATTAAATGTTGAAATGAGTAATTCTATGGTTAGGTGGAAATTTGGAAGAAAAATGGAAGATGAATTAAAAAAAAGATGAACTAGAACATTAAGAAAGGCTAGGCTAAGAAAACTAGACTTCGAAGTAATCAGGGATGCTTTGGTTTTCGAAATTTTAGGAAGAATCAGTTAGGAATTAAAAGAAATGGTTAACATGAAAAATGTAGATATATATCTCACATATTTTTAACCACTGGAATCACCCAATTTGAAATTCAAATGAGGGAGATATGGTCTGATTAGTAAGAAGAGGTCAGAAAATGGTTAACCATGGAAGAATCTGTTAGGTAAGTTTCTGTGTTTGAATTTTCGCACAAAATCTATAGAGAACTAAAATAAATTGTTAACATTATATATATATATATATATATATATATATATATATATATATATATATATATATATATATATATATGTGTGTGTGTGTGTGTGTGTCTCAAGAATTTTTAACCACTGCAATCATTCAATTTGGAATCTATATTAGGAAGATATGGTCAATTAGTAAGCAGTGGTCAGAAACTAGCTAACCAGCAAAGAATCTATTAAGTATGCTTCTGTGTTTAAATTTCTGGACAACCATCTGTAGAAATTGTTAACATAATATATATATATATATATATATATATATATATATATATATATATATATATATATATATATATATATATATATATATCTGTGTGTGTGTGTGTGTGTGTGTGTGTGTCTCATGGATCTATAGGCTCTAAAATCACTTAATTTGGAGTCCATATGAGAGAGATATAGTTGATTAATGAGTATATGTCAGAATTAGTCTAGAATCTAGGGGGTAAATGTAAGCATTTTTATTGTCAATTTTTTGGAAATAATTCGTAAGGAATCTGAAGAAATGATAAACTTGACAGTTGTAGATAAGTGTCTTATCTTTTTATATGCTTTGGAACAACCTCAATCGGAGTTTGTATGAGTGAGATATGGTTCAATAAGTGAGAAAAGGTAAGAGAACACGGCCAGGCCGTGTTCTGTGTAGCTTCAGCATGGATAGGCCGTGTTCAGAGCTATTTTTGAGTATGTTTGAAGTATTTTTCAAGCATGGCTATGTCCTATAACATGACCAAACCATGTTGAGAGTTTGTAAAAATTATTTTTAACAATTTTCTACCCTAAATGAACCTCACTAACTATAGGGTAATAATAGAAACCAAATTGGAGAAGAATGCCCTATAAAATTTGTGGGAACATGTATTGGAAATGATATAAGTAGGAGGAAAGTAATTAGAGGCCAAGCATAAAGAAAATGAAAAGATGAAAATAATATTTAAAAAGAAGAAGAATCTTATAAATGGAAATAATAAATACTAGTGTATGTCTTAGCCATTGCCATTGCATGAACTCCTAACCATCTTAAGTGTGTAATTTTGACATGGAAATATTTTATAAAATAATATTCAAAAATGATTTTGATCATGACATGATTTCATTTTACCAATAATTTTTTGTAGTGATTCTGATCTGATGATAAATTATGGCATATGAGTATAATAAACATACTTATTATTGAAATCATATTTATTGCTATTAAAGTGAAAAGAAAAGAAAAGAGACGAGCACGGTCACATGGCAGTCCTGGTGGTGCACTAGTAGGGAACGCCCTACTAACGGCTATGATTATGTTAATGAGAAGAGAAAGAGAAAGTGTTTGATGTCAGCCAAAGTGAGAAAACCCCGTACTGGAGAGTAGAAAGTACTCACCCTGACCGAGATAGCTTGATATAAAAATAAGTTGATAGACATCATATGATATTCTGAAAATAGTTATTTATGACATACATATCATTACTGCACGATTTTCATGTGCATATAAAAAGTGCACTCATGTGACCTAAGATATTTTCTGCAGCTTATACAGATGAACATGACGTGACGAACATTAGTGATGATGATTATGATTTATTGTTGAACCTACTGGGAATTAATTCTCACTATTTTTTTATGTCATGTTCTGAAAACTAGTTATGCTAATTTTTCTATAGCTCTAGCTCTTCTACATTGAATCGAGTTATTTTATGTTAGGCAGATCCTAGAAATTAATAGATCCCGATGAAGGTGCAACCATCCGTACCCGTATCTCCAGAATTGGTCAAAATGGATCAATAAAATGAAGATATATATATATATATATATATATATATATATATATATATATATATATATCTGTGTGTGTGTGTGTGTGTGTGTGTGCGCGCTTGATTTTTGTACGGATGTTTTTAATTAATGATGTGTATGTGAACCCAGAATTGCATAAGTGTTAATGGTATACCATAAACCTTAATTATACTTGGTTAATTTAACTAAATGTTATTATGAGTTAAATAGTGAGAAGTAGAGGTAATGATTTTGTGGAATTTTAAAAAAATATGTATATATGTAAAAAAATGTATTAAAGATGAAGAAGGTAATGTTTTGGTAAAGGAGCAAGATATCTAAGCACGATGAAAGAGTTACTTTCAAAGTCTTTTTAACGAAGGACATGAGTTAGGCCTGTTACTTTGATAGATTCAATATTACAGAGGAAGACCGAAACTATACCTTTTATCATAGAATTTAGAAGTTTGAAGTAGAAAAGGTTTTAAAGAGAATGGATAATGGCTAGTAGGACATGCTAATATAACTATTGAGGCATGGAAAGGTCTAGGCAGGAAAGGCATAAGTTGGATGACTAAGTTGTTTAATGTGATAATGAGATATAAGAAAATGTTAGATGAATAGAAGATAAGTACTTTAACCCCTATCTATAAAACTAAGGGGGACATATAAAATCGTGCTAACTATAGGGGGATTAAACTCACAATCCATACTATGAAGTTATGGGAGAAGGTTATTGGGCAGAGATTAAGACAAGAGACTCAAGTCACAGAGAATAATTTGGTTTCATACCAGGAAGGTCAACCGCAAAAGTAATTTACTTACTGTGGAGATTGACGGAGAGATATGAAAGGAAGTAAAAAGATTTACATATGGTTTTCATTGATTTGGAAAAGGCCTATGATAGAGTGCGGAGATAGGTTTTATGGAAGGCTTTGGAAGAGAAAGGAGTATGTATTGGTTATATTCATACAATCAAAGATATTTATAGTACAATCATGACTTGTGTGAGAACATAAAATAAGGACACAAAGGATTTTTCTACAACTATAGGACTACATCAAGGGTCATCACCGAGTCCATATCCTTTTTGCTTTATTTTAGACACAATTACTAAACATATCCAAGATTTATCGGTTAATGTATGATTTTTGTAGATGATATAGTCAAAGTTGGCGATTTAAAAGGGGAAATAAATATGAAGTTAAAGTCATAGAGATAAGCTTTGGAAACACATGGCTTTCGTACAAGTAGCAATAAAACAAAATATATGGAATGTAATTTTATTAAAAGGTGAACAAATATGAATTTAGAAGTAAAACTTGGAGACCATATATTAAAACAAGTCATAAGCTTTAAATATCTTAGGTTCCTTATACAAAATAACGGTGAAGTAAAGGAGGATTTAAACTATAGGATTCAAGCGAGATAGATGAAATGGAGGAAGGCTTCAAGTGTCATTTGTGATAGAAAATTTTCGCTCAAAGTTAAAGAAAAATTCTACTGTATATCTATAAGACCTATAATATTGTATGGTACTGAATGTTAGGCAGTTAAAAAAAAACATAAAGATAAAATCAATGTCGTAGAAAAGAGAATGTTGTGCTAGATGTGTGAACACACTAAAAGAGATATGATTAAGAATAAGTGCATTAGAGAGAAATTTGGCATCACACCTATCATGGAGAAGATGGTGGAATCTTGCTTAAGATGATTTGGTCATATTTGGAGAAGACCCGCAAAAGCTCTATTGAGAAGTGTAGATTAGATGAAGAGCAGACCAATAGTTAGAGGTAGAAGGATACTAAAGAACACAATAGTTGAAACCATTAAGAAAGATTTAACAATTAATAATCTTTCTATTGATATCATTTATAATAGGTCGTTATCGTGTCTTTGATCTATATAGTCGACCTCACCTAGTAGGAAAAGGCTTAGTTGTTTTTTGTTTGTTGTTGTGATTTTCACGGGAATGACCTAAATATGGAGAATTTGTAATTCGAACTTATGCGAGAATTGGTGACCATGGGAAGATTTTGAAATAGAAATGGTTGTTATTTCTTACTTCTTTTCCTTTACTTGATTTTGTGGCTATAATATCTTATATGTAATCTATTGACCATAAATCACATAGTAAACTACTTGATTTGTGTGACACTTTTATTCTAAAAGTGAAAGATAAAGACAAGGGAGATAATGGTTTTCTTAAATAAAATAAATCAAATTAAATTGAGATTCTTTCTAGGTTACCATAGCCAATTAAATATTTTTCTTCTACAAAAAATAGTTGAAAATTAACCAACTCACTTCACATCTTTTATACCCTATGAACTATGAAGCCTTTAATTCTTTCACTAGGTGCATAGGTCCTAGGTCTCTTCTTAGGTCAACTCCACCATTGTAAATAATTATCTTTCTTTCATTTTCTTTTTCATTTTTTTTCTTTTCTTTTTTCCTTTACACGACTATAATACAGGTAATTAAAATATAATTAAGGTCATAAAATGTTTTGCTCAATTATCGTAGGGTAAACATTCTTAGGATTGGGGTGTTATGGAGTTTTTAACATATTTTCCCACATAATCGACTTCTAAATTCTACTTGGATGCACAAAATGCTTTCAAAGGGTTTTATTTCCAAAATTTTCAATTTCAAAATAAATTTTGGTGGTGACTCCATTGAAACATGATTTTCAAAATGTATTTGAAAATTATTTTCTTTTTTATTCTACCATATAGGCTGCATGGTTTCCTTGTGCGATGGATGTCATATTGTGACTTCATGGTTTTCATGGATGCCTCTAAGTTCATCATTTATTAGTCAGTTTGGTTCATATAGCCTATTGCTTTTTCTTCCAAAACAATATTCTTTTCAAGTGCAAGAGGCCCTTGTTAAGGGGTAAACTTAGGTGGACTGAGTTGCCTTGACTCTTATGTATTACTCTAGGAAAATTTAGGATAGTTCCTCCAACCAAGATTGTATGTGTTAAAGTAAGAGTTGTTTGGTCTATTAAAGTTTCCAATTATATTGACTGGCTTAGTCACTATGTGGCATTATCTATTGGAATGTCCTTCACTACAACAATCACAACTCATAATAAAGCTTTGGGTAAGCTCAGCTTGCATTACATTTATATGCTCTTGAAGTGCTGCTATCCATTAGAGTTGTCCCTACATCAACATCTAGCACCCTAACTACCTTCTTTTGTATCAAGATTTCTGCTATCCACTAGTAATTGTTTGATGTCATCTCCTCCACTATAGTATAAGCTTCCTCTTGTAGTTTTTCCATGAGTGCACCACCTATAGCAGCATCAATATTGGTTCTCATAGAAACCCAGTAGTCCATTATAAAAGGTTTGTACCTTTAGCCATTGAGGTAGGCCTTATTATAGGCACCTCCTCAAAAGGTCTTTGAATTGCTCCTAAACTTCATAGAAGATTTTGAATCTTGTTGCATAAAATAGGTGATTTCTTTCCTCATCTTTGTAGTCTTAGTAGGGAGAAAAAATTTGGCCAAATAATTTTGGGCTAATTCATCCTAAGTAGTGATGAAACTTACTAGTAAAGAGTTAAGCCAATTCCTTATTTTATCGCTAGGTGAGAAAGGGAAGAGTCTCAACTTAATAGAATCTTTAGAAATGCCATTGTCTTTGAATATGTTGCATATTTCAATAAAGTTTACTGAATGAGTATTGGGTCATAATGGGATGATCCCTTAAATTGAAAAACATACTTTATCATCTAGATTGTAGATGACTTTATTCAAAATTATTGGCTTGTAATATTTTCCTTCTAATACTGGATTACAACCCATATGCTAAAGGAACATAATACTCCTTTATGCCTTTGTTAGCCCACTCCTTTGCCACTGTTTTGTTTTGTCTAGTATCTCTTAGCTCACTAAGTCTCTTTGTAACGACCATTTTATATATATATATATAGCAGCCAATAACACATTCCAACAGCGAACCACATACATTTGTACAAGCAGCAAATATTCCATTATCATAATATTCGAACTACATCAAAGGTTAATATTTATACATAAGCAACACTGAGACACATAACTACATCAACTTAACATGAACCCTATACTGCACATCTCCACTGGGTGTAAAGGGTGGAGGAGGTGGGGTTGGCAGCTGGATCTGTACAAAGCATCGTCATCCACTGGATCTTCCATGATCAAGTGCACAAAAGTAGTTAGCGTATCATTTTCTCTTATCTGAACATAACTCCAATAATAATGAGAACGAAGGTTCCCAATAGGTTTAACATAAAAGCGTCATACGATAAATAAGGAAAACACAGTGTTATGTCCAGCTGTATAAACTATAGAAAATGTTTTCTCTTTGTATATGATAAAGTAACAAGAATGTATAGCATGCTTTCATATTCAATAGACAGGTTATGTATCAATATCAGGCATGTATAATAACTAGGTTATACTTCAATATATGCTAGTATCTATATATCTATACAATGCTTTCATGCAGGCTGACTGATCATTTGCAGTTACATCACAACACTCAGTAACTAATCGTCTGTAGCCATATCTCCACACTCAGTGACTAATCGTCTGTAATCACATCTCAACCATGTACATCAACATGATATAACCATGTATACATCAAACAACTCACCTTTATCATCATGCTTACCATCCACAATCAACTTCATCTCTTTATACAATCAATATGTAACAACTCCTCTATCGTCATATATTAATGTACACATCATATTCTTTAATCATCATGACCATCACAATAGCACTATGCATTAACCAAGCACATCACTAATATCATGCATAATATCATCACCACATCATTTAACAAATATGTCTTAATACACTTACCAACAATACATACCATATATCATGTAATCCTCATGCATTGATATACTAGCATAGGCATCAAATCAACATGCATTTCATCCATAAATTGCACATATATCTCATAATAAAAGAATGGAATTTACACCACAATGCATCATACAGATATCTTATATGTAATTCACTTACATATGTCTCATCAATACATAACAAATTTACTTGCATAGGTCTCATTAATATGTATCTTTCTACATACATTAAACATATATCTCATCAATATGCAATATGTGATTTAATTTCTCATAACAAAAGGATAGAATTCATAATACAATGCATCATTAACAAGGTATTTATTTATATTTTAGTTCCCCTTAACATCATCCATTCATTGGAGTTCATTTAGTGCCTTCAAAATGCAAAACAGAGCAAAAACAGCCTTAAGCATGACCTGGCCATGTCACCAAGCATGGCCATGCTTCAAGCTATGCAAACCATGCTAAAAAATCACAAAACAGCCTGAAGCATGGCCTAGCCATGTCAACAAACACGGCCGTGCTTCGGGTTTTAACTGTAGTCCAGATTTTCGTCCAACCATGCCTTCTCTTACTAAAAGAACATAACTCCCTCAATTTAACTCTGATTAAGGTGATTTTGGTGTCTATAGAAAGCTAAGACAATTATCTACAACTTTAATGTTTACTACTTTAATAGATTAGAAACATAAACAGGTGAAAAATGTCTCTGAAAATAGCATCACGATTAGGGGATATCTCTCTCATTTCAAATCCGATCAGCTAAGAAATAGGGCTACAACTCATATGTTAGACATATTTCTAAATTCAACATAAAACATAACACCCAAAACCAACCATTCAAAGCATCGATTTTCATCCCTTTCAAGCCCAAAATCAGCAAACACATGTATGATCTATGCATCCATCTCTCACTTTTCATGGCCAACCATAAATATACATCATGAATCATCAAAAGAGGATATATAAAACACTTATAAATCATTCAAGATACATTAAATTCCATGGAAATATGAATAATGTTAAACCTACCAAACCAGAGACTCTTCCTATCCTTGGATTTCCTCCTCTTGATCACTTCTCCTTCTTCCTTTTCTCTTAGATCTTCACCTTGTGCCTTTCTCTCTCCGCTCTCTCTCTCTCTCTTCTTTTCCTTCCTCTCCTTCTCTCGATCTTTCCCTCTTCTCTTCTTTTCCTTTGGCCGCCACCTCTCTTCCCCTTTACCTTTTTGGCCTATTTCTTCTTCGAGCTAAGACTTGGTCAAGTCAAGGCTTCCTCTCTAAAGCGTCGTATAAACCAACGAAGTACTTGTAAAATAAAATAAAAAGAAAAGCTTGAATTGAAATAAAGAAATTAACTTATAAAGAGTCAAAGTTCCTGATAATGGTACCAAAAACTTATTAGTTTAGAAAATCTATAACCACTATGCAAGTGAACGTATTGATTATCAATATAACAGGTAAGTAGTAGTCGTCTTCCACAGGGAAAATTATTTTATTATCAACTAATGACTACACCTTAACCTATAACAACTCCATTTTTTTTACACACAAACATATATATAAATTTTTAAAATCCCATGAAGTCGTTACCTCTATACTTATAATTACTTAACTCAAAATAACATTCAATTAATTTAACCAAGCATAATCAAGGTTTAAGGTCTACAATACTGAGTTCACATACATATCATTAATTAAAATGTATGTACAAAAATCAAACACATAAATATCTACATCATATTCATTCATGATAACCAATTCCGGAGATACGGGTGCTAGTGGTTGCACCTTCATCAGGATCTTAGCCAACTCGATTACAAACATCTTATTAATTTCTTGGATCTAGCCAACATAGAGTAACTCGTTCCAATGTGCACTAAAAGCTAGAGCCATAGAAAAATCTACACAACTAGTTTTTTGAACATGATATGGAAATATAGTGAGAATTAAATCCCAGTAAGTTCAAAAATAAATCATAATTATCATCAATATAGTTCATCATGTTATGTTTATCTATATAAACTATAGCAAATATCTTTAGGTTACATGAATGCACTTTATCCATGCACATGAAAATTGTACATGAATAACTATTTTCAGAATATCATATGATGGCTATCAACTTATTTTCATATCAAGCTACCCCGGTCAAGGTGAGTACTTTCTACTCTTTGGTACGGGCTTTTCTTGCTCCATCCAACATGCACACTTTTTTTTTCTTATTAACATAATCATAGTCGTTGGTAGGGCTTTCCCTACTGGTACACCACACGGACCACCATGTGACCATGCTCTTTTCTTTTCTTTTCACGTTAATACCCAAAAATATGATTTCAATAACAAGTATGTTCATTATACTCACATGCCATAATTTTTCATCAAAATATAATCATTACCAAAAATCTTTGGTAATCATGACATGAACATAATTGTTTCAAATATCACTTTTTAAAATATTTTTATGTCAAAATTACACACTTAAGATGGTAAGGATTCATGCAATGGCAATAACTATGACATACACAAGTCATTTATTATTTTAATTTACAAGATTCTTCTTCATTTTAAATATTATTTTTGTCTCTTCATTTTCTTTATGCTTGGCCTCTAGTCACTTTCCTCCTAATTATATCATTTCCAACATATGTTCTCACAAATTTAATACAGCATTCTTCTTCAATTTGGTTTATATTATTATCCTATAATTAATGAGGTTCAATTAGGGTAGAAAAAAGTTGAAAATAAGCTTTACTAGCTTTCAGCACAGCCTAAACGTATCTTGTAGCATGGCTTGGTCATTTCCTATAAAACAGTAATGCTTTAGGCTTCATAAAGCCCTTTCCAGCACAGAACATGACCTAACCGTTTCCCACTAATCAAAGCATAAGTCCCTCATTTTAACTCTGATTTACCTGATCTTAGTGTCCATTTAAAGATAAAACAATTCTCTAAAATATTATGTTGAACATTTTAGAGAAATTATAAGGAATCTTGCTGATATGACTCCCTCAAATTCAATGTTATTTCTTCTCTGGTAGGTTCTGCCTTTTACTTAATAATCTAACCATATCTCCCTCATATGAACTCCAAATTGAGTGATTACAGTGGCTAAAAATTCGTGAGC
Organism: Gleditsia sinensis; assembly: GCA_037074535.1. NCBI lineage: Eukaryota > Viridiplantae > Streptophyta > Magnoliopsida > Fabales > Fabaceae > Gleditsia > Gleditsia sinensis. The sequence continues at coordinate 25,847,694 of CM073465.1, forward strand.
ATAGATCTACATTTTTCATGTTTACCATTTCTTAAAATTCCTTACTGATTAGTCTCAGAAGTTTAAAAATAGAAACTTAAAATTTTTGCCACCCATAGCCATACCTATGCAGAACTATCTTCACCAGCCTAAGTATTCAAACATACAAAATATGTAACATCATATAGCAACATCCATGACCAATCATCAAATTTCTAAGATCAAAATCACATACAAATGTTACAAGTTTCAAATCTTTTCTTCAAAAAGAAATATTGTTAAACTTACCTGGAGCACTTAGTCCTCTAGACTTCTCCTTCCTCTTTCTTCCTTTGTTCCCCTCCTTTCCTCACTCTACCTTGCTTCTATTTTTCCTCTCCCTCACTTGGACGAAAATTCTAATGTTATAGGGGTGGGTTTTTCTTAAATAGACCACCAAATAATTTACCTTTCTTGATCATGGGTCTACCTTATCACAATTAGGATACAATTGATTGAATTTTTGGAAAACAAACAACTCATATTCTTGTCTTCCTCTTCCTTAGTCAAGATATGCATAGGAGAAGGAGATTTGTCTTTTGAAAATTATGATAATATGTTCTTAAGATAAGGGACAAGGTCCCTTTGATTTAGGGATTCATTTCCTTTTTCTTTTGTCTTAATCAATTATGATCGGTTTGCCTTTTTAGGTGGCAAATTTCTAGCCCTTGAATCACCATTATTTGGTTGAAATTATTTGTGTGGGATAGGAATGTTTTGTCCTAATGTTATGTATTATCATACCACTTGCTAAAATTATGAGTGTAAGATATAGATGTTTTGTCCTAATGCCATGTATTATCATACCACTTGCTAAAATTATGAGTGCAGGATATAGATGTTTTGTCCTAATGCCATGTATTATCATACCACTTGCTAAAATTATGAATGTAGGATATCACACCACTTGCTAAATTTTTGTCTTAATGCCATGTCACCTAATCTTGATTACACCATTATTTTATCACTTTATTTTATTTTTATTTTTATTTTTCCTCTTGTGTTTGGGCTCATTCTTGCCCATTTTCTTTACTTTGGTTAAAATTCTACATTTCATAATGGGTTTAGTCACATTTTCATAATTTTTGGGCTACTGGTCCAATTTCTATATCCTAGTCTAAGTCTATGTTTTATTTCTTGCTTAGGTTATCCAATGGGCTTTCTAGAAACTTATGTGAAGTGGAAAAACTCTACATGAAGTGTCCAAAGGTGAAAGCCCAATTTATAGGTGGAGATACTAAACTTAGTAACTTTAACTCTTAAATTAGAAAAAATTACCCTATTCCAATCTTCTTGAAATTTTAATACCTTTACTTACTTCACAAAAATTTATCTTCCTTACCCTAGAATTTCAACTTTCTTTAGTATATTTATTTCTAATATTTCCTCGTAGGTTTTCTCTCTTTACCTATTCCATTAATGTTAGAACATTTCTATGCAAACACGTAGGATGAAGAATTTTTAAATATTATATTTCTTTAGATATCTAAAAATTGTCTAATAAATTTTATTTCCTTAATTAAATATTTATGTACCTTTATCAATAAAAGAAACGAAATTAGGGATGTTACTTTGAATACTTTTGTACTTTTTTTAATACATGACATGAAATTAGGGATGTTACATTTTTAGTATTTCCTTCTATTTCTTTCCCACTCCTAAAGGTGATTGACTTCTGTTGCTTACTGCCTTTACTCGTTAACTAGCCTTCCTTGATTTTGAATGCTACCAATAATTTGACTTAACTATGTGTAAAACACCTTATATTTGTGTCTATTCAATTTTTTTGAATGCTAATTTTGAATGCTACTGATAATTTTGAATGTTTGTTATCCTTCCTTCTATTACTTTTGAATGCTATCAATAATAGTTCTTAAATTTCCAAAGAAAAAGGAAAATGTCAAAAAATAATCACTTTGAATGTCACATAAGAGTTTTTTTGCTAACATCAAGTCCTTTATTTTAATTTTCTTTTAGCCTTACTTCAAATTTTTCATATGACCTCTTTTCAATTGTTAATGTTTAGTGTCACATTGAGTCATTTATTTTCTCTTTTAAGTCCCTTAATTTTATATTATTGAAAATTAAATGGTTATTTACTTTTAAGCCTATTAAACCTTGGTAAATCCAACTCACATATGGACTATTGGTCATGGAACTCCAACTCACCAAAACGTTAAATTAAATAAAATCAAATTAAAAGGAGAAATAAAATAAAATAAGATACCAATTAATTTCCGCAAACCTAGGCAAAATAAGAGAATTTGGAAGCCTTTCAAAAGAGTGAGCTACGGGTGGACACATGAAGAAAGAGAGAGTAGTAATCTTTGGTCCTGTTTGGTAGGCAAATTTAAGTTGATGGAATGGGAATCTAGATTCCCATTCCATCAGATATTATATTTGGTCAGCATAATACAAGAACCATGGAATATAGATTGCCTTATGTGGGAAAAAGTATGTTGCCACTCAAAAGTGATGGAAAGGGGAGAAGGGAATAGAATGGGATTAGAAAAGACTAAATTGTCCTTATCTTATTTTGTTTATTATTGATAAATAAAATAAATAATGTTTAAATATTTTTAATAAAATTTTTATATTACTAATAATCTATTTTATTTTTATTTATATCATTTTAAACTAATTTTTTAGGTCAAAATAATGTTATTTTAACAGTTTTATTCTTCAAGGGTATTTTTGTCTTTTTGTCATATTTTTATTCTGTTCTTACATTATTTCACGCATACCAAACGTAGAAAAGTAATGGAGATTCCATTCATTTCTATGTCGTATCAAACGTAATTTTAATATCTACTTTCCATTCTATTCTATTATATTTCCTCCTTTACCAATAACAAAATGAGACCTTTGAGATTTTAAGAGAAAAGAGAAACATCTTACTCAAAGAGAAACATAAAGAAAATGGGAACAAAATAAATACCCTTTACCTTTCTTAAAAGACGAGAGAAAATACAAACACAAGCCCCATATTTCTCTATTCTCTTTGTTTAGACAAGGTGCTCATTTTCTTCTCCTTCATGAAGATAGAGTGTGAAATATAGCACCCCAACGTGTGCTCCTTCATTGCAAGCCACCATTGCACAGCATTATTCAAAGTTGTGTGCCCCTAATTCACGGACAACTGCACCATGAATCATCGTTCACCACCATGTATAGTCCTCTACACTAAAGCACCTCGTGAACATCATCTTGCCCATGAACCCATCCTAGATTTGTTTGAGATCGTGATGCAAAGGAGTTAACATTTAGGGAAGAGTTTTTGTCCATCAAAGGTACCAGTGCTCTAAAAATTTTAAATGTTTACCTCTGATTCTTATATTTTTAGCATTAAACTTAGGAGTAATAGTCTGATTTTGCTGAGTTCTTTGTCTAGGGATTGCATTAGTTCTAATATGAGTTTGATTTTGAATGTGTTGTCTCTGATTCTATTTCTTAATGCATACTGATTTTCACTTTGGTTTAGACCATTAACTTTATCTCTATTCTAAAAAACTGACATAAGGGTTATTACTATTTGGGCTCTATGGTAAATAGACATAATGTTATTTCTCTAGACTCTGTTAAATTGGCATAATGGTTACTTGTATTATTTGGGCTCTGTTTTGAAAATTTTAAAATAATTACCTGTTATTTGACTCTATTTTAATTTCGATTCCCTTGGCTATTTTGATTGGTTGATGGACAAGTTTATTTTGATTTAAAGCTTGATGTTGTTATAATTAGGATACTTACACTCTGTTGAATGTGGTTTTGTTTTGACCAATTGGATTAATTGCATGAATCCCTCTTATTGGTTTGAATTTGGAGCCTGAGATGGTAGTGAACGATAAGATGTGAGCCAGTGTCGAGCATTGACAATATGTTTCTAATTCTAGTCTTGATGCTTGCCTTTACTATAATCTTTAAGATATAGTTGCAACAAAATAATGAATTAAGGAACGTATTTGGCTCTAATCTTGAGTTGTTCTCTATCATTTTACATATAAGAATGCTATGATTGCTCATTTGGCTAGCATGTTTCTTTCCAAGGTATAAATTTGTTTGTATTAGTTACTATGATCCTTTTCGCACAAAAAATATCCATGGGGATTGTCTTAGCTTGATTTTGATGCTAATAACATGCATGTGGTTCCCTTGATTTCATTTTGGTACTAATAGATATAAAGTGGTTGGCATGTTTTCACTTTTCGGTGTTATATGCATTTTTTAGGAATGCCATTTTTTTATCTCATTTTTATGTACATTGGTGCTGCCTTATTAATGTTTTTGTGCTAGAAGCACCTTTAGGGCCGCCTTTTTGTTTCAATTATAAATTGTTCATTTGTGGTTGGTCAAAGTATAACACAACAAAAGTGATGATGAGCATTAAGGTTTGACTTGTCATGTTCTGGGTGATAAAGGTTTGGTTTCCAAATAAGTTTCTCCCTTTTGGAAGTTTCTTGTATTGTGAGGAATGCCATGATTGAGTTTGTATTTGGTTAATTTAATGCTAACTACTTGCATGATTTTTCAACTATTTAATTGATCATATGATTTGAGCTTTAATTAATTTGATAGATCATATAACTTTGAGAACATAAATGGACTTTACTCTTGCAAAAAATATATGTTAAGCCCTGAATGCAGATTAACTATTTTATTGATTTCTTCTTGGTAAGGAAATTAAACAGAAAGTTTTGCATAGATTGTAAATTGATATCTGAAGAGAATTTGGCTACCCAACACATATTTTTAGTTATGAACGTAAGAGTTAAGAGAAGAGTTGAATGAAATAGTAAGAAAAAGGTTCTTAGAATTAGGTGGTGGCTTTTGAAGAATGAACAACAAATAAGCTTTCAAAAAAGGGTGGAGGAAGAGAGGTATTGGGAAATGCTAACGATATATGGGACAAGGTGGCTAAAGGGATTAAGAAAATAGCAAGACAGACACTTGGAGAATCAAGAAGTGTTGAACCAATGGGTAAAGAATCTTGGTGGTTGGATGTAGAGGTACAAGATATTATTAAGGTTAAGTGTTATAAAGCGTGACACTTATGTAAAGATAATGAAAATTGGAGAAAATATAAGGTTGTTAAGAAAGATACTAAGAAGGTTGTGAGTTGTAACATCCCTAATTTCATTTCTTTTATTAATAAAGGTACATAAATATTTAGTTAAGAAAATAAAATTTATTAGACAATTTTTAGATATCTAAGAAAATATAATCCTTGGAAATTTTTCACCTTATGTGTATGCAGAGAAAATGTTTCTAACATTAAGGGAATAAGTAAAGAGAGAAAAACCTAATAGGAAAAAAATTTGAAATGAGATACTAAAGAGAGGCGAAATTCTTGGGTAAGGAAGATAAATTTTTGGGAAGTAAGTAAAGGTCTTAAAATTTCAAGAAGATTGGATTAGGGTAGTTTTTTCTAATTCAAGAGTTAAAGTTCTTAAGTTTAACATCTCTACCCGTACTTTGGGCTTTCACCTATAGACATTTTATATAGAGTTTTTCCACTTCACATGAGTTTTTACCAAGCCAATAAGATAGCCCAAACAAGAAATAAAACATAGATTTGGCCTAGGATATAGAAATTGGACTGATAGCCCACAAACCATGAAAATGTGACCAAGCCCTCCATAAAAGGTAGAATTTAAGCCAAAGCAAAGAAAATGGGTAAGAATGAACCCAAATCCAATAGAGAAAAATAAGAATCATGTGAGGAAATAGTAGTGTAATAATAATAAAGATTAGGTTACATGGCATTAGGATAAAACATCTATATCCTACATTCATAATTTCAACAATTAGGTAATAATACATGGCATTATGAAAAAAAATCCTTATCCTACACAAATAATTTCAACCAAGCAAGGGAGATTCAAGAGCTGAAAATTTATCACTTAGAAAGGAAAACCTATCATATTTGAGTGAGACAAAATAAAAAGGAAATGAATCCCTAAATCAAAGGGAACTTGTCACTTGTCTTAAGAACATTTTATCATGATTTTCAAAATTCAAATCTCCTTTTGCTATGAATATTTGACTAAGGGAGAGGAAGACAAGAACATGAGTTGTCTTTCTCCAAAAAAAAACCAAGTGCATCCTAATTATGATAAGGTAGACCCATAATTATGATAAGGTAGACCCATAATTATGAAAGGTGAACCACTTGACAGTTTATTTAAGCAAAACCCACCCTTATAACATTATAATTTCGTCCAAGTGAGGGACAGAAAAAATAGAAGCAAGGTAGAGTGAGGAAATGAGAGAAAGAGAGGAGAAGAAAGGAAAGAAGAAGAAGGAGAAGTCTAGAGGACTAAGTACTTAAGGTAAGTTACCTTAATTTCCACTTGAATCCATCTTTTCTCTTCATCCTAAGGATTCAAAACTCACCCTCCTTCTCTTATTTAAGCTGCTGGAAAAGTTAAGGGAAGGGAGGAATCTTACAATTCCTTCAAAGGGAAACAAGAAAAAGAATTCACTAAGTGAGCTAGGGAGATCTATAGGTAGATTTAACAAGATCTCTTTTCAAAGAAAAGCTTTGAAATTTGTAACATTTATATTGGATTTTGATCTTAGAACTTTGATGAAATTTACAATATTAGCTACTTAGATGATTGGCCATGGATGTTGCTATATAATGATACATGTTGATCTTGCATGTGATGGATGTTTTGAATACTTCAGTTGGTATGGAAAGTTCTGCATAGATATGGCTATGGGTGGGAAATATTTAGGGCTTTTATGCTATTGTTATGTATATTTGAATATGGTAAAAATGGATGGAGGATGTTTAGGTTGGTAAATTAAGTATGGTCTTAAACACCTAAGGGAAGACCATGAGAAATTTTTGTTGAGAAACACCCTTAGTGATGCATAATTTGATTATGTTTTTCTTTTGAAGTGGATGATGGAATATGTTAAATTAAGTAAGAAATATAATTAAATATTGAGATGAGTAATTCTATGGTTAGGTGGAAATTTGGAAGAAAAATGGAAGATGAATTAAAAAAAAGATGAACTAGTACATTAGGAAAGGCTAGGCTAAGAAAACTGGACTTTGAAGTAATCAGGGATGCTTTGGTTTTTGAAATTTTAGGAAGAATCGGTTAGGAATTAAAAGAAATGGTTAACATGAAAAATGTAGATATATATCTGACATATTTTTACCCACTGCAATCACCCAATTTAAAATTCAAATGAGGGAGATATGGTCTGATTAGTAAGAAGAGGTCAGAAAATGGTTAACCATGGAAGAATCTATTAGGTAAGTTTCTGTGTTTGAATTTTCGTAAAAAATCTAGAGGGAACTAAAATAAATTGTTAACATTAAATATATATATATATATATATATATATATATATATATATTTATGTCTAAAGAATTTTTAGCCACTGGAATCATTCAATTTAAAATCTATATTAGGATGATATAGTCAATTAGTAAGCATTGATCAAAAACTAGCTAACCAGCGAAGAATCTATTAAGTATACTTCTGTGTTTGAATTTTTGGAAAAACATCTGTAAGGAATTAGAGGAAATTGTTAACATAATATATATATATATATATATATATATATATATATATATATATATATATATATATATATATATCTGTGTGTGTGTGTGTGTGTCTCATGGATCTATAGGATCTAAAATCACTTAATTTGGAGTCCATATGAGAGAGATATGGTTGATTAATGAGTATATGTCAAAATTAATCTAGAATCTAGGGGGTAAATGTAAGCATTTTTATTGTTGATTTTTTGGAAATAATTCATAAGGAATCTGAAGAAATGATAAACTTAACAGTTGTAGATAAGTGTCTTATCTTTTAATGTGCTTTAGAACAACATCAATCGGAGTTTGTATGAGGGAGATATGGTTCAATAAGTGAGAAAAGATAAGAGAACACGGCCAGGCCATGTTCTGGTAGCTTCAGCATGGATAGGCCGTGTTCAGGGCTGTTTTTTAGTATGTTTGAAGTATTTTCAAGCATGGCTATGTCCTATAACATGACCAAACCTTGTTGATAGTTTCTAAAGCTTATTTTTAACAATTTTCTACCATAAATGAACCCATTAACTATAGGATAATAATAAAAACCAAATTGGAGAAGAATGCCCTATAAAATTTGTGAGAACATGTAATGGAAATGATATAAGTAGGAGGAAAGTAACTAGAGGCCAAGCAAAAAGAAAATCAAAAGGTGAAAATAATATTTAAAAAGAAGAAGAATCTTATAAATGGAAATAATAAATATTAGTGTATGTCCTAGCCATTGCCATTGCATGAACTCCTTACCATCTTAAGTGTGTAATTTTGACATGGAAATATTTTATAAAATAATATTCAAAAATGGTTTTGATCATGACATGATTTCATTTTACCAATGATTTTTGGTAGTGATTATGATCTGATGATAAATTATAGCATATGAGTATAATGAACATACTTGTTATTGAAATCATATTTATTGCTATTAACGTGAAAAGAAAAGAAAAGAGACGAGCACGGTCACATGGCAGTCCTGGTGGTGCACTAGTAGGGAACGCCCTACTAACGGCTATAATTATGTTAATGAGAAGAGAAAGAGAAAGTGTTTGATGTCAGCCAGAGTTAGAAAACCCCTTACTGGAGAGTAGAAAGTACTCACCCTGATCGGGATAGCTTGATATAAAAATAAGTTGATAGACATCATATGATATTCTGAAAATAGTTATTTATGACATACATATCATTACTGCACGATTTTCATGTGCATATATAAAGTGCACTCATGTGACCTAAGATATTTGCTGCAGCTTATACAGATGAACATGACGTGACGAACATTAGTGATGATGATTATGATTTATTGTTGAACCTACTGGGAATTAATTCTCACTATTTTTCCATATCATGTTCTGAAAACTAGTTATGCTAATTTTTCTATAGCTCTAGCTCTTAGTGTACGTTGAATCGAGTTATTCTATGTTAGGCAGAACCTAGAAATTAATAGATCCCGATGAAGGTGCAACCATCCGTACCCGTATCTCCAGAATTGGTCAAAATGGATCAATAAAATGAAGATATATATATATATATATATATATATATATATATATATATCTGTGTGTGTGTGTGTGTGTGTGTGTGCGCTTGATTTTTGTACGGATGTTTTTAATTAATGATGTGTATGTGAACCCAGAATTGCATAAGTGTTAATGGTATACCATAAACCTTAATTATACTTGGTTAATTTAACTAAATGTTATTATGAGTTAAATAGTGAGAAGTAAAGAGGTAATGATTTTGTGGAATTTTAAAAAAATATGTATATATGTAAAAAAATGTTGTTACATGAGTGAAGTGAGATCTAGAGCATTTGTATGGCTATATCAATCCTTAAGAACTAACAATGGGGAAAGAAAAATGTTTAGGCTTGCGAAGGGTAGGGAAAGAAAGACAAAAGACCTAGACCAAGTGAAATGTATTAAAGATGAAGAAGGTAATGTCTTGGTAAGGGATATCTAAGCACGATGGAAGAGTTACTTTCAATGGCTTTTTAACGAAGGACATGAGTTAGGCCTGTTACTTTGATAGATTCAATATTACAGAGAAAGACCGAAACTATACCTTTTATCATAGAATTTAGGAGTTTGAAGTAGAAAAGACTTTAAAGAGAATGGATAATGGCTAGTTGGACATGGTAATATAACTATTGAGGTATGGAAAGGTCTAGGCAGGAAAGGCATAAGTTGGCTCACTAAGTTGTTTAATGTGATAATGAGATATAAGAAAATGTTAGATGAATAGAAGATAAGTACTTTATCCCCTATCTATAAAACTAAGGGGCACATACAAAATCGTGCTAACTATAGGGGGATTAAGCTCAGGATCCATACTATAAATTTATGGGAGAAGGTTATTGGGCAGAGATTAAGACAAGAGACTCAAGTCACAGAGAACAATTTGGTTTCATACCAAGAAGGTCAACCGCAAAAGCAATTTACTTATTGCTGAGATTGATGGAGAGATATGAAAGGAAGTAAAAAGATTTAGATATGGTTTTCATAACTTTAGAAAAGGCATATGATAGAGTGCGGAGATTGGTTTTATGGAAGGCTTTGGAAAAGAAAGGAATATGTATTGGTTATATTCGTACAATCAAAGATATTTACAGTACGATCATGACTTGTGTGAGAACATAAAATAAGGACACAAAAGATTTTTCCACAACTATAGGACTACATCAAGGGTCATCATCGAGTCCATATCCTTTTTGCTTTATTTGAGACACAGTTATTAAACATATCCAAGATTTAGGGCTTAATGTATGATTTTTGTAGATGATATAGTCAAAGTTGGCGAATTAAAAGGGTAAATAAATATGAAGTTAGAGTCATGGAGATAAGCTTTGGAAACACATAGCTTTCGTACAAGTAGCAATAAAACAGAATATATGGAATGTAATTTTATTAAAAGGTGAACAAATATGAATTTAGAAGTAAAACTTGGAGACCAACTATTAAAACAAGTCATAAGCTTTAAATATCTTAGGTCCCATATACAAAATGACGGTGAAGTAAAGGAGGATTTAAACCATAGGACTCAAGCGAGATAGATGAAATGGAGGAAGGCTTCGAGTGTCATTTGTGAAAGAAAATTTTCGCTTAAAGTTAAAGAAAAATTCTACTGTACATCTATAAGAGCTATAATATTGTATGGTACTGAATGTTAGGCGGTTAAAAGATAACATAAAGATAAAATCAATGTCGTAGAGAAGAGAATGTTGTGCTAGATGTGTGAACAGAATAAAAGAGATATGATTAAGAATAAGTGCATTAGAGAGAAATTTGGCATCACACCTATTGTGGAGAAGATGGTGGAATCTTGCTTAAGATGATTTGGTCATGTTTGGAGAAGACCCGCAGAAGCCCTATTGAGAAGAGTAGATTAGATGAAGAGCAGACTAATAGTTATAGGTATAAGGATACTAAAGAAAACAATAGGAGAAACCATTAAGAAAGATTTAACAATTAATAATCTTTCTATTAATATCATTTATGATAGGTCATTGTGGCGTCGTTTGATCTATATAGTTGACTTCACCTAATAGGAAAAGGCTTAGTTGTTGTTTGTTTATTGTTATGATTTTCATGGGAATGACCTAAATATGGAGAATTTGTAATTGGAACCTATATGAGAATTGGTGACCATGGGAAGATTTTGAAACAAAAATGGTTGTTATTTCTTACTTCTTTTCTTTTACTTGATTTTGTGGCTATAATATCTTATATGTAATCTATTGACCATAAATCACATAGTAAACTACTTGATTTGTGTGACACTTTTATTCTAAAAGTGGAAGATAAAGAAACGGGAGGTAACGGTTTTCTTAAATAAAATAAATCAAATTAACTTAAGATTCTTTCTAGGTTACCATAGCCAATTAAATATTTTTCTTCTACAAAAAATAGTTGAAAAGTAACCAACTCATATCACATCTTTTATACCCTATGAACTATGAAGCCTTTGATTCTTTCACTAGGTGCATAGGTCCTAGGTCTCTTCTTAGGTCAAGTCCACCGTTGTAAATAATTATCTTTCTTTCGTTTTCTTTTTCATTTTTTTTCTTTTCCTTTTTCCTTTACACGACTCTAATACGGGTATTTAAAATATAATTAAGGTCATAAAATGCTTTGCACAGTTATCGTAGGGTAAACATTCTTAGGATTGGGGTGTTGTGGAGTGTTTAACATATTTTCCCACATAATTGACTTCTAAATTCTACTTGGATGCACAAAATGCTTTCAAAGGGTTTTATTTCCAAAATTTTCAATTTCAAAATAAATCTTGGTGGTGACTCCATTGAAACATGATTTTCAAAACATTTTTGAAAATTATTTTCCTTTTTATTCTGCCATATACGCTGCATAGTTTCCTTGTGGGATGGATGTCATATTATGACTTCATGGTTTTCATGGATGCCTCTAAGTTCATCATTTATTAGTCAGTTTGGTTCATATAGCCTATTGCTTTTTCTTCCAAAACAATATTCTTTTCAAGTGCAAGAGGCCCTTGTTAAGGGGCAAACTTAGATGGACTGAGTTGCCTTGACTCTTATGTATTGCTCTAGGAAAATTTAGGGTAGTTCCTCCAACCAATATTGTATGTGTTAAAGTAAGAGTTGTTTGGTCTATTAAAGTTTCCAATTATATTGACTGGCTTAGTCACTATGTGGCATTGTCTATTGGAATGTCCTTCACTACAACACTCACAACTCACAATAAAGCTTTGGGTAAGCTAAGCTTGCATTACATTTATATTCTCTTGAAGTGCTGCTATCCATTAGAGTTGTCCCTACATCAACATCTAGCACCCTAACTACCTTCTTGTGTATCAAGATTTTTGCTATCCACTAGTAATTATTTGATGTCATCTCCTCCATTATAGTATAAGCTTCCTCATGTAGTTTTTCCATGAGTGCACCAACTATAGCAGCATCAATATTGGTTCTCATAGAAACCCAGTAGTCCATTATAAAAGGTTTGTACCTTTAGCCATTGAGGTAGGCCTTGTTATAGGCACCTCCTCAAAAGGTCTTTGAATTGCTCCTAAACTTCATAGAAGATTTTGAATCTTGTTGCATAAAATAAGTGATTTCTTTCCTCATCTTTGTAGTCTTAGTAGGGAGAAAAAATTTGGCCAAATAATTTTAGGCTAATTCATCCTAAGTAGTGATGAAACTTACTAGTAAAGAGTTAAACCAATTCCTTATTTTATCGCTAGATGAGAAAGGGAAGAGTCTCAACTTAATAGAATCTTTAGAAATGTCATTGTCTTTGAATAAGTTGCATATTTCAATAAAGTTTACTAAATGAGTATTGGGTCATAATGGGATGACCCCTTAAATTGAAAAACATACTTTATCATCTAGATTGTAGATGACTTTATTCAAAACTGTTGGCTTGTAATATTTGCCTTCTAATACTGGATTACAATCCATATGCTAAAGGAACATAATACTCCCTTATGGCTTTGTTAGCCCACTCCTTTGCCACTGTTTTGTTTTGTCTAGTATCTCTTAGCTCCCTAAGTCTCCTTGTAACGACAGATGTATATATATATATATATATATAGAAACCAATAACACATTCCAACAGTGAACCACATACATTTATATAAGCAGCAAATATTCCATTATCATAATATTCGAACTACATCAAAGGTTAATATTTATACATAAGCGACACTAAGACACATAACTACATCAACTTAACATGAACCCTATACTGCACATCTCCCCTGGGTGTAAAGGGTGAAGGAGGTGGTGCTGGCATCGGGATCTGTACAAACATCGCCATCCACTGGATCTTGCATGATCAAGTGCACAGAAGCAGTTAGCATATCGTTTTATCTTATCTGAACATAACACCAACAATAATGAGAACGAAGGTTCCCAATAGGTTTAACATTAAAAGTATCATACGGTAAATAAGGAAAACACAGTGGTATGTCCAGCTGTATAAACTATAGAAATTTTTTTCTCTTTGTATATGATAAAGTAACAAGAATGTATAGCATGCTTTCATATTCAACAGACAGGTTATGTTTCAATATCAGGCATGTATAATAACCAGGTTATACTTCAATATATGCTTGTATCTATATATCTTTACAGTGCTTTCATGCAGGCTGACTGATCATCTGCAGTCACATCACAACACTCAGTAACTAATCATCTGTAGCCATATCTCCACACTTAGTGACTGATCGTCTGTAATAACATCTCAACCATGTACATCAACATGATCTAACCATGTATACATCAAACAACTCACCTTTATCATCATGCTTACAATCCACAATCAACTTCGTCTCTTTATACAATCAATATGTAACAACTCCTCTATTGTCATACATTAATGTACACATCATATTCTTTAATCATCATGACCATCAGAATAGGACTATGCATTAACCAAGTACATCACTAATATCATGCATAATATCATCACCACATCATTTAACAAATATGTATTAATACACTTACCAACAATGCATACCTTATATCATGTAATCCTAATGCATTGATATACTAGCATAGGCATCAAATCAACATGCATTTCATCCATACATTGCACATATATCTCATAATAAAAGAATGGAATTTACACCACAATGCATTATACAGATATCTTCTATGTAATTCACTTACATATGTCTCATCAATACATAACAAATTCACTTGCATAGGTCTCATTAATATGTATCTTTATACATACATTAAACATACATCTCATCAATATGCAATATGTGATTTAATTTCTCATAACAAAAGGATAGAATTCACACTACAATGCATCATTAACAAGGTATTTATTTGTATTTTAGTTCCCCTTAACATCATCCATTTATTGGAGTTCATTTAGTGCCTTCAAAATGCAAAACAGAGAAAAAAAAAACCTTAAGCACGACCTAGCCATGTCACCAAGCATGGCCATGCTTCAAGCTATGCAAACCATGCTAAACAATCACAAAATAGCCTGAAGCACGGCCTAGCCGTGTTAACAAACACGGTCGTGCTTCGAGTTTTCCCTGCAGTCCAGATTTTCGTCCAACCAGACCATCTCTTACTAAAAGATCATAACTCCCTCAATTAAACTCTGATTAAGGTGATTTTGGTGTCTATAGAAAGCTAAGACAATTATATACAACTTTAATGTTTACTACGTTAACAGATTAGAAACTAAAACAAGTGAAAAATGTGTCTGAAAATAGCATCACGATTTTGTGCGTTAAATCTGACCTTTCTTCACTCATCAGGGGATATCTCTCTCATTTCAAATCCGATTAGCTAAGAAACAGGGCTACAACTCATATGTTAGACATATTTCTAAAGTCGACATAAAACATAACACCCAGAACCAACCATTCAGAGCATCGATTTTCATCCATTTCAAGCTCAAAATCAGCAAACACATGTATGATTTATGCATCCAACTCTCACTTTTCATGGCCAACCATAAATATACATCATGAATCATCAAAAGAGTATATATAAAACACTTAGAAATCATTCAAGATACATTAAATTCAATGGAAATATGAATAATGTTAAACCTACCAAACCAGAGACTCGTCATATCCTTGGATTTCCTCCTCTTGATCACTTCTCCTTCTTCCTTTTCTCTTGGATCTTCACCTTGTTCCTTTCTCTCTCCTCTCTCTCTCTCTCTTCTTTTCCTTCCTCTCCTTCTCTCGGTCTTTCCCTCTTCTCTTCTTTTCCTTTGTCCACCACTTCTCTTCCCCTTTACCTTTTTGGCCTATTTCTTCTCCAAGCTAAGACTTGGTCAAGTCAAGGCTTCCTCTCTAAGCCAAGACTTTGCCAAGTCAAGGCTTCCTCTCCAAGCCATCCCTCTCCCTTTCTCTCCCTTGGGTTAGTCGACTCAACCTTGAGTCAAGCAAAGATAAGATATTTTATTTAGCCTTCCTCAACAAGTCATTATCCTCTTATCTCAAGACCTTACTTTATCTAACTATTACACTCTTGCCATCCCATCACAATTGAACTATGCCATTAGATAAGGCTTTGTTTGGTTGTAGGAAAATTTCATCAAATGCTTTAATTCCACTTTATCATTTTTCTATGGATTCATCAATGTTCCATTTCATTCCTTCTTCATTCCCTTGACCATGAGAATTATTTTTCACTTATTAAAATCTGGGATGTTACACTCCTCAAGAGAGTTTTGTCATTACCTCTTTACTTATAATTACTTAGCTCAAAATAACATTCAATTAATTTACCCAAGCATAATCAAGGTTTAAGGTCTACAATACTGAGTTCACATACACATCATTAATTAAAACGTACGTACAAAAATCAAACACATAAATATCTACATCTTATTCATTCATGATGACCAATTCCGAAGATACGGGTGCTGGTGGTTGTACCTTCATCAAGATCTTAGCCAACTCGATTACAAACATCTTATTAATTTCTTGGATCTACCCAACATAGAGTAACTCGTTCCAATGTGCACTAAAAGCTAGAGCCATAGAAAAATTTGCATAACTAGTTTTCGGAACATGATATGGAAATATAGTGAGAATTAAATCTTAGTAGGTTCAACAATAAATCATAATTATCATCAATGTAGTTCATCATGTTATGTTTATCTATATAAACTACAGCAAATATCTTTAGGTTACATGAATGCACTTTATCCATGAACATGAAAATTGTACAGTTATGACATGTATGGCATGAATAACTATTTTCAGAATATTATATGATAGCTATCAACTTATTTTCATATCAAGCTACCCCGGGCAAGGTGAGTTCTTTCTACTCTCTGGTACGGGCTTTTCTTGTTCCATCCAACATGGCACACTTTTTTTTTTCTCATTAGCATAATCATAGTCATTGGTAGGGCGTTCTATATTGGTGCACCACATGGACCACCATGCGACCATGCTCTTTTCTTTTCTTTTCACATTAATACCCAAAAATAAGATTTCAATAACAAGTATGTTCATTATACTCACATGCCATAATTTTTCATCAAAATATAATCATTACCAAAAATCTTTGGTAATCATGACATGAACATAATTGTTTCAAATATCTCTTTATAAAATAATTTTATGTCAAAATTACACACTTAAGATGGTAAGGAGTTCATGCAATGGCAATGACTATGGCATACACAAGTCATTTATTATTTTAATTTATACGATTCTTCTTCTTTTTTAAATATTATTTTTATCTCTTCATTTTCTTTATGCTTGGCCTCTAGTCACTTTCCTCCAAATTATATCATTTCCAATATATGTTCTCACAAATTTAATACGCATTCTTCTTCAATTTGGTTTATATTATTATCCTATAATTAATGAGGTTCATTTAGAGTAGAAAAATGTTGAAAATAAGCTCTACTAGCTTTCAGCACGGCCTAAATGTATCTTGTAACATGGCGTGGCCATTTCCTGTAAAACAGTAATGCTTTAGGCTTCATAACGCCCTTTCCAGCACAGAACATGACCTAACTGTCTCCCACTAATAAAGAGCATAAGTCCCTCATTTTAACTCTGATTTACCTGATCTTAGTGTCCATTTAAAGATAAAACAATTCTTTAAAACTATTATGTTGAACATTTTAGCAAAATCGTAAGGAATCTTGGTGATATGACTCCCTCAAATTAAACATTATTTATTCTCAGGTAGGTTCTGCCTTCTACTTACTAATCTGACCATATCTCCCTCATATGAACTCCAAATTGAGATATTCCAGTGGCTAAGTTTCTGTGAGACATATATCTATATTTTTTATGTTAATCAACATTTTTAATTCCCTAGAAACGTTTACCAAAAATTTAAACACAGCAGCTTTCCTAACAGATTCTTCCCTGGCTAATCATTTTCTGACCACTGCTTACTAATCTGACCATATCTACCTCATTGGACTCCAAATTGAGTGATTCCAGTGGCTAACAATTCATGAGACATATATATATACAAAATAGTAGCATAAAAATCTTAAAATTTTGCCACACATAGCCATAACTAAGCAGAACTTTCCACACTGACCTAAGTATTCAAACATACAACACATGTAAGATAAACATGTAACATGATATAGGAACATCCATGGCCAATCATCAAGGTAACAAATATAGTAAATTTTCTCAAAGTTCTAGGATCAAAATCCCATATAAATGTTTCTAGTTACAAAGATTTTCTAAAATAATATATTGTTAAACCTACCTAATGATCTCCCTAGCTCACTTAGTGAATTCTTTTCCTTGTTTCCTTTTGAAGAAAGTGGCAAGATTCCTCCATTCCCTTAGCTTTTACAACAACTTAAATAAGAGAAGGAGGGTGAGTTTTGAACCCCAAGGATAAAGAGAAAAGATAGATTCAAGTGGAGATTAAGCTAACTTACCTTGAGTACTCAATTCTCTAGACTTCTCCTTCTTCTTCCTTCATTTCTTCTCCTCTTTCTCTCTCATTTCCTCACTCTACCTTGCTTCTATTTTTCCTCTCCCTCAGTTGGACGAAGTTATAATGTTATAAGGGTGGTTTTTGCTTAAATAAACTATTAAGTGATTCACCTTTCATGATCATGAGTCTACCTTATCACAATTAAGATGCACTTGGTTGTTTTTTGGGAAAAGACAACTCATGTTCTTGTCTGCCTCTCCTTTAGTCAAGATATGCATAGCAAAAAAAGATTTGTATTTTGAAAATCATGATAATATGTTCTTAAGACAAAGGACAAGGTCCATTTGATTTAGGGATTCATTTCCTTTTTCTCTTGTCTCACACAAGTATGATAGGTTTGTCTTTCTAAGTGGCAAGTTTCTAGCCCTTGAATCTCCCTTGCTTGACTGAAATTATTTGTGTAGGATAGGTATATTTTGTCCTAATGCCATGTATTATTATACCACTTGCTAAAATTATAATTGTAGGATAGAGATATTTTATCCTAATGCCATGTATTATTACACCACTTGGTGAAATTATGAGTGTAGGATATAGATATTATCACACCACTTGCTGAATTTTTGTCTTAATGCCATGTGACCTAATCTTTATTACACTATTATTTCAGTACATGATTCTTATTTTTCTTTCTTAGATTTGAGCTCATTCTTGCCCATTTCCTTTTCTTTGGCTGAAATTCTACATCTCATGGAAGGCTTTGTCGCATTTTAATGTTTTTTGGGCTATTGGTCCAACTTCTATATCCTAGTCCAAGTCTATGCTATTTCTCTTGCTAGGACTATCGAATTGGCTTGCTAGAAACTCATGTGAAGTGGAAGAACAAACTCTATGAAGTGTCCATAGGTAAAGGCCCAATGTATGGGTGGAGATGTTAAACTTAGTAACTCTAGCTCTTGAATTAGGAAAAATTACCCTAATTCAATGTTCTTGAACTTTTAAGATCTTTACTTACTTTCAAAAAAAAATTATCTTCCTTACCCAAGAATTTTGCCTCTCTTTAGGATGTTATTTCTATTTTTTTCCTATTGGGTTTTCTTTCTTTACCTATTCTATTATTGCTAGAAACATTTTCTATGGATACACATACGGTGAAGTATGTGATTAGCCTTTTATTTTCTTTGATATCAAAAAGAATTTTTTAATAAGTTTTATTTCCTTAAATATTTATGTACATCTACTAATAAAAGAAATGAAATTAGGGATGTTAGATAACCTCTCTTATTTTATCCAAGCCATCAATTCCTTAAGAACGTCCAACAACAACAATAATAATCAAGCATTTTCCCATTAGGTGGGATCAGCTACATGGATCAAATGATGCCATAGAGTCCTATTATAAATGAGATCAATAGATAGATTATTAATTGTTTAATCTTTCTTAATAGTTTCAACTATTAGTTTCTTTGACTTCCCTCTATCTCTAACTATCAGGCTACTCTCCATCAGATCAACTCTTCTCAGTAAGGCTTCAGCGAGTCTTCTCCACACATGCTCAAACCACCTTAATCGAGATTCTACTGTCTTCTCCATAATAGGTGATACCCCAACTTTCTCTCTAATGCACTTATTTCTAATCATATTTCTTCTAGTGTGTCCACACATCTAGTGCAACATTCCCTTCTCTGGGACATTGAGTTTATCTTCATGTTGTCTTTTAATCGCCCAATATTTAGTGCCATACAATATAGCAGAACTTATAAATGTACGGAAGAATTTTTCTTTAACTTTGAGCGGCACTTTTCTATCACAAATGACACTCGAATTCATCCTCCATTTCATCCATCCCGCTTGAATCCTATGGTTTATGTCCTCCTTTACTTTCCCGTCATTTTGTATAATGGAACTAAGATATTTAAAGCTTGTGACTTATTTAAATAGATGGTCTCCAAGTTTTACTTTTAAATTTGTATTTGTTCGCCTTTTATTAAAATTACATTCCATATATTCTATTTTATTTTTGCATGTGTTTCCAGAGCTTGTCTCCATGACTCTAACTTCATATTTATTTTCTCTTTGATTCACCAATTAAGACTATATCATCTACAAAAACCATACATCGAGCCCCAAAATCTTGTATATGTTCAGTAATTGTGTAACATCCCTAATTTCGTTTCTTTTATAAATAAAGGTACATAAAACTTATTAAACAATTTTTAGATATCTAAGAAAATATAAGCCTTAGAAATTCTTCACCATATATGTATGCATAGAAAATGTTTCTGCCATTAAGGAAATAGGTAAAGAGATAAAATCTAAGGAAAATTTAGAAATAACATCCTAAAGAGAGGCAAAATTCTTGGGTAAGAAATGTAAATTTTTCAAAGTCAGTAAAGGTCTTAAAATTTCAAGAAGAATAGATTAGGGTAATTTTTCCTAATTCAAAAGTTAGAGTTCTTAAGTTTAACATCTCCACCCATATATTGGGCCTTCTTTAACATCCCTAATTTCATTTCTTTTATTAATAAAGGTACATAAATATTTAATTAAGGACATAAAATTTATTAAACAATTTTTGGATATCTAAGAAAATATAAGCCTTAGAAATTCTTCACCTTATGTGTATGCATAGAAAATGTTTCTAATATTAATAGAATAGGTAAAGAGAGAAAACCTAATAGGAAAAATTAGAAATAATGTCCTAAACAAGGGTGAAATTCTTAGGTAAGGAAGATAAATTTTTCGAAGTAAGTAAAGGTCTTAAAATTTTAAGAAGATTGGATTAGAATAATTTTTCCTAATTCAGGAGCTAGAGTTCCTAAGTTTAACATCTCCACCCATACATTTGGGCTTTCACCTATGGACACTTCATATAGAGTTTTTCTACTTTAAATGAGTTTTTAGTAAGTTAAATAGATAGCCCAAGCAAGAGATATAACATAGACTTAGACTAGGATATAGAGGTTGGACCAATTGCTCAAAAATCATGAAAGTGTGGCCAAGCCCTGTATGAGAGGTAGGAATTTTAGCCAAAGCAAAGCAAATAGGCAAAAATGAGCCCAAATCTAAGAGGGAAAAATAACAATCATGTGATGAAATAGTAGTGTAATAATAATCAAGATTATGTCACATGGCATTAGGATAAAACATCTATATCCTACACTCATAATTTCAGCAAGCCATGTGATGATATAGTAGGTAATAATACATGGCATTATGACAAAACATCCCTCTCCTACACAAATAATTTCAGCTAAGCAAGGGAGGCTCAAGGGCTAGAAATTTACTATTTAGAAAGGCAAACCTATCATACTTGAGTGAGACAAAAGAAAAAGGAAATTAATACCTAAATCAAAGGGACCTTGCCCCTTGTCTTGAGAACATTTTATCATAATTTTCAAATAACAAATCCTCTTTTTGCTATGCATATCTTGACTAAGGGAGAGAATGACAAGAACATGATTTATCTTCCCCCAAAAAGTAACCAAGTGCATCCTAATTATGATAAGGTAGTCCCATGATTATGAGAGGATGACCACTTGATAATTTATTTAAGCAAAAACCACTCATATAACATTAGAACTTTGTCCAAGTGAGGGAGAGGAAAAAATAGAAGCAAGGTAGAGAAAGGAAAGGAGAAGAGAAGAGAGGAAGGAAGAAGAAGGAGAAGTATAGAAGACTAAGTACTCAAGGTAAGTTAGCTTAATCTCCACTCGAATCCATCTTTGGGGTTCAAAACTCACCCTCCTTCTCTTATTTAAGCTGCTAAAAAAGCTAAGGGAAGGGAGGAATCTTGCCACTTCCTTTAAGAGGAAACCAGAAAAAGAATTCACTAAGTGAGCTAGGGAGATGTTTAGGTAGGTTTAAGAATATCTCTTTTTGAAGAAAAGCTTTGAAATTTATAACATTTATATGGGATTTTGATCCTAGAACTTTGATTAAATTTACAATATTTGCTACTTTGATGATTGGCGATGGATGTTGCTATATCATGTTACATGTTGATCTTGCATGTAATGTATGTTTGAATACTTAAGTTGGTGTGGAATGTTCTGCATAGGTATGGCTATGGGTGACAAAATTTTAGGATTTTGTGCTGCTATTATATATATATAAATGTGTTGAAAAATTGATGGGATATGTTTAGATTGATAAAATAAATTTTCCCTTAAACACCTTGAAGAAGACCATGGAAATTTATGTTGGGAACAACCTTAATAATACATGTTTTGATTTTATGTTTTCTTGAGAAGATGATGTTGGAATATGTTAAATTAAGTGTAAAGAATATAATTCAAATGTTGTAATGATTAATCCTATAGTTAGATGGAAATTAGGAAGAAAATGGAAGATGACTTAAGAAAAGGATGAACCAGAACCTTAAGAAGGGTTTGGGTTATAAAACTAGATTTCAGAGTAACCAGGGAAGATTCTTTTTTTGAAATTTTGGGAAGAATCAGTTTGGAATTAAAAGAAATGATTAACATGAAAAATTTAGGTATATGTCACACAGATTTGTAGCCATTAGAATCATCCAAGTTGGAGTTCAAATGAGGGAGATATGATCTATTTAGTATGAAGTGGTCAAAAAATGGTTAACTAGGGAAGAATCTGTTAGGTAAGCTTCTGTGTTTGAATTTATGAGAACCATATATAGGGAATTAAAAGAAATAGATAACATTAAAAATATAGATATATGTCTCATGGATTTTTAGCCACAAGAATCACTCAATTTGGATTCCATATAAGTGAGATATGGTCATATTAGTAAACAGTGATCAGAAAATGGTTAACCAGGGAAGAATTTGTTAGGTAAACTTCTGTGTTTGAATTTTTAGAAAAAATATGTAGGGAATTAAAAGAAATGGTTAACATAAAAAATATAGATATATGTATGTCTATTGTTTTAGCCACTGGAATCATTCAATTTGGAATTCATAGGAGGGAGTTATGGTCAGATTAGTAAGTATAGGTCAGAACCTAACCGAGAAGAAATAACATAGCATTTTAAGGAGTAATAACACCATGATTACTTAATATTTCACTCAAATGTTAAACATAAAGGTTTTAGAGGATTTTCTTATCTTTAAATGGATACCAAGATCACCTCAATCAGAGTTAAAATGAGGACGTTATGCTATAATTAGTGAAAAAAGGACAGGCTGGAAGAAAACTTGCATCTGGGGACAACACAAAACAGAGCATGGTTGTGTTCGGTGCGGAAAAGGGCTTTTTGAAGTCTAGAGCATGGTTGTGTTACAATAAATGGCTAGGTCATGTTACAGAACACGTGTAGGCTATGTTGAGAGCTGGTAAAGCTTATTTTCAACACTTTTCTACCATAAATGAACCTTGTTAACTATAAGGTAATAATAGAAACCAAATTGAAGAAGAATGCCTTATAATTTTTGTGAGAACATATGTTGGAAATTATGTAAGTAAGAGGAAAGTGACTAGAGGTCAAGCATAAAGAAAATAATATTTAAGAAAAAAGAAGAATCTTTTAAATGGAAATAAAAAATTACTAGTGTATGCCTTAGCCATTGCCATTGCATGAACTCCTTACCATTTTAAGTGTGTAATATTGACATGGAAATATTTTATAAAGTGATATTTGAAATTGATTATGTTCATGGCATGATTCTATTTTACCAATGATTTTTGGTAATAATTATGCTTTGATGATAAATTATGGCATGTGAGTATAATGAACATACTTGTTATTAAAATCATTTTTTGGCTATTAATGTGAAAATAAAAGAAAAGAAAAAAGACGAGCACAGTCACATGGTAGTTCGTGTGGTGCACTAGTAGGGGACGTTGTAACATCCCCAATTTTCCCTTATGTTATTAATTGAAATTTTCTCTAGGGAGGAGAAAGCATTTTGTATCTCAAGAGATGATTGAATTATTTTACGATTTTACTCAAGTCAAACAAGATCTTAGGATGGCTAAAATGAGATTTATTTAATTTTGATTGAAATGGCATTATTATAAATTCCTTGAGATGGCATTTATGTAAATTCTTGGAGATGGCAATTTTGTAAATACTCTAGGATGGCATTTTTGTAAATAATGGAGGATGGCAAAGTTATAAATTTGAGGAGGTAGGTAAGAAGAAATCTTGATAATTATGAGGGAGAGGAAGTGTTGGCAAGAAAGAGGAAGAAAAGAAAGAGGAAGAAGAAGGAGAAGGAAGAGGAAAGAAGAGGAAAGGAAAATTAGTGTGTACTGTCGTAGGTACACCCAAATTGATATCTTACCTCTCAACTAACCTATAGTAGTGAGAGTAAGGGTCGATCCCATAGAAACTGGTATTACCTTATGTGATTGAGAAAATAGGGACTTGATAATTGTAAATAATGAAGCAAATAATAATGAAAGTAATTAATGAGAGAGGTGTTGGTTTCGATCGATATTCACCATCAAAGGATTGCATTGATCATTGAAGAAATCATCAATCTTAAACCAAATATCTATCATTGGGATTCTATCCTTGTTCCTTCTTAAGCCTAGTGAATTGATAACAATCGTACCAATTAAACCCTAATTAATAAGATATCCTATAGCACATTGGTAAATTCTAACCTATTAATTGCATGAAGAACGAGAGAAACTGATAGAGCTAAATAAATATAAACACATCGGTTATATTTAATTTAGTTGATCATTCATCATAGGGTGAATGATTTATAATCCAAAATCCTTAATCCTATTTGCTTCATGAATACAGTAATGAAAAATTTGTTCAAAATCTAATTTAACAGTAGATTAAGACATACAATATACTAGTAGGCCTCCCTAGCAATCATATGAACAATCATTAAGAAAAGATAAGAGTAGATGAATAATCAATACCTGGTTAAGATTGAACTAATAAAATCAATTCCAAATCTCACAATGCATAACGATCCCTTGAGGTTTCGATCTTCCCCTACCAACTAAAAGTAAATCAGTCACGCAGGGCCAGAAGCAAATCTAAACAAGAATTAAAGAAGGTAATTTAGGGATTGAATGATCTTTGATGCTTCCTCTCTTCCCTTTTTATAGATTGGCTTCTCTTCTTTGAAGTAGAATTGTTTCTAGGTCAAAATCTAGCCTATCGAGTTCCAATTGCAGTCAAAAAGACCTAAAAATCATGAATTTAGTAATTTGGTGTGGCGACGAGCACCACGGTGCTACAAAAATAGGCCATCAGGGTGCTGTGGTGTTTCAGAGATTGGCACCGTAGCACTCCATATCCGTCCTAATGTGGCTCCCAGAAACTTTTAGATTTTGCCAAAGTACCGAACACAAAAGTTGTCGCTCTATGTCTCTTTTTTCCATAGCCGCTAGAATCACCTAAATTGGAGTTCAATAAGAGAAATATGCCTCAATTAGTAACAAAAGGTCAAAAATCAGCATTTTTCCATATTTTCTCTTTATTTTCCTCTTCTTTTCTTCTTTATTATTCCCAAAACATAAAACACAAAAATCAATTAAATCCTATTTATTTCCTACTCAAATTCAATAAAAATCAACTTAAAACATGCTAAAGACATGCTTAATTTATAACATGTCAGAAATCAAGGTAAGTTTATTGGTCATCTCTCTAATTTCATTGTCTTTTCTTAAGGAATATGCTAATTCACAGTATGAATGTAGGATTTTTGTGTGGTGGGAATTAAGCACACAAGTTTAATTATTTGTTTAAGGTAGGCTTAACATCTACTCATAAATTTTGTACAAAATTATATATATACTTTTAGATGTGATTTTGGAAAACATGTGGTCTGTATATTTATATGGAATTCTATTTTGGTTGTTTGGACATGCATATAGGTGCATGGGATTACATAAAAGAAAAACAAAGGAGAAGTTAGACTAAGTTGATTTTCAGAGTAATTTGGGAAACTTCTGTTTCAGGAATTCTAGAAAAATTTGGCATAGATTTTAAAGAAATGGTCAACATATAAATTGTAGATATATGTCTCACGGATCTATAGGCTCTAAAATCACCTCAATTGGAGTTTGTATAAGGGAGATATATCTTATTAATGTGGAAAGGTCATAGAACGCGGCTAGGCCGCGTTCTGGGTTGCTTCAGCACAGATAGGCCCTGTTCGGGGCTATTTTTGAGCACGTTTGAAGTATTTGTCTAGCATAGCCATGTCTTTGAATATGGCCAGGGCATGTTGGGTGCTAAATGATCATATATTTTTTTCACTGTTTTCTACTTGAAAATATTCTTGTTTGTTGAAAGATTTTTAGGAAACATATATCAAAGAAAAATGCTTTTAAAATGATGATTTCGGTATCACAAAACACCATTTTCTTTATTTGATTCAAAAGAATCATATTTCATATTGCTGTGTGATGAATGATTATTACTCATTGGGTAAGAAAATGATGCATGTCATATTATGAATGCGATTGAATGGCAAGCGTAAAACTCATGGTGAGTTGCTTGATAATTATACATTTGCATTTGTTAAATATGCATTTATATATATACATTAAAATATATGGATGAATATCGACTGCTTGTATGGTTTAAGACAGTATCGAGTAGGGGACGACCTATTAGCCTGATTGAGCCAAGGGGAGGGCCACTCTAACCGGGTGACAATGGTAATGTGAAGAGGCAGATAGGTGATGAACTCACATTTCCTGATCATTTATTGTGACTGTAGTCGATCGATCACTATGCGTATAGCAAATGAGTGAATTGAGTATATGGAGAGTTGTGATATGTCTGAGCATTATGGAAAAAAGATTGAATTTTCAGTGCATATATAGTATGTTAATTATGCATTAACAAAAGTTATGATTTTATCTCAAAATCTTGATATTTTTCTGTAGCTTATACAGCTAAACATAACTTCTATTTTTTCATTATATTTTATTTATGTTAAGTCTACTGGGAACCTTTGTTCTCACTATTATTATGGTGTTATGTTCAAATAAAAAGAAATAAGATGCAACAGGGAATGACGTTATTGATGGAGATCTCGATGTCAACACCACCTCCTCACCCTTTGTGTTTCAAGGGTGGAGTGTTGTATGGGGACTCTTATTTGTATACTAAAATGTTGTATTGTATAATTATTACATATGTGAGGTTTGTAATATATATTTGTATACATATATATTGTGTTTATACATATGGCATATTTGACATGCGAAATTTAAAAATAAATAAATCAGATCTTACAAAGTTGGTATCAGAGCAGGTTGATCTTAGGCAACCATAGGGTGGTTGGTCACGTAGATTGACTTAGAGGAGTCTTGGATAGTTATGTGGAAATGTTGTGTAAGGTAACGGATAAATTCAGTAAAAAAGTACTAGTGTTTTCTATATGTAGTCTTGTGTGGTATGATAACTACTGTAATGTTTTGAACTGCTGTTGAGTTTGATCTCCTCAATAATGACTAATATTTTGTTTTACTAATATAGTGAGTTATGGCACCACTAAAAAGGAATCAACCAGGCAGCATAGATGCTACCTTAAATAATATAGTCGTAGTAATTCAAGCTTAAGCAACTGCTACGAATTAGATTATGTAGTACCTTCAGAATATTAGTATTAACGATGGGGCTAGGGGAAACCTGCGAAATGAAGGAAATCAAGATGGAAATAGAATTGAAAATAGTAGTGGATGGTCTGAATTTATGGGAATGTGACCTCCATCTTTTGTGGGTGCATATGTCCCCATCGTTGCTGAGAGATGGCTAAAGGAACTTGAAAATTATTTTTGGAGTTCTAAATTGCTTTGATGAGTAGAAGGTCAATTTTGGGACATATATGTTGAAGGAAGCAGCTGAATACTAGTAGAGAGAAGCTAAAGAGTTACTAGTATATCAAGACAGGGAAATTACATGGCAATTATTTCAAGGGACTTTTCTAAACAAGTATTTTCCTAACAATGTGAAAGCTGAGAAATAGATTGAATTTCTTCAGCTTAGACTGGGAAATGGAACCATTGAGCACTATATTACCAAGTTTGAGAAACTATTTAAGTTCTCAAGTACTCTGAGGAATAATTCAGATAAAGCCTGGAAGGCAGTGAATTTTGAATCAGGACTGAATCCAGAGCTTAGGAGTGTTGTGGTGGCATTAGAGATTCGAGAATATGCCCCAGTGGTAAATAAATGTCGGATGCTAGAGACAAGTCTAAAAGTAGCAAAGGAAGAAAGGGAAAGGTGGACTCAGTGGAAATGGAAGAGAGAGTTCCCAGTTATGGATAGAAATACCAGAGGGAAGAATATCATGAGAGATAAACAACCAGTAACTATGGAACCCATACCTTTCTTGAAAAAGCCAGCAACGAGTTAGTATGGAAAATGCAGAAAATTCTGTAGGGATAAAACATGTTATTTTGGCCCAGTTACTTGTTATCGATGTGGACAAAAGGGGCACATGGCACGATATTTTCCACTTGGAATTGAGAAAGGTACTGCACAAACTCAACAAATGACAGAAAGAGTTTTCACTTTAAGCGGTGCTGAAGCAAAATCAACTTCTGATTTGTTGCAAGGTGTGTGCTGTATCAACAATCTACCTCTGATTGTATTATTTGATTCTTGTGTGAGCCATTCTTTTATAGCAATATAATGTGTGGGGAAGTTACAACACCCTATTATGGAGTTACTATACGAGTTAACGGTGGTGACACCTACAGGAGGAAAAATAATTACCTCCTCAGTGTGTTTGAATTGTCCCATTGTATTGAGTGATAGATCCTTTGTAGTCTACTTGATTTGTCTAGCTCTGGATGGTATAGATGTTATCTTGGGTATGGATTGGTTAAGTCAAAATTGAGTCCTCCTGGATTGTTGTAATAAGACTTTTGAGTTTCTCTCAAACCCACCAAAAGAATAACATTATTAGTGCTTACCGACTCTATAAGGAGATATGGAATGCAAATCTGAGATGTTTTTTCTTGTATACTATCAACCCGAGTATGAAACAAGAACTGCTTGAGATTCTAGTAGTTCTTGAATTCCCAGAGGTTTTTCCCTCTGAGATTTTCAAACATCCACCAAAGAGAGAAGTGGAAATTTCCATCAATTTAGCACCAAAGGTGAGCCCTATTTCTATCATTCTTTATAGAATGTCTCATGTGGAACTATAAGAGCTTAAGAAGGAGATCGAAGATTTATAAGAAAAGAACTTTATCATACCCATCATATCACTTTGGCGAGCGCCTGTATTGTTTGTAAAGAAGAAAGATGGCAGTTTGAGACTGTGCGTTGATTATAAGCAATTGAATAAGGTGACCATTAAGAATAAGTATCCGTTGCCCATAAAAAATGACCTATTAGATAAATTAAAGGGAGCTACTATTTTCTCTAAGATAGACTTGAGGTCAGGATATCATCAGATCGGAGTTAAAGAAGAAGATATTTTGAAAACAGCTTTCAGAACTCAGTATGGGCATTACAAATTTTGAGTAATGCCTTTTGGAATCACGAATGCACCTATAGTCTTTATGGACTATATGAATCGCATTTTTAGACCCTACTTGGATCAATTTGTAGTAGTATTCATAAATGATATTTTAATCTACTTTAAGAGTGAGGAAGAACACAACCAGCATCTCCGATTAGTACTTCAGGTCTTGAAGGAAAAGAAACTTTTTGCTAAGTTAGAAAAATGTAAATTTTGGCTGGAAAAGGTGAATTTCTTAGGTCACATAATTTCTAAAGAAGGTGTGTCGATGGATCCCAGTAAAATCAAAGCAGTACTAAAATGGGAGAGGCCAAAAATTGTGGCTGAGATTAGAAGTTTCCTAAGTTTAGCAAGATATTATAGAAGGTTTATACAGGAATTTTCTCAAATAACTTTGCCTTTGACTCGATTAACCAGAAAGGGAAGTCCTTTTAATTGGACTGAAGATTGTGAGAATAGTTTCCAAGATATTAAAGTCAAATTGATTTCTCTTCTTGTTCTAGTTGTTCCTAATCCTTCTGGATGCTTTGTAGTCTATACGGATGCTTCTAAGAAAGGTTTAGGTTATGTTTTGATGCAAGAAAGTAGAGTGGTTTCATATGTGTCTCGACAATTGAGATCGCATAAGGATAACTATTCCACTTATGATTTAGAATCGGCTGTGATAGTTTTTACCCTAAAAATGTGGAGACACTACTTGTATGGAGCTGTATTTGAAATATATAGTGACCACAATAGTTTAAACTATCTCTTTGACCAAAAAGAATTGAATATAAGGCAAAGAAAGTGGATGGAATTCATCAATGATTACAAATTTGAATTAAATATCACCCAAGGAAGGCAAATGTAGTAGCTGATGCATTGAGCTAGAAGTCGTTGCATGTAAGTCAAATACTGATAAAAGAAATAGAGCTAATTGAGGAATTTAAAAATTTGAGATTATCAGTTATGAATGTCCTTGGAAGTTTGATTATTAGTGAGTTAAGAATTGAAAGTGACTTGAAGACTTTGATTAAGGAAGCACAAACACATGATCAATTTTTACAAGATCGAAAAGATCAGCCTGACTACAATATTAGAGGATAGAATTATTATGTACTAAGGCAGAACATGTATACCATAAGGAGAGAATTTGAATGCTAAGATTCTGGAAGAAGCTCATCAAAGTAAGTATACAATCCATCCAAGATCTACAAAAATGTATCAAGATTTGAAAATATTGTACTTGTGGCCAGGAATGAAGAAAGACATTACAGAATACGTGTCTAAGTGTTTGGTTTTTCAAAAGATAAAGATAGAACACCAAAAACCTTTTGGGATGTTACAACCTTTAGAAATCTGAATGTGGAAGTGGGATAGTATATATATGGATTTTATTATCGAACTACCTAAGACTCAGATAGGCCATGATGCAATATGGGTAATAGTGGATAAATTGACGAAATCTGTGCACTTCTTACCCATTAAGAAAAATTATTCATTCACTAAGTTGGCCCAGTTGTATATGAAGAAAATTGTACAGTTACATGGAATTCCTAATAGTATCATTTCGGATCGAGATCCTAGATTTACTTCCAAATTTTAGAGAGCGCTACATGAAGCTTTTGTCACTCGTTTGTGTTTTAGTACTGCATATCATCCTAAAAAATGGGCAAACGGAGATAACTATACATACTCTAGAGGATATGTTAAGATTGTGTGTGCTAAAGCAAGGAAAATGATGGGATGAATATCTGTCACTGGTTAAGTTTACATATAATAACAGTTATCATTCCAATATTAGAATGGCACTCTATGAAGCTTTGTATGGTAAGAGATATAAATCGCCTTTATGTTGGAATGAAGTGGGGGAGAAAAAGTTATTGGGGCCCGAATTAGTGCAACATACTTATGAGCAAATACAAATAATTTGGGATAAAATGCGGATAGCTCAGAGCCGACAAAAGAGTTATTTCAATAGGAGAAGGAGACCGATACAATTCTAAGAAGGGGAGCATGTATTCTTGAAAAATTTCCTATTACTGGAATTGGCCGAGTAATGAAAGTTAAGAAACTGAGCCCGAGATATTTACGACCTTATCAAATTTTGAAAAGGATAAGGTCATCGATGTATCAGATTACACTTCCTATGCATTTGTTGAATCTGCATGATGTGTTACATGTTTCTGAACTTAGAAAGTATATACCAAATCCATTGCGCACAATTCAAGAAAAGATAATAGTTGTAGACAAGAATTTAACCTACCGACCAAAGTCGATTGCAATTCTAGATAAAGACATGAAACAGTTGAGAAATAAAATCATTCCATTGGTGAAGATAGGTTGGGAGGGTTTAACAATGAAAGAAGCCACCTAGGAAAGGGAAGATGACATGAGACAAGAATATCCACAACTGTTTAAAGACAGGTATACCTTGAATTTTGAGGACAAAAATTCTTTTTAGGGGGGAGAACTATAATATCCCCGATTTTTCCTTATGTTATTAATTGAAATTTTCTCTATAAAGGAGAAAGAATTTTGGATCTCAAGGGAGGATTAAATTATTTTACAATTTCACTCAAGTTAAACAAGATCTTAGGATACCTAAAATGGCATTTATGTAATTTCATTGAAATGGCCTTTCTGTAAATTCCTTGAGAAGACATTTATGTAAATTCTTTGAGATGGCAGTTTTGTAAATACTCTAAGATGGCAGTTTTGTGACGGCAGTTTTGGTGAATAATGAAGGATGGAAAAGTTGTAAATATGAGGAGGTAGGCAAGAAGAAATATTGATAATTATGAGGGAGAGAAAGTGTCGGCAAGAAAGAGAAAGAAAAGAAAGAGGAGGAAAAGAAAGAGGAAGAAGAAGGAAAAGAAAGAGGAAAGAAAACGAGAGAAAGAAGAAGAAAGGGAAATCAAGGTAAGTTTCTTGGTCATCTCTCTAATTTTATCATCTTTTCTTAAGGAATATCCTAATTCATGGTATGGATGTAGGATTTTTGTATGGTGGGAATCAAGCATGCAAGTTTAAGAATTTGTTTAAGGTAGGCTTAACATCTACTCATAAATTTTGTACAAAATTATATATATATATTTTTAGATGTGTTTAGATGTGATTTTGGTTAACATGTGGTCTATATATTTATATGGAATTATGTTTTGGTTGTTTGGACATGCATATGGGTGCATGGGATTACATAAAAGAAAAAGGAGAAGTTAGACTAAGCTAAATTTCAAAGTAATTTGGGAAGATTCTATTTTTGGAATTCTAAGAAAATTTGGCTAGGATTTTAAAGAAATAGTAAACATATGAATTGTAGATATATGTCTTATGGATCAATAGGCTTTGAAATCACTTAATTTGGAGTCCATATGAGGGCGATATGGCTATTAATGAGCAAAGGTCAGAATTAGTCTAGAATCTGGGATGGTAAAAATAAACATTTTTGTTTTTATTTTTTTGGAATAATTCGTAAGGAATATGAATAAATGATAAACATTAAAGTTGTAGATAATTGTCTTATAGTTTTATAAGATTTGAAATCACCTTATATGGAGTTTTTATGAGGGAGATATGGTTAAATAAGTGAGGAAAGGTCACAGAACACAGCCAGACCATGTTCTAGGTTGCTTCAGCACTGGTAGGTTGTGTTTGGAGCTATTTTTGAGCACGTTTGAAGTAATTGTCAAGCATGGCCATGTCTTGGAACAAGACCAGGCCGTGTTTTGTGCTAGATTATCATATTTCTTTCATTGTGTTCTACATGAAAATAGTCTTGTTTGATGAAAGATTTTTAGGAAACATATATCCAAGAAAAATACTTTTAAAATGATAATTTTGGTATCACAAAACACCCTTTTCTTTATTTAATTCAAAATGAATCATATTGGATATTGGTATATGATGAATGATTATTACTCAATGGGTATGAAAATGATGCATGCCATATTATGAATGTGATTGAACGGCAAGCATAAAGCTTATGGCAAGTTTCTTGATAATTGTACATTGCATTTGATGAATATACATGTATATATATAGATTTATATGTATAGATAAATATCGACGGGTTGTATGACTTGAGACAATACTGAGTAGGGGATACTCTATTAGCCTAAGTGAGCCAAAGGGAGTGCCACTCTAACTGGGTGACAATGGTAATGTGAGGAGGCAGTTGGTGATGAACTCACATTCACTGATCATTTATTGTGATTGTAGTTGATCGGTCACTATGTGTATAGCAAATGAGTGAATTGAGTATATTGAGAGCTGTGATATGTTTGAGCATTATGAAAAAAAGATTAAATTTTCAATGTATATATAGTATTTTAATTATACATCAACAAAAATTATGATTTTATCTCAAAATCTTAATATTTTTCTATAGCTTATACAACTGAACATAACTCCTATTTTTCTCATTATATTTTATTTATGTTAAGTTTACTGAGAACCTTTGTTCTCACTATTATTGTGGTGTTATGTTCAAATAAAAAGAAATGAGATGCAACAGGGAATTGCGTTACTAATGGAGATCTTGATGTCAGTACCACCTCCTTACCCATCGTGTTTCAAGGGTGGAATATTGTATAGGGACTCTTATTTTTGTACTAAAATGTTGTATTATATAATTATTACATGTACGAGGTTTGTAATATATATATATATATATATATACACACACACATATACATATATTTTGTTTATACATATGGCATATTTAACATGCGAAATGTAAAAAAATAAATAAATAAACCGAAACATACAGACGGCCCTACTCACGGCTATGATTATGCTATTGAGAAAAGAAAGAGAAAGTGTGACATGTCGGACGGAGCGAGAAATTCTCATATCAGAGAGTAGAAAGTACTCACCCTGACCGGAGTAGCTTGATATGAAAATAAATTGATAGCCATCATATGATATTTTAAAAATAGTTATTCTTGCCATACATGTCATTACTGTACGATATTCATGTGCATAGATAAAGTGCTTTCATGTCACCTAAGACATTTACAATAGCTTATACAGATGAATATCACATTATGATCTATATTGATGATAATTATGATTTATTGTTGAACCTACTGGGATTTAATTCTCACTATATTTTCATATCATGTTTAGAAGACTAAATATGTAGATTTTCTCTATGACCAGCTTTTAGCATACGTTGGGTCGAGTTGGCTAAGATTCTGGTGAAAGTGCAACCACCTGCACCCGTATCCCCAAAACTAGTCAATATGGATGAATAAGATGTAGACCTATATGTGTTTGAATTTTGTACGAATGTTTTTAATTAATGATGTTTAAATGAACCTAGAATTGTATCAGTCTTAATGGTATGCCATAAACCTTAATTATTTTTGGTTAATTTAATTAAATGTTAATATAAGCTAAATAGTTAGTAGTAAAGAGGTAATGACTTCATAGGACTTTACAAATATATATTTAAAAAAATGGAGTTGTTACACCTTCACTAATGTACACTTCATAGAATTTTTCCACTTCACATAAGTTTTTAGAAAGCCAATTGGATAGCCCAAGCAAGAGATATAACATAGATTAGGACTAGGATATAAAAGTTAGACCAATAGCGCGAAAATCTTGAAAATGTGACCAAGCCCTCCCTGAAAGGTAGAATTTCAGCCAAAGCAAAGGAAATGGGCAAGAATGAGCTCAAATAGAAGAGGAAAAAATAAGAATCATGTGATGAAATAATAGTGTAATAATAATCAAGATTAGGTCACATGGCATTAGGACAAAACATCTATATCCTAAACTTATAATTTTAGCAAGCTATATGATGAAATAGTTTGTAATAATACATGGATTTAGGACAAAACATCTATATCATACACACATAATTTCAGGAACCCATGTGATAATATAGTTGGTAATAATACATGGTATTAGGACAAATCATTGTTATCCTACACAAATAATTTTAGCCAAGTAAGGGAGACTCAAGGGCTAGAAATTTACTACTTAGAAAGGCAAATCTATCTTACTTGAGCGAGACAAAAGAAAAAGGAAATGAATCCATAAATTAAGGGGACTTTGTCCCTTTTCTTAAGAAAACTTTATCATAATTTTCAAATAACAAATCCTCCTTTTGCTATGTATATCTTGACTAAGGGAGAGGAAAACAAGAATATGATTTGTCTTCCCCCAAAAAGCAACGAAGTGCATCCTAATTGTGATAAGGTAGACCCAGAATTATGAGAAGAAGACCACTTGATAATTTATTTAAGCAAAAACCACTCTTATAACATTAGAATTTCGTTTAAGTGAGGGAGAGGGAAAAAGAAAAGCAAGGTAGAGTGAAGAAAGGAGAGAAAGAGAAGAGAAGAGAGGAAGGAAGAAGAAGGAGAAGTCTAGAGGACTAGTACTCAAGGTAAGTTTGCTTAATCTCCACTTGAATCCATCTTTTTTGTTCATCATTGGGGTTCAAAACTTACCCTCCCTCTCTTATTCAAGTTGATGGAAAAGTTAAGGGAAGGGAGAAATCTTGTCACTTCCTTTAAGAGGAAACAAGAAAAAGAATTTACTATGTGAGCTAAGGAGATTTTAGGTAAGTTTAACAATATCTCTTTTTGAAGAAAATATTTGAAATTTGTAACATTTATATGAGATTTTGATCTTAGAACTTTGATGAAATAACAATATTTACTACTTTGATGATTGGCCATGGATGTTTCTATATCATGTTACATGTTAATCTTGCATGTGATGGATGTTTTGAATGTATATGTTGGTATGAAAATTTCTGCGTAGCCATGGCTATGGGTGGTGAACTTTTAGGACTTTTTGTGTTGGTGTGATGTATATTGGGATGTGGTAAAAATAGATGGAAGATGGTTAGGTTGGTAAATTATGTATGGCCTTAAACACCTAGGGGAAAACCATGAGAAACACCCTTAGTGTTGCATGATTTGATTCTATTTTTCTTTTAAATTTGATTATAGAACATGTTAAATTAAGTAAGAAATATAATTAAATGTTGAGATGAGTAATTCTATTGTTAGGTGGAAATTTGGAAAAAAATGGAAGAGGACTTAATAAAAGGATGAACTAGAACTTTAGGAAAGACTAGGTTAAGAAATCTAGATTTCAAAGTAACCAGGGAGGCTTCTATTTTTCAAATTCTGGGAAGAATCTATTAGGAATTAAAATAAATGGTTAACATAAAAAACATAGATATATGTCTAACAAATTTTTATCCACTAGAATCACTCAATTTGGAGTCCAGAAGAGGGAGATATAGTCTGATTAGTAAGCAGTTGTTAAAAACTAATCAACTAGGGAAAAATCTGTTAGGTAAACTTCGGTGCTTGAATTTATCGGCAATATATGTAGGGAATTAAAAGAAATGACTAACATTTAAAATATAGATATATGTCTCTCGGACTTTTAGCCATTAAAATCACTTAATTTGGAGTCTAGATGAGGGAGATATTGTCTGATTTGTAAGCCATGGCCAGAAACTAGTTAATCAGGGAAGAATCTGTTAGGTAAGCATCTGGTTTTGAATTTTTGGGCAGGATATGTAGGGAATTATAAGAAATTATTAACATTAAAAAAAATATGTCTCGTAAATTTTTAGCCACAAAAATCATTCAATTTGGAGTCCATAAGAGGAAGATAAAGTCATATTAGTAAGTAGAGTTCAGAACCTACCCTAGAAGAAATAACATTGAAATTTAGGGAGTAATAACACTAATATTCTTTAAGATTTAACTAAACTTTAAACATAATAGTTCTAGAGGATTGTTTTATTTTTAAATTAACACCAAGAGCACCAAAATCGGAGTTAAAATAAGGGAGTTATGCTCTAATTAGTGAGAAAAGGTCAGGCTTGATGAAAGCCTACATCAGGGGACAATACCACACAGAGAATGACCGTGTTCCACAACACAGCAAGGCCGTGTTTAGTGCGAGAAAGGGATTTTTTTAGCCTAAAGCATGGATGTGTTATAGGAAATGGTTAGGCCATGTTACAGGACATGTCTAGGCCGTGTTTGGAGCTGGTAAAACTTATTTTCAATATTTTTCTACCCTAAATGAACCTCATTAACTATAGGGTAATAAAAGAAACCAAATTGAAGAAGAATGCCCTATAAAATTTGTGAGAATAATTGTTGAAAATGAAATAAGTTGGAGGGAAGTGACTAGAGGCGAAACATAAAGAAAATGAAAAGAAGAAAATAATATTTAAGAAAGAAGAATAATCTTATAAATGAAAATAATAAATTACTAGTGTATGCCTTAACCATTGCCATTGCATGAACTCTTTTCCATCTTAAGTGTGTAATTTTGACATGGAAATATTGTACTAGGGTGTATAAATCTCTTGTCTGATAAGTCTTACAACTAATTCTTCAATTCTTTGAGTTCAGTCGTTGTTACTTAACTTGCCAAAATTGCTTTCAATGGCCCCCTATGGTCGCCACTGAGAGGAAAAAATTCAAATTTTTTTTCAATTCTCCGTACATTTAACAAAATTATATTGTTAATTATTCTATATAAATTTTTAATTGTATAAATTATTTTTAAAATTATTTTTTGAAAAAATTAAATTTTAAAAGTTTATTAAAGTAAATTACTAAATCCAAAATTTTAAAAATTATTATACTTTTAAGTTTATTTTCTATTTAAATTTTTAAATAAAAAATAATTTTTACAATATTTTTTTGAAAAAATTATTTTATAAATTATTTTCTCTTTAAAAAAGAAAGGAGAAAGTGAAGTATAAAAATAAAAGAATTTTTTGAAAAAAATTTGTTGTTAAAAAGTTTTACATTTTATTTTCTATTTATTTTTTAAATAGAAAAATTGTTGTAAATAATTTGTTGAAAAAGTTAAACTTTAAATACATATTAAAAATAAATTTAGAAAGAAAATAAAATAAAATTTGTTTAAAAATGTTATTTTTCTAATTTTAAAGAGAAAATAATTTGTTTAACTTTATTTTGAAAATACATATTAAAAATTTTATTTTTTTAAGTTTTAAAGAGAAAATAATTTTTTTAAAATAAAAATTTTACAAAATATTAAAATACATTTTGAAGAAAACCCAAATTTTCAAAAAGATTCATTCATTTTTTAATTTTATTTTCTCTTTAATTTTTAAAATTAGAAATAATTTTTACAATAATTTTTTTCAGAAAATTATTTTAAAAATTATTTTATCTTTAAGAAAGCAAAGAGAAAATGAAGTCTAAAAATTAAAGAATTTTTTGAAGAGAAAATATTATTGAAAATTTTTAAAATTTTATTTTCTATATAATTTTTTAAAGAGAATTTTTTTAAATAATTTTTGAAAGAAATTAAAAATTAGAAAAATATTAAATAAATTTTGAAGAAAACCCAAAATTTCAAAAGATTCAATTATTTTTAAATGTTATTTTCTCTTTAATTTTTTAAATTAGAAAAAAACTTAACCATAATTTTTTTTCAAAAAATTCTTTTATCTACAAAAAGGGAAAGAGAAAATAAAGTATAAAAATGAAAGAATTTTTTGAAGATAAAGTTTTATTGAAAATTTTTAAATTTAATTTTTTGAAGAAAATTGTTTTAAATAATTTTTGAAAGAATTTAAAAAATAGAAAACTATTAAATATAAATTTTAAAAGAAAACAATCGAAATTTTTATCAAATTTTTTATATTTTTGAAGTTTAGTTTTCTTTAATTTTGAAAGAGAAAATAATTTTTAAAGTTTCAGAAATTTTTTGAAATTTTTAAATTTTAAAAGAAAATAATTTTTTGAAAGAGAAAATAAGTTTCAAAAAATTTATATTTTTTAAGTTTATTTTATTTTTAATTTTTTTAAAAAAATAATTTTAAGAATAATTTTTAGTAAAAACAAAATTTAAAAAATAAATTTAAAAAAAATCAAAATGGAGAGAAAAGGTTGTGTTTTGAAGTCCAACACCCTATAGAATTCCTATGCACAATGCCTCCCGCGAGACCTCCCCCCAAAATTTCCCTCTCCCAAAATCGTCATTGCTAAGGCTCCATATCTACAGTCCCGTTTGGTAGTTGGAAATAAGGACATGGGAATGGAATGGAATGGAATGGGCATTCCATTCCTTGGTTTGGTTGGTGGAAGTGGTGGAATTGTGGGTCCTACAGAATGTTGATTACCTCATACAAGATAATTTGGATTACTTCCGAAAACAGGTGGAAAGTGAACAGTGCAAGGGAAAGGAAAACAAAAAGACTAAAATACCCTTCATTATTTTATTTATTGTTGTGTGTATGTTTTACTAATTACCGCAAGCGTACGACGTAGCTGTAGCTAGTCCAACGAGTATGGGTCGTATCCCACAGAGAACAATGTCAACTACTAGAATTTCACAAAATATGCTATCTAAATCGATGTAATTCGATCAGAGAGTATCACAATTAAACGAATGAAAATAACCAATTAAACAAACCTAGGGTTACCGTTCACCACACTTATGATATTCAACATCCAATTTATACCTCTAATTGCAATTATCTAGGTTATTAGGGATGGTTTAGCCTTAATTAACTAGCAACCTCCTTCAAGCGTTACTAATGGTACCTAGGCTAATCCAATTGCCTACTTTCGTGGTTCTTAGTTCAACCTAGATCCATCAAGTTCTATGCCAACCATGGCATACAATTAATTGGTTTTCTCGTGCCCATTAATTGATTCATTCCTAGAGAATCTTAAACTACTTTCGTGATTAAGATATCCCTAATTAACTATTAGGTTCCGGTATTAATCTTCACCTTTCAGTCCATCAATTAATATCCTAAGACGTGATAAATATTGGCTAGAAATTCATCAACTCCTATAACCAATGCATAATAGCTAATCCTAATTAACCATAGCTAACACAATTAGGGTTCCATTAACTCAATCAGCACAATGTATCATCACACCATAAGTGGGTTTACCAAAAACCTAGATCAAATCTACTCAAGCATGATAGAAAGATAAATCAAAAGCTTAATCCAATTCATTAAGTAAATATATTCCATACAAACCAAGAGAAAGAGTAGAAATAGAGATGAGTGTAGAGATAGAAAGATAGAACTTGGATGAAGAATGAAATACAAACTGAAATTGCTGTCAAATCTACTCTAAGAACATGAATTAAACATTAATCCCACTCTAAACCTAATCTAATGGTGTTTCCCAAGCCTAAAATTGAGTAAGAGAAGGTCTGAATGCGTTCCCCCTCTTTGGCTGCGTAACCCCTTCAATATATAACACTTTGGCCACTCAAAACCCTAAAAAATACGGTGTACGAAGACCCACAGCACAGCCGTGTTCCAAGACACAGCCTGGCCGTGCTTTGGACTGGATTCTGGGGAGTCTCTGCAGCTTTTGCCCAGAACACGGCCTAGCCATGTTGCATGCCACCAAGCACGACCTGGCTGTGTTGGGGGCTGCCATGCTCCTTTCTTGCTGATTTTTTGTGGGCTTCCTCCTTGCTTCCTCCTCATCTTGTTCCAAGTCCATATGGCACTTCTCATGGGTGTTTTCCCTTGCTTCTTGGCCTCTTTTGCTCTCCTAAAAACATAAAACAAACCAAAGCAGTATCCAGAGCAAAGCATAACCAAATGCGGGGAAATAATCACAAGTTTACTACTAATTAAGGGATAAAATATAACCATTAAGCACTCAAATTTTCCCTTTATCAACTCCCCCATGCTTAAACCTTTGCTTGTCCTCAAGCAAATAACATGTCATATCAAAAGGAAGGGAGATGATGCATATAAATTTCAAATAACAGATAAATGCCGTACATGAAATTCTTCACTCAATCAATGTGCACACAATATATATATGAATAGACATTTATTAGATAGTCTTTGTTCTTCTAAGACTAAACCAAAATTTCCCTATTTTATATCTGCTTCTATTGATACCATTGAATGTATGCATTTAATTGACTTTCAAGCACTCAAGTAGGCTACCTCGTCCTTTAGATCTCCTTATGCTGCCTTACCCTTATTTCTATTTTTCTCACACAATTTCTTTTATTTCTCATCCTCATCATTCATTTTTTTTATTTCATTCATCATCATTTTTTTATAAAAATATGTCATGAGTTCATTTTATGCTCCGTCTCAATTGGATAAAGGCAGCTAGGTACTCATACTAGGGCTTTTTTGGTACCTTGAAGGGGTACTCAGAGTGAAAAAATTTTGGGTGTTAAATTTCCTCATTTTTCACCTCTCCCAGCCTTCACACTCTCATAGTGTTAAAAATCAATAAAAGCATACAATTCAAAGTACAATAGGAGAGATATTTTTCAAAAAAATTAAAGGTTTAATGCTAGAAGAGAGAGACTAAAATTTAAACTACCTATTTCATACCCTATTGTGCATCACATGTTTATGAGTTAAAATCAACCTATATTACATCAATCTATCTCTAAAATAGTAAACTAAGAGATTTTGCAATGCAACATGAGATATTCAACCAATAGTAACTAATCAGAGAAAACCACAAGCCTACTCCCCCATGCTTAAACTTGACATTGTCCTCAATGTCAGTAATAACTGAAAGTACAAGCAAAGGGTGAAGTAACTTACTTGCTTAATGGTCTTCTGAAAGAGGTGGAGGTAGGTTCTTGCTGAAGTGTCAATTGTATTGTAACAACTCCATTTAAGTATCAATTTTTTTTTAAATACCATGAAGTTATTACCTCGTTACAACTTAACTCAATATAACATTTATTTAATTTATACAATACATAGTTTACATGCATGCCATTAATCAAAACATACGTACAACATATCAAACACATAAAAATCTACATCTTATTTATTCTAGTTGACCAATTTCGGAGATACAGGTGCGGGTGGTTGCACCTTCACCGAGATCTAAGCCAACTTGACCACAAACATTTTATTTGCTTATGGGATCTGCCCAACATAAAGTACTCGATCTAATGTGCACTAAAGGCCAGAGCTATAGAAAAATCTGCATAACTAATTTTCTGAACATGATATAGAAATATAGTGAGAATTAAATCTCAGTAAGTTCAACAATAAATCATCATCAATATAGTTCATCATGTCATGTTCAGTTGTATAAACTACAGAAAATATCTTTGGTCACATGAATGCATTATATCTATCCACATAAGAATCATACAGTAATGATATGTATGACAGGATTAACTATTTTCAGAATATCATATGATGGCCATCAACTTATTCTCATTTCAAGCTACCCCGGTCAGGGTGAGTATCCTCTACGCTCCAGTATGGGCTTTTCTCGCTCCGTCCGACATGGCACAATTTCTCTTTCTTTTCTCATAATCATAATCATAATCATAATCATAACCGTTGGTAGGGTGTCCCCTACTGGTGCACCACACGGATTGCCATGTGACCGTGCTCATTTCTTTTCTTTTCACAATCATAGCCAAAAATATGCTTTCAATAACAAGTATGTTCATCAAAATAT
Organism: Gleditsia sinensis; assembly: GCA_037074535.1. Taxonomy (NCBI): domain Eukaryota; kingdom Viridiplantae; phylum Streptophyta; class Magnoliopsida; order Fabales; family Fabaceae; genus Gleditsia; species Gleditsia sinensis. The sequence goes on from CM073465.1 coordinate 25,890,519, forward strand.
AACTATTACCATAAATCATTGGTAATCATGCCATGAACATAACCATTTCAAATATCACTTTATAAAATATTTCGATGTTAGAATTTCACACTTAAGATGGTAAGAAGTTCATACAATGGCAATGGCTATGGCATATACTAGTCATTTATTATTTTCATTTATAAGATTCATCTTCTTTTTTAAATATTAATTTAATCTCTTCATTTTCTTTATGCTTGGCCTTTAGTCAATTTCTTCTTATTTATATCATTTCTACTATTACCCTATAGTTCAAAAGGTTCATCTAGGGTAGAAAAATGTTGAAAATAGGCTTCACCAGCTTCTAACACAGTCTGGCCCTGTTCTAGGACACGGCCAGGCTTTAAAAATAATTCAAATGTACTCAAAAACAGTCTCAAACACGGCTAACCCGTGCATGAAGCACCTAGAACATGGCTTAACCGTGTTTTGTGACCTTTCCTCACTAATCAGAGCATAAATCCCACATTTTAACTACGATTGAGTTGATCTCAGTGTCTATGAAAAGATAAGACAATTATCTAAAACTATTATGTTAATTATATCAGAGAAATAGTAATAAATCTTGGTGTTATTACTCCCTTAAATTCAATATTATTTCTTCTTCGGTAGGTTCTAACCTTTACTTACTAATCTGACTATATCTCCCACATAAGAATTCCAAATTAAGTGATTCTAGTGGCTAAACATCCGTGACACATAAATATATAATTCATATGTTAACCATTTATTTTAATTCCTTATAGAATTTTCACAGAAACTAAAAAACCGAAGCTATCCGAACATATTCTTCCCTGATTAACCATTTTCTGACATTTGTTTACTAATCGGAACATATCTACCTCATATAAACTCTAAATTGAATGATTCTAGTGGTTAAATATCTGTGACATACATATCTATAATGCTTTTGTTAACTATTTATTTTAATTCCATACAGATAACTCTCAGAAATTAAAATACATAAGCTATCCTAACATATTTTTCCCTGAAGAACCATTTTTTGACATTTGACTACTAATCGGCTCATATCTTCCTCACATTGACTTCAATTTGAATGATTCTAGTGGCTAAAAATCTATGACAAACATAGCTATAATTCTTATGTTAACCATTTATTTTAATTCCATACAGATAATTCCCATAAATTAAAATACAGAAGCTTAAAATTTTGCCACCCATAGCCATACCTATGCAGAACTTTCTATACCAGCCTAAGTATTCAAACATACATCACATAAAAGATCAATATGTAACATGACATAGCAACATCCATGACCAATCATCAAAGTTCTAAGATCAAAATCTCATATAAATATTTTAAATTTTAAAATTTTTCTTCAAAAAGAAATATTGTTAAACTTACCTGGAGCACTTAGTCCCCTAGACTTCTCCTTCCTCTTTCTTCCTTTCCTCCTCTCCTTTCCTCACTCTACCTTGCTTATATTTTTCCTCTCCCTCACTTAGACGAAATTTTAATGTTGTAAGGGTGGGTTTTTCTTATATAGACCACCAAATAATTCACCTTTCATGATCATGGGTCTACCTTATCACAATTAGGATACACTTTGTTGAAGTTTTGGAAAACAAACAACTTATGTTCTTGTCTTCCTCTTCCTTAGTCAAGATATGCATAGGAAAAGGAGATTTGTATTTTGAAAATTATGATGATATGTTCTTAAGATATGGGACAAGGTCCCTTTGATTTAGGGATTCATTTCCATTTTCTTTTGTCTTAAACAAGTATGATAGGTTTGCCTTTTTAGGTGGCAAATTTCTAACCCTTGAATCTCCATTATTTGGTTGATATTATTTGTGTGGGATAGGAATGTTTTTTCCTAATGCCATGTATTATCATACCACTTGCTAGAATTATGAGTGTAGGATATAGATGTTTTTGTCCTAAAGCCTTGTATTATCATGCCACTTACCAAAATTATGAATGTAGAATCACACCACTTGCTAAATTTGTCTTAATGCCATGTAACCTAATCTTTATTATTATTACATTATTATATCATCACCTAATTTATTTTATTTTATTTTTCTTCTTGGATTTGGGCTTATTCCTACCCATTTTCTTTGCTTTGGATAAAATTCTACCTTTCTTAGAGGGTTTGGTCACATTTTCATAATTTTTGGGCTATTGGTCCAATTACTATATCCTAGTCCAAGTCTATGTTTTATTTCTGGCTTTGGTTATCCAATGGGCTTGCTAGAAACTTATGTGAAGTGAAAAAACTCTATATGAAGTGTCCATAGGTAAATGCCCAATGTATGGGTAAAGATGTTAAACTTAGTAATTCTAGTTCTTGAATTAGGAAAAATTACCCTAATCTAATGTTCTTGAAATTTTAAGACCTTTACTTGTTTCTAAAAATTTATCTTCCTTTTCCAAGAATTTTGCATCTCTTTAGTATGTTATTTCTATTTTTTTTTCCAACTAGGTTTTCCCTCTTTATTTGTTCTCTTAATGTTAGAAACATTTTCTATGCATATACATAAGGTGAAGAATTTCTAAGGATTATATTTCCTTAGATATCTAAAATATTGTCTAATAAATTTTATTTCCTTAATTAAATATTTATGTACTTTTATCAATAAAAGAAATGAAATTAGGGATGTTACATTTCTCTCCCCCTAAAAGAAATTTTGTCCTCAAAATTTTAGAAATTACCTAATAAGAACAATTGTGGATATTTCTTCCTCATGACTTCTTCCAGCTCCCAAGTTGCTTCTTCCAGAGTCAAACCTTCCGATAACACCTTAACAAGGGAAATGGTTTTATTTCTCAGTTGCTTCATGTCAGTGTCCAATATGGATGCAGGTACTAGCTAGTATGTTATGTTCTCCTTTATTTGGATTGGTTCATCCTGTATTACATGTGATGAATCTGGAAGATACTTCTGCAGTTGTGATACGTGGAAAATGTTATGCAGGTTGGACAGATTAGGTGGGAGAGCAACTTGATATGTTGATGTCCTTACTTTCTTCAGAATTTGGTAGGGTCCCAAAAATCGCGGACTTAGCTTTCTTGTTTTGAGAGACCTACCAACTCCAGTAGTCGGGAAAAGTTTCATAAATACATGGTCTCCTTCCTCAAACTCTAGAGGTCTATGTCTCTTATCGTAGTAACTCTTTTGCCGACTCTGAGCTGTAAGTATTTTGTTTCGTATCATCCTGATTTGTTCAGTGGTTTGTTGAACTAGATTAGGACCCAACAAGTTCTTTTCTCCTACCTCAAACCAACCTAGTGGAGATCAGCACTTTCTACCGTATAAAGGTAGGTACTTATCATCATAATACTAGAGTGATAACTATTATTATAAGCAAACTCTACTAAAGGTAGGTACTTATCCCATCCATTACCTTTCTCTATCACACATGCCCTCAACATATCTTCTAAGGTTTAAATGGTTCGTTCTGTCTTCCCATCAGTCTGAGGAAAGTAGGCAGTACTGAACCGCAACTGAGTACCAAAAGCTTCCTGCAATGCCTTCCAAAACCTCGATGTGAACCTCGGATCTCTATCAGAAACAATATTTAAGGGAATTTCATGCAGTCTAACTATTTCCTAGATATAAAATTGGGCTAATTTATCCAGTGAATAGTTAATTTTTATGGGCAAAAAGTGAGCAGATTTGGTTAATCTGTCAATTATTACCCAGATAGAGTCTTGTCCCACTGAAGTTTTAGGTAATTCCACAACAAAGTCCATTGAGATACTGTCCCATTTCCATTTAGGGATCTCAAGAGGTTGTAGAAATCCCGCTGGCTTTTGATGCTCCACCTTCACCTTTTGACAAATGAGACATTTCGCCACAAACTCGGCAATGTCCTTTTTCATCCCTGGCCACCAATTCATCCTTTTTAAATCCTGGTACACTTTAGTGCATCCAGGATGGACTATGTATTTACTCTGATGTGCTTCCTACAGGATCTTAGTTATCAACTCTCGTTCTTGAGGGACACAAATCCTTCCTTAATACATGATTGCTCCATCTTCCATGACAGAAAAATTACCTTGGTCATTATGATCTTGTAAGTATTGGTCGTGAGCTTGAGCCTCCTTGATTTGGGCTCTAAGGTCACACCCTATTCTTAAACCATTAATGACTAGATTCTTTGGAGTAAGAGTAATGACTAGCTTCAAATTTCGAAACTCCTCTAGCATTTGCATCTCATACACCATCATCTGACCCATGTGCAGAGATTTTCGACTCAAGGCATCTGCTACAACATTCTCCTTTCCGAGATGATACTTTATCTCAAACTTGTAGTCATTGAGGAATTCTACCCATCTTCGTTGCCTCATATTTAACTCCTTCTGATCAAAGAGGTATTTAAGACTCTTATGATCACAATATACTTTAAAGGTTGCCCCGTATAAATGGTGTCGCCAAATCTTTAAGGCAAACACCACTGCCGCCAATTCAAGATCATGGGTTGGATAGTTTCCTTCGTTGGGCCTCAGTTTCCTAGAGGCGTAAAAAACTACTCTCTTATCTTGCATCAGCACACATCCTAGCCCTTTCTTTGAAGCGTCACTATACACTTCAAAATGTCCTGTGGGGTCTGGAATAATTAAAACAGGAGGAGTGGTCAGTCTTGTCTTTAGCTCCTGAAAACTAGCTTCACATTGATCAGTCCATTTGAAAGGACTTCCCTTCCTGGTCAATTTAGTTAATGGCAAGGCTATACGAGAGAAGTTTTGTATAAACCTTCTGTAGTATTCTGCCAAACCCAAGAAACTTCTGACTTCCGTAACCGTCTTTGGTCTCTCCCACTGAATCACTGCTTCCGTCTTGCTAGGATCTACAGCAACCCCTCTATTAGAGATGACATGTCCGAGAAACTTCACCTCGGACAACCAAAATTCACACTTCTCCAATTTGGCATATAAATTTTTCTCTTTCAGCACTTGCAGCACGATTTAGAGATGTTGTTCATATTCTTTCTCACTCTTAGAATATATCAAGATGTCATCCATGAACACTACAACAAATTGATCTAAGTAGGGTCAAAAAATGTGATTCATGTAATCCATGAAAATTGTAGGTGCATTCGTCAACCTGAAAGGCATTACGAGAAACTCATAGTGCCCATACCTAGTCTTGAAGGTAGTTTTTGGTACGTCCTCCTCCTTGATCCTAATCTGATGATATCCTGACCTCAAGTCAGTTTTAGAAAAGATGGAGGCTCCCTTCAATTGATCCAATAAGTCATCTATCCTAGGGAGAGGATACTTGTTTTTGATAGTCACCTTATTTAGCTGTCTGTAATCTATGCATAGTCTCAAGCTCCCGTCTTTCTTCTTAACAAACAATACAGGAGCTCCCCAAGGTGATACACTCGGTCTAATGAATTGCTTGTCTAATAGTTCCTCTAACTGTTTCTTGAGTTCCTCTAGTTCCTTCGAGGCCATTCGATATGGTGCAATAGATGTAACAACTCCATTTATGTAAATTTTTTTATTATTTAACATCATGAAGTTATTACCTCAACTTAACTCACAATAACATTTATTTAATTATACAATACTAAGTTTACACTCACATCATTAATACAAACATTTGTACAAGACATACATGTACATATAAGCCCTAATCTTCCACATAGACTATTTCCGGGGCCATTGGTTCGGGTGGTGGCACCTCCGCCGGAATCTCAGTCACTTCAACAACTGATATATCCGCAATAATAGGTATTTGCCCAAGATAGGGCACCTCGATCATACGTACGACAATAATAAGTCTCATTGAAAACAACTGCATAGCTAATTTTCTGAACATGATATGGAAATATAGTGAGAATTAAATCCCAGTATGTTCAACAATAATTCATTATCAATATAGTTCATCACGTCATGTTCAACTGTATAAACTACAGAAAATATCTTTAGGTCACATGAATGCACTTTATCATGCACATGAAAATTATACAGTTATGACATGTATGGCATGAATAACTATTTTTTTGAATTTCATATGATGGCTATCAACTTATTCTTACTTCAAGCTACCCCGGTCAGGGTGAGTATTCTCTACTTTTCGGTACGGGCTTATCTCGCTCCGTCCGACATGGCACACTTTCTCTTTCTTTTCTCATGAATATAATCATAACCGTTGGTAGGGCGTCCCCTACTGGTGCACCACACGGATTGCCATGTGACCGTGCTCATTTCTTTTCTTTTCATATTAATAGCCGAAAATATGATTCCAATAACAAGTATGTTCATTATATTCTCATGCCATAATGTATCAAAACATAATCATTCTCAAAATTCATTGGTAAACTGAAATTATGCCATGAATATAATCATTTTCTAATTTTCACTTTATAAAATATTTCCATGTCAAAATTCCACACTAATACCTCGATAACTGGATAGTAATTGTACTATGTAAACAGCGCACCAGGAAAGTTCTCAGAAAAGAGAGGTGGGTCACTAATGGACACGCTTAAGTACCAAGTCTTTCCTTGCCAGAGCTTTCCTTAGACATGCACTTTTCACAAATCACAATTTTTTTTTCCAGTAACTAGAATAATTCTTTTCTGATGTGGAAATACTGCAACCACGGAGCATACTAAGATTTTTTTTTCAAATAAAAACGGCACTTTCAAAACTTTTTGGAAATTTATATGAGTACTAGGGTAAATTCTATAATAAAAATTACACACTTAAAATGGTAGTAAGTTCATGCAATGGCAATAGCTAGGGCATACACTAGGCATTTATTATTTTCATTTATAAAATTCCTCTTCTTTCTTGAATATTATTTTCATCTTTTCATTTTCTTTATGTCTAGGCATTTAGTCATTTTATTTCTACTTATATCATTTCCAACACATGTTCTTACAAATTTTATAGAGCATTTTTTCACAAATTGATTTCTACTATTACCTTAAAAATTCATCTAGGGTAGAAAAAAATATTGAAAATAGGTTTTACTAACTTTTAACACAGCCTTTGCTTACAAATCAGAGCATAACTCTCTCATTTTAACTCCGATTAAGATGATATTAGTGTCTTTGAAAAGCTAAGACAATTATCTAAAACTATTATGTTAATCCTATCAACAAAATAATATGATATTGTGGTGTTATTACTCCTTTAAATTTAGTATAATTTCTTCTCGTGTAGGTTCTGACCTTTACTGACTAATTAGACAATATCTCTCAAATTTGAACTCCAAATTGAGTTATTCTAGTTGTTCAAATTTCATGAGCCATATATCTATAATTGTTATGTTGGCGTGCTATTTTAATTCTCTACATAATATTCCCAGAAATTCAAAAACTAAAGCTTTAATAACATACTCTTCCCTGAATAAATATTTTCTGACCTCTGCTTACTAATCGGATCATATCTACCTCATATGAACTCCAAATTGAGTTATTCCAGTTGGTAAAATTCCATGAGCCATATATCTATAATTGTTATGTTGGCGCACTATTTTAATTCCTTATAGATACTTCCCCGAAATTAAAATACCGAAGCTATCCTAACATATTTTTCCCTGATGACCCATTTTCCGACCTTTTTCTACTAATCGGCTCATATCTCCCTTATATGGACTCCAAATTGAATGATTCCAGTGCCTAAATATCCATGACACATATATATTTAATTCTTATGTTAACCATTTATTTTAATTCCTTATAGATTGTTCACATAAATTAAAATACCGAAGCTTAAAATTCTGCCACCCATAGCCATAACCATGCAGAACTATCTACACCAACCTAAGTATTCAAACATACATCACATGCAAGATCAATATGTAACATGATATAGCAACATCATGACCAATCATAAAAGTTCTAAGATCAAAATCTCATATAAATATTATAAGTTTCAAAAATTTTCTTCAAAAAGAAATATTGTTAAACTTACCTGGAGCAATTAGTCGCCTAGACTTCTCTTTCCTCTTTCTTCCTTTCTTCCTCTCCTTTCCTCACTCTACCTTGCTTCTATTTTTCTTCTCCCTCACTTGGACGAAATTCTAATGTTGTAAGGGTGGGTTTTCTTATATAGACCATCAAATAATTCACCTTTCATGATCATGGGTCTATCTTATCACAATTAAGATACACTTTGTTGAATTTTTGGAAAACAAACAACTTATGTTCTTGTCTTCCTCTTCCTTAGTCAAGATATGCATAGGAAAAGGAGATTTGTATTTTGAAAATTATGATGATATGTTCTTAAGATAAGGGACAAGGTCCCTTTGATTTAGGGATTCATTTCCATTTTCTTTTGTCTTAAACAAGTATGATAGGTTTGCCTTTTTAGGTGGCAAATTTCTAGCCCTTAAATCTCCATTATTTGGTTGATATTATTTGTGTGGGCTATGAATGTTTTGTCCTAATACCATGTATTATCATACCACTTGCTAAAATTATAAGTGTAGGATATAGATGTTTTTGTCCTAAAGCCTTGTATTATCATACCACTTGCCTAAATGATGAATGTAGAATCACACCACTTGCTAAATTTTTGTCTTAATGCCATGTAACCTAATCTTTATTCTTATTATTATCTCATCATCTAATTTATTTTATTTTATTTTTCCTCTTGGATTTGGGCTTATTCCTACCCATTATGGGCTTGTCCTACCCATTTTCTTTGCTTTGGATCAAATTCTTCCTTTCTTGGTGGGCTTGGTCACATTTTCATAATTTTTGGGCTATTGGTGCAATTACTATATCCTAGTCCAAGTCTATATTTTATTTCTTGTTTAGGTTATCCAATGGGCTTGTTAGAAACTTATGTGAAGTGGAAAAACTCTATATGAAGTGTCCATAGGTAAAAACCCAATGTATGGGTAAAGATTTTAAACTTAGTAACTATAGTTCTTGAATTAGGAAAAATTACCCTAATTCAATGTTCTTGAAATTTTAAGACCTTTACTTGTTTCTAAAAATTTATCTTCCTTATCCAAGAATTTTGCATCTCTTTAGTATGTTATTTCTAATTTCTTTCCTATTAGATTTTCCTTCTTTATTTGTTCTCTTAATGTTAGAAACATTTTCTATGCATATACATAAGGTGAAGAATTTCTAAGGACTATATTTCCTTAGATATCTAAAATATTGTCTAATAAATTTTATTTCCTTAATTAAATTTTTTTATGTACCTTTATCAATAAAAGAAACAAAATTCAGGATGTTACAATAGAGATAGGCCCTGTCCCAGGTAGGAGATCAATAGAGAACTCTATCTTTCTCTTGGGAGGTAAGCCTGGAATATCTGATGGAAATACTTCAGGAAACTTGTTGGCTATTGGGATTTCATCAAGCTTCGATTTGACTTCTAGGTTTGATAAATACAAGAGAATGTATCAAAGTACTCCATTCTTCAACTCTCTATTAACTTGATTGGCATTTAGCATCAATAACTAGACCTTCTCTTTCGGAGTAAGAGGTAGAAATTCAACGGTCTTGTTACAACAATTCAGCAAGACTCAATTTCTAGACATCCAGTCTAACCCTAGAATGACCTCAATACCGCTTAAAGGTAAACAGACGAGGTCTACAAAAAAAGTTTTCTCCTAGATGGTGACTTGACAATCCTTACATACAGAGGAAGTTAATACCCTTTCTCCTGTAGGGGTTACTACGGATAGCTCATAGGGAGTTTCAGAAATAGGAAACTGAAACTTCTTAATACATTCTTCCGATATAAATGAATGACTAGCACCATAGTCAAATAACACCATAAGAGTAAATCCATAGATATAGCATGTACCTTGAATCATTTCAGAAGATTGAGCTGCCTCTTGGCCGCTCAGTGTGAAAACCCTTCCTTTCACTTGAGGCCTCTATTTTGGCTACTTCCCCACATTCTGTGGGCAGTTTCTCGCAAAATGTCCCTTCTGTCTGCAATTGAAGCAGACATCTTGTCCCATGTAGCATGGCCAGTTACCATGCATGTGTCCGCACTTAGCGCACTTGACTGGGGCGAGGTCTTGTTGAAAAGGTCTAGGACCCGCAGTCAATGGCCTTTTACCAGCTCCATATCCACTTCTTCTCACGTTCTTTCCAGGGTTGGGAAAATTTTTCTTCCTCTTCCATAGGTTTCGCCTTTGCTTCTCGTCCTCCACTACCCTTAAACTCTTTTCTAGGAGTCTACATTTATTTATCAGAGGTACAAACTCCCTGATCTCCATAGCTATAACAACATTCTTTATCTCCGAGTTTAGTCCCACTTCGACCTTAACCGCCTTCCATGCTTCATCTGGGTTATATCACAGATAAGAGGAGAACTTAGACAGCTCCTCGAATCTTGCGATATACTGGTCAACGGTCATGCTGCCTTGCCTGAGTTGGAGAAATTCGATCTCTTTCTCTACCCGTACAGTACTTGGAAAGTACTTTTCAAAAAAATGTCCTTGAACACTTGCCAGGTGATCTGTCTTCCCTGATGAGTTAAAAGTTCTCTAGCTCCACACCACCAGTATTATGCTTCATCCTTTAACATATATGCAACAAAAATAACTTACTGCTCTTTAGTACAGCCCATCACTTCAAAGATTTTCTCTAATTCCCTTATCCACCTTTCGGCTACCGTTGGGTCATAGCCACCTTGGAAACAAGGTGGTCTAGTCCTCAGGAACTCGGATATGCCATTATCTTTTCCAGCCATCCGGTTATTAGCACCATTCTCACCATTTGGGTTATTAGCATTCTGGAGATATTGTAAAATTTGGTTGGTGGTCATGACTTGGTCTCGAATTGCTATGGCCAAGTTGTGTAGGGTTTCCTCTGCATTGGTTCTTGGATTCCTCCTTGGTGGTGCCATTTCCTATTGTGGCAAAACAAAGTTATGTTGCTATTGAGGTGATCAAGCCCAATAGTTAATTCAAAAATATTTAATAGCAGTCATAACACCACCTCGGCATATAGATAGGAAACACTAGTAAATTCTTACCTATATGAATCATTGATCCCCTACACAGCACAACCATAACATACTTAAGACACTATAAGATCGATTCAGATAACCATCCACCCACTGGCCATCTAGGATCGACCTCCTCTGATACCAATTATGTAACAACTCCATTTAAGTATCAAATTTTGTTTTAATACCATGAAGTTATTACCTCGTTACAACTTAACTCAATATAAAATTTATTTAATTTATACAATACTGAGTTTACATACATGTCATTAATCAAAACATACGTACAACATATGAAACACATAAAAATCTACATCTTATTTATTCTGGTTGACCAATTCCGGAGATACAGGTGCGGGTGGTTACACCTTCATCGGGATCTAACCCAACTCGACCACAAACATTTTATTTGCTTCTAGGATCTGCCCAACATAAAGTACTTGATCCAACGTGCACTAAAATCCAGAGCTATAGAAAAATTTGCATAACTAATTTTCTAAACATGATATGGAAATATAGTGAGAATTAAATCTCAGTAAGTTCAACAATAAATCATCATCAATATAGCTCATCACGTCATGTTCAGCTGTATAAACTACAGAAAATAACTTTGGTCACAATAATGCACTATATCTATGCACATGAGAATCGTACAATAATAACATGTATGACAGAGTTAACTATTTTCAGAATATCATATGATGACTATCAATTTATTCTCATATCAAGCTACCCCGGTCAGGGTGAGTATTTTCTACTCTTCGGTACGGGCTTTTCTCGTTCCATCCGACATGGCCCACTTTCTCTTTCTTTTCTCATAAACATGATCATAGCCGTTGGTAGGGCGTTCCCTACTAGTGCACCACATGGATTGCCATGTGACCATGCTCATTTCTTTTCTTTTCACAATGATAGCCAAAAATATGCTTTCAATAACAAGTATGTTCATCAAAATATAACTATTACCATAAATAATTGGTAATCATGCCATGAACATAACCATTTCAAATATCACTTTATAAAATATTTCCATGTCAGAATTTCACAATTAAGATGGTAAGAAGTTCATATAATAGCAATGGCTATGGCATATACTAGTCATTTACTATTTTCATTAATAAGATTCGTCTTCTTTTTTAAATATTAATTTCATCTCTTCATTTTCTTTATGCTTGGCCTTTAGTCAATTTCTTCTTATTTATATCATTTCTACTATTACCCTATAGTTAAAGAAGTTCATCTAGGGTAGAAAAATATTGTAAATAGGCTTCACCAGCTTCTAACACGATTTGGCCATATTCCAGAATACGGCCACACTTTAAAAATACTTTAAATGTACTCAAAAATAGCCTCAAACACGGCTAACCCGTGCTTGAAGCACCCAGAACACGGCTTGGCCGTATTCTATGACCTTTTCTGACTAATCAGAGCCTAACTCCCTCATTTTAACTCCGATTGAGGTGATCTTGGTGTCTATGGAAAGTTAAGACAATTATCTAAAACTATTATGTTAGTCATATCAGCAAAATAGTAATAAATATTGGTGTTATTACTCCCTTAAATGCAATATTATTTCTTCTCGGGTAGGTTCTAACATTTACTTACTAATCTGACTATATCTCCCACATAAGAATTCCAAATTAAGTGATTCCAGTGGTTAAACATCCGTGACACATAAATATATAATTCATATGTTAACCATTTATTTTAATTCCTTATAGAAGTTTCCCAAAAATTAAAATACCGAAGCTATCCTAATATATTCTTCCCTGATTAACCATTTCCTGACCTTTGTTTAATAATCGGAACATATCTACCTCATATGAACTCTAAATTGAATGATTCCAGTGGCTAAAAATCCATGACATACATAGTTATAATTATTATGATAACCATTTAGTTTAATTCCATATAGATAACTCCCAGAAATTAAAATACAGAAGCTATCCTAACATATTTTTCCCTGATGAACCATTTTCTGACCTTTGACTACTAATCGGCTTATATCTTCCTCATATGGACTTCAATTTGAATGATTCCAGTGGCTAAAAATCTATGACACACATAGCTATAATTCTTATGTCAACATTTAATTAATTCCATACAGATAATTCCTAAAAATTAAAATACAGAAGCTTAAAAGTTTGCCAACCATAGCCATACCTATGCAGAACTTTTTATACCAGCCTAAGTATTCAAACATACATCACATGCAAGATCAATATGTAATGGTGCGCACTGTCGCAGGTGCACCCAAATTAATACCTTACCTCAAAACTAACCTGTAGTTGTGGGAGTAAGGGTCAATCCCACAGAGACTGGAATTACCTTTTGTGATTAAAAGGGGGGAATTGATAATCGCAAATTAAGTGATGTAAACAAAAAATGAAAATAAATAAGAGAAAGTGATTAATGATAAAGACGTTGGTTTCGGTTGGTATCCACCGTCAAGGGATTACATTGATCATCGACAACATAATCAATATGCAAATGAATATCTATCATTGGGGGGCTTGGTCACATTTTCATAATTTTTGGGCTATTGGTCCAATTACTATATCCTAGTCCAAGTCTATGTTTTATTTCTTGCTTAGGTTATCCAATGGGCTTGCTAGAAACTTATGTGAAGTGGAAAAACTCTATATGAAGTGTCCATAGGTAAAAACCCAATGTATGGATAAAGATGTTAAACTTAGTAACTTTAGTTCTTGAATTAGGAAAAATTACCCTAATCCAATGTTCTTGAAATTTTAAGACCTTTACTTGTTTTTAAAAATTTATCTTCCTTTTCCAAGAATTTTGCATCTCTTTAGTATGTTATTTCTATTTTTTTTCCTATTAGGTTTTTCCTCTTTATTTGTTCTCTTAATGTTAGAAACATTTTCTATGCATATACATAAGGTGAAGAATTTCTAAGGGTTATATTTCCTTAGATATCTAAAATTTTGTCTAATAAATTTTATTTTCTTAATTAAATATTTATATACTTTTATCAATAAAAGAAATGAAATTAGGAATGTTACATGTACCATGCTGGAGGGAAAGCTATAATGGTTATGCCAATAGGAGATGGCTTTTTTCCTCTCTTCTTTTTTTTTTTTTTTTTGAAGAACTGGCTAGGGGTTGGGCCGTGTTAATCAGCACGGGCAACCCGTGCTGTGGGATGGAATCCACAAATGTTTTGGGTGATTAGACTTTGACCTAGGGCACGGCCGTGTCCTGGGACACGGCCTGCTCGTTCTTCACGTGGGTTTCTCCAAATTTTGCAAATTTTGGCCCATGCTTACAACACGAGCGTGGTGGAGCACACGGCCTAGCCGTGTTGCTGGCTGGAAACCTTAATTCTTCGAATTTTGCCTCGGCTTTTGATTCTCCTTGATTTCCCTTAATTTTAAGCCTTTTATATCACCTTGAGCACATGGGAATGAACTTAAAATACATGAGGAAACACTCATTAAACCTATAACTTAAGAAATCAACTAAAATTAAAGATAAAAACTAAACTAAAAACTAGAAAATAAAACCAAAAGAAACTTTTAAAATTAAAAATGTTGGTTGCCTCCCACAAAGCGCTTGTTTAAAGTCATTAGCTTGACTCCCTTTTTATGCTTTCACTCAAGGAGGCTTTAAGAGACTTTGAATAACTCTCTTTGCTATCCATTGCCTCTTAGTATGAGTCTTGAGGCTTTTCCTGACGGCCTTCAAAGATCCTCTTGGCTCATTTATTTCTTCCTTTGCTCCATTCAAGCTTTGAGGAGGTGGTTTGTGTTCTAACTTTGTATCCTTTATTTCCTCCTCAATGTCTTGCTTTTTTTCCCCCTGTTTGACATAAACACAAAAACTTTCCACAGAGCATAACTCAAGTGGGTCAGAAGGAGAAAGATTCATGGCATTATCATTTACATTAGGTTCAGTTAAGCCAATCATGTAGCAAGATTCAACTAGAAATGGATGGTGCATAGCATCATTCAAATTAAACTCTACTTTTTCATCCCCAACATTCAAAGAAAGCTTTCCATCTTTCACATTTATATTGGCACCAGTCGTAGCTAGGAAAGGCCTTCCAAGAATGATGGGGATTTTATCATCTTCCTCCATCTCTAAAATAAAAAAATCAACCGGTATATAAAATTTTCCTACCTTTAGAGGAACATCCTCTAATATACCAACCGAATGCTTGATGGATCGGTCAGCCAAATGAAGAGAAAGGGTGGTAGGCTTTAAGTCACCCATCTAAGGCTTTTTGCAAACTGAAAGAGGCATGAGGCTCACACTTGCTCCAAGGTCATATAGGGCTCTATCTATTTTCATATCTCCAATGGAGCAAGGAATGAAGAAGCTTCTGGGATCCTTAATCTTTTGAGGAAGCTTATTATGGATTAATACACTTGATCCCTCTGTTAGTGCCACCACAACATGCTCTTCAATTTTTCTCTTGTTTGAGAGGATATCTTTCTGGAACTTTGCATAGGATGGAATTTGGGAGATGGCTTCTAGAAATAGGATATTGATATTCAACTTCTTCAACACATCCAGAAATCTCCCAAACTGCTTCTCTAACTTGGCTTTAACCAACCTTTGAGGAAAAAGAATTGGTGGCTTGTATGGTTCAGGAGCCACATATTTTAGCTCTTCTTCCTTCTTTTCCTCTTCTTCTAGTTCCTCTTCTAATTTCTTCTCAGATGCAGCCTGAGGTTCATTTGTCTTTACCTCCCCACTTCTCTTAGATTCAGCCAACTGCTTACCACTTCTCAAAGTAACGGCATTACAATGCTCTCTGGGGTTCTCAGTTTGGCTTGGAAGTCTGCTAAAGTTCATGTTAGATAGACTTGCTTGCTGTGCTATCTGAGTTTCCAACATCTTGCTATGAGTAGCAAGCGAGTCTACCTTGGAGGTTAAATCTTTAATAGCCTCATTCATAGAATGGTTCTGGGCTCTGAATTCATCATTCTGCTTACTCTGTGTGGAGATTAAATTATCCATCAGAGCCTCCAGATTTGACTTTAGCTGGGGAGGAGCTGGGTTGAATGGCCTCTGATTCTGATATCTAGGAGGCTACCTGAAATTATTATGAGGCTAATTTGCATTCGGCTTGTAAGGGAGATTCGGGTGATTTCTCCAGCCTGGGTTGTATGTATTGAAGTGAGGGTTTCCAAGCTGGCATTCATTGGCTACATAGCCAACACTCCCACAAATTTCACATTCTGATGATGGAGAAGAGCCAATAGCATCGATGCTCAACTTATCTAGCTTCTGAAACAATGCATCAACTTTAGAAGTAAGATGATTAAACGCATCTACTTCATACATACCTGCTGGTTTTCTTGGCTGACTCTCACTAGACCAGGAGTAGTGATTCTGAGCCATGTCTTCAATTAATTCATAAGCCTCATCAACTGTTTTGTTCATAAGTGTCCCTTCAGCTGCAGCATCCATAGACATATGAGTGTTGTAAATTAGTCCATTATAGAACGTATGGACTATTAGCCACTTCTCCAACCCATGATGTGGGCATATCTTGAGGAGCTCTTTGAATCTCTCCCAAGCCTCATATAATGATTCCTCATCCTTCTGAGCAAAAGTAGTGATCTGATTCCTCAGGTGGGCCGTCTTGCTCGGTGGGAAGTACTTGGCCAGGAAGGCTTGAGAAAGTTGCTGCCAAGTGGTGATAGACCCTGATGGAAGAGAATGCAACGATGCACGGGCCTTATCCCTAAAAAAGAAAGGGAACAGTCTCAATCTGATGGCATTTGAAGATACCCCATTCAGCTTTAGGGTGTCACAATACTCCAAAAACACAGAAAGATGAAGATTAGGGTCTTCAGTAGGTGACCCTCCAAACTGGTTCTGTTGAACCATCAGCAACAGAGAAGGCTTCAGCTCGAAGTTCTTGGCCTCAACATCAGGTCTTATAATGCTGGGATTCAGGCCATGACTATCCGGGGAGGTGAAATCCTTAAGAGATCGGTTATCTATTTCCGCCATGATAGATGCAGAGTTTTCTTGTTGATGTATTCTTCTTCTTCTCCATAGGGTGCGCTCAATCTCTGGGTCAAATTTAGCAAAGAGTTTGTGGCCTCTTCGCATAAAATAGCTACACACCTATGAAGGAAAAAAAGGAACAAAAATTAGCAAAATAAAATTATGCAGAAAAATAAAAAGAAAGTGATCTAGTCTAGCTATTTCGTAAAATATCTAATATTGACTATTGTTCCCCGGCAACGGCGCCAAAAAATTGTTGTGTGTATGTTTTACTAATTACCGCAAGCACACGGCGTAGCTGTAGCTAGTCCAGCGAGTACGGGTCGTATCTCACACAGAACAATGTTAACTACTAGAATTTCACAAAATATGCTATCTAAATCGATGTAATTCGATCAGAGATTCTCACAATTAAACGAATGAAAATAACCAATTAAACAAACCTAGGGTTATGGTTCACCACACTTATGATATTAAACATTCAATTTATACCTCTAATTGCAATTATCTAGGTTATTGGGGATGGTTTAGCCTTAATTAACTAGCAACCTCTTTCAAGCATTACTAATCGTACCTAGGTTAATCCAATTGCCTACTTTCGTGGTTCTTAGTTCAACCTAGGTCCATTAAGTTCTATGCCAACCATGGAATACAATTAATCAATTTTCTCATGCTCATTAATTGATTCATTCCTAGAGAATCTTAAACTACTTTCGTGATTAAGATATCCTTAATTAACTATTAGGTTATGGTATTAATCTTCACCTTTCAGTCCATCAATTAATATCCTAAGACATGATAAATATTGACCAGATATTCATCAACTCCTATAACTAATGCATAATAGCTAATCTTAATTAACCATAGATAACACAATTAGGGTTCCATTAACTCAATCAGCACAATGTATCATCACACCATAAGTGGGTTTACCAAAACCCTAGATCAAATCTACTCAAGCATGATAGAAAGATAAATCAAAAGCTTAATCCAATTCATTAAGTAAATATATTCCATACAAACCAAGAGAAAGAGTAGAAATAGAGATGAGTGCAGAGATAGAAAGATAGAACCTGGATGAAGAATGAAATACAAACTGAAATTGCTGTCAAATATACTCTAAGAACATGAATTAAACATTAATCCTACTCTAAACCTAATCAAATGGTGTTTCCCAAGCCTAAAATTGAGTAAGAGAAGGTCTGAATGCGTTCCCCCTCTTTGGCTGCGTAACCCCTTCAATATATAACAATTTGGCCGCTCAAAACCCTAAAAAATACGGTGTGCGAAGACTCACAGCACGGTCATGTTCTAGGACATGGCCTGGCCGTGCTTCAGACTGGATTCTGGGGAGTCTCTGCAGCATTTGCCCCGAACACGGCCTGGCCGTGTTGCATGCCACCAAGCACGGCCTGGCTGTGTTGGGGACTGCCATGCTCCATTCTTGTTGATTTTTGGTGGGCTTCCTCCTTGCTTCCTATTCATCTTGTTTCAAGTCAATATGGCTCTTCTCATGGGTGTTTTCCCTTACTTCTTGGCCTCTTTTTCTCTCCTAAAAACATAAAACAAACCAAAGCAGTATCCAGAGCAAAGCATAACCAAATGTGGGGAAATAATCACAAGTTTACTACTAATTAGGGGATAAAATATAACCATTAAGCACTCAAATTTCCTCTTTATCATTTATTTATAAAATTTTGTATAATTAAAAATATATATATTTAAATTAAAATTTTCAATATTGTTTAACAAAATTTAATTCAAATTTTTATATTAATAATAATTTATTTTATTTTTTATTTATAATATTTAAAATAATTTTTAAAGTTAAAATAATATTACTATAATAATTTTTTTAATGATATTTTTGTCTTTTTAACAATTTTATTCCATTCCATTATATTGTCCTACTAAACATAATTTTAATCACAACATTCCATTTCATTCTATTTGAATCTATTTCATTCCATTCCATTTTCAATTCTCATTCACATTCCCTCCATTTGCACCAGCCAAACGGGACCATACTTGTCATTATCCCTCAAAATTTCCCTCACCCCGCAGAGGTTCCATATCTACTTGCCCTTCCCCTCTATCTTAAGATCTCAGGAAACTTTCGGGCACCACTATTGGCTCCAGACCTTCCTGGCCAAATACCTCATTGTAACCCATGCCCTCAGTCTTCTTGGCTCATGCATCACAGATCCCTCGATCATCCTGGCTCGCGTCTGCCTTCATTGCATCGCATCGCAACCCATTCCTTGGTTAGTATCTCTCACTGGTTTTGGTCTTTGTTCTCTCTCTCTATCTCTCTGTTTGTGTGTGTCTTTCTCTTTCTGTCTGGACATAGGTTTTTAAGGGCCACTTCATTGTGTGTGATTGTGTGTTCCTCTCATGCCACTTTATAAATGGTGGGGTATTCTTATCTTTGACTGTAAGCATGAGTCTAACTATTTGGGACTATAGCGATATTTTCTCGTATGGGTCCACTTTGAGAGAAGATTAGATTGGGAACACCTAGTAGCACCACTCTTAAATTATTAAATCACATATTTTCTTCACTCATTCTTTTTCGTTGACAATCTTATTCTCTATAAATCAGCTTTTGCTAGTTCTATACCTATAGTGGAAGATTTGTACCCGGCAAGTGCTTTTTGGGCCTTCTTTAGCACTGATTGTAGATAATTTCGTTGAGCTTCAATTCAAAGCTACTAATGTCTTTGCACCTGAAATTTATAATCCTAAATTGATTAACATGTCCTAATGCTTCAGCAAGAATTTAGAGTGGTGTAAGTTTAAATTATATTGGCTACCTCAATTTGATCATAGACTTTTTTCTGCACTTGAATTTGCATTTAGAGAGCTTGGGCTAACTGCAAGCTTTTGATGAACATAGAAATTGATCAATGAATGAATGTTCTGAGAATTGAAAACATTCAAATATGATCAGTCTCTTATGCCTACCTCTTAGCTTTTGTTTCCTTGGTTCCATATTTCCATATTCCAATTCGAAATAGCTAACAACTATAATGGTTTCACATGCTATATGAGTTTCATACAAGAATAAATGCACTGAAATTATTGTTGATCTTGTAATTCCAAATGTACCTATTTATTTATGTTATATAGAAGGCATCTCTTATTTTCATGTATCATGCCTAACTTAAAAATTTTAAAGCTTCTTCACTAATTTCCATTTTATATTATGTTCCTCACTTTGTATATTTTTGATGTTTTCTTTATCTACAAGATTCATTTTTATTAGTGGCCAATTGGGTTATTATCCCCTCATTGGGCATCCTATTCCATTGATTGAATTTTACATCAGTTATAGTTAGCACTATCTTTATTTCATATTTGGAAGAATTGAGTTTAAATTCTTTAAATAAAGGGAAATATGAAAATTCAAACATAGAATTACAAAAAAAAAAATCAATGGTTTTTCCTTGATGGATAAAAAAATTTCTCAGTTTGATCCTTTTACATCTAGTTTTCTCACTGGAATCCTTGTATATGCATTTGTTGGTCTTTCCATAATGCTGAATTTGAAGCATATTAGGTATACACATAGATTAAATCAGAGCAAACTAAAGTATGCATGAATTCAATTGTGAAAATTAGCAGTATAGTAACCAAATTGGGAAATTATATACCTTTCAATGGCCAAGACATTATGGATAGGATATTGTGTTTTATGGTTGCCACATTCATTGTTAATTTAAATAAAGATAATCTTTTTTATATGGAACTTTATTCAATTTTTAAGCTTTGGAGGATGGCAAACTGTTACCAGAGATATAAACTATAGATTTTATCATCATTTTATTACTTGATATGAGCACATGTTTTGCCTCTTCCCCGTGATGTGAATATACATGTTGTTCAAGAGCATATTCTATTAATTTATGTGGATAGAAATATTTATCCTTGCTATTTTTTTTCTTCTCATAGCTTTTGTGCCTTTAAGTCATTGTAATTAAGGACATTAGTAAGAACTTCAAATATTCAAATGTTCTTATTTTTTTTTCCTCTGTAACTCTTGAATGCACAGATGGAGAGAAGGATTATTGATCTTGAGAACGTGCAGTGAAAACAAATCATATCCTCACCTAAAGCATATCTGGTTGAATGTTCTGATATGTTTTGTTGATATCTATTGCTTGCTTATCTATTGTAGCCTCAGGCTTGGGTTTAGGAGAACAAAATAGATCAGCATAGCTATAATCTATTTATATCCAGTCAATTCTATTTTAGCCTCATATTGTGTGGTTTTATTATTAATATGGTTAAATCAGAGTAACCAACTAATGTTTTACATGTATGAATGGTTTCAACTTGTATATTTCAAATTTCACTCAGTATTTTTTATGCTTATTGTGGCTGGGTTATATAAGAAATAATGAAAAAGGCAAAAGATTTGCCATCATTTCCTCCTGAGTGGCGGCATGCTTCTTTCATATAGCTTCTTCTTTGAATGCATTTATTGTGGCTAAGGTTTAACATTGACTGACTAACAGGATGCTAGGATATATCTGTAGTGTTTTGTTTGATAAAATTTAATAATGGTTTCCATTAGGAACTGGGGAAGAGAGAGAAACACACAAATAATGGCATACTTTTCTAGCATAGGGAACCTAGTAATTAATTTATTTATAAACTTGTTTTTTTCTAGTACTTCTAAAATTGATAACTTTAGTGTCTGTCAATCTTATTCCTTTAAGTTTTTCAATAGTTTTTAGAAATTCATGAACGCAAATGATTTTGGCATAATGACTTGACATTGAATGTAATTTTCTTTAACAGAAGGAGAACATGTTTGTTTTGAAAACTCTAGGCTCTCATTTTAGAGAACCAAAATTTTTAGAAACTATTGAATCTAATAATTGAGATTCTTCTTTTCTTGGTAATTTTTTAAAATTTCAAATAGAACCAAACTGGGAAGCTTTTGTGATTAGCACCATGCAATGCATTTAGGTTCTAGCGTATTAACCTTTTCAGTAATTCCTGACAATTTAACTTGTTAAGAACCCATATGTGCATGATTGGTTGAAAAACAATTAAAAATGCCAGTATGTTTCTTGGAAAATTGTTTATACTGGATTCTTAACAAGTGGCTACATTCTATAATGTTATAGGAAAAGGAAAACGAGAGAAAAATAATGAGAACGAGAAAAGTCCACATATGGGATTAACTCTCCTTACTAATAAAAAGAACATAAAAAATGAGGAGAAAGGATAAGGAACCCCTTACGTCTGTAAAATGAAGTTAAGCCATCAAATAATAAGGCATCCATTTTGCCTTCTACAAAATGAAAAACATTATACAAATTATAAAATTATACAAAGAAAAAAACTTCATTCACACTTCATTATTTTATTTTTAAATGATGAGATGTATGTTGAGAAACAATCAACTCCAACTTTTGATTCTTATAAAAAATTCACATTTCCAACCAATAAAATGGAAGTTCAAGTTGATTATCCAATCACTTGTAATTCGTTATTTAAGAACAAAGAAATTGGTTATTTTTAAATAGTAATTTGCAAGACAAGTAAGAGTAATTGAAACACTGTTGACAAAACTCTCTTACTTTTCCATTTTAATTTCAAAAAATCTATCTTTTGTTTCATAGATGAAAGGTAATTGTTTTATCAAGCAATTACTAGTTATATAAAATATAGTAGTACTACATGGAGAGTAGATGCACTTGGCAAATTTCAAAAATCCTATCTATTGTTTTATAGACACGTTCTTTTCTCAACAATTATTTTATGTCATTGGTAACTCCAAAAATTCTTTTTGAATTGCTCTTTTTATAGTACCTTGGTTATCAAGATCCTATTTCTAGAACTTTCCTCAATATGTCCTTAATTCTACTACTTTTTTCAATATGATTCCATTCTATTTTAGAAATATATATATACACTTTATCTTGTCCAAGTACATTGCTCACTCTCTTTTCAATTGATCACTTTCACTCCAATCAATTATGTAGGAAACATTATGGACAAAAGTTGGCTAAATATTGAAAATAGAGTTGATCCAAAGTATATACAAGGAGCTGATAATTTCCTTCAGTGGGCATATAGTGAGTCAAGGGTAGGTAGTAAACTTAGGTGGCCCTACAAAAAATGTAGAAACACAGTATTCAAAGTGAGACACAAAGTACAATTTGACCTAATGAATAATGGTTTTTGACAGTCTTATAAGGTTTGAGATCTTCATGGAAAAGCTTTAGAGACGACTTCATATCTTCCTTATGAAAGCAATGTTGAAGAGGATGATATATCTAGAATGATACATGATGCATATGGAGTTGCTAACACAAAGGATATTTGTAACATCCCTAATTTCGTTTCATGTATTAATAAAAGTAGAAAAGTATTCAAAGTAACATCCATAATTTCATTTCTTTTATTGATAAAGGTACATAAATATTTAATTAAGGAAATAAAATTTATTAGACAATTTTTAGATAACTAAGGAAATATAATCCTTAGAAATTCTTCACCTTACGTGTATGTATAGAAATGTTCTAATATTAATAGAATAGGTAAAGAAAGAAAATCTAAGAGGAAATATTAGAAATAAACATGCTAAAGAAATGTGAAATTCTTAGGTAAGGAAGATAAATTTTTGTGAAGTAAGTAAATGTCTTAAAATTTCAAGAAGATCGGGTTACGGTAATTTTTCTTAATTTAAGAGCAAAAATGGAGTTGTTACAATATTAATACTCATGTAGAGAATAATGAAGAGCCAAATTTGCAAGCAAAGAAGTTTTATCAACTTCTCAAAGATTTCGAAACAAATCTATATCCAAATTGTGAGAAGGTGTTAAAGTTGTCATTTATCATTAGGCTACTTAATCTGAAGTTTCTTATCACTAGAGTGATGAATCTGTAAACATGTTATTGGACTTATTTAAAGAAGTATTGCCAAAGGGGACCCAAATACCAAGTTCATACTATGAAGCCAAGAGAGTTATTCAAGATTTAGGGTTAGACTACAAAAAGATAGATGCATGTAAAAACGACTGCATTCTATATAGAAAAGAATTTGATAATGCACAATTGTACC
Organism: Gleditsia sinensis; assembly: GCA_037074535.1. Classification (NCBI taxonomy): domain Eukaryota; kingdom Viridiplantae; phylum Streptophyta; class Magnoliopsida; order Fabales; family Fabaceae; genus Gleditsia; species Gleditsia sinensis. The sequence goes on from CM073465.1 coordinate 25,914,503, forward strand.
CTTAGTGTAAGTTGTTGAGATGGAAATTAAATGGGTAGAAAGGAAAGAAAGAAGCACACAACGTGTTGATGAGGGTGTGTTAAGGCATTCAGCTGATTCCATTGTTTGAAAATCCTTCGACGAGGAACATCCTGAATTCTCAGTTGATGCTAGAAATGTTAGGATGGGTTTAGCAAGCGACGGCTTTCAACCATATGAAAACATGAGTGCTAATCATAGTATATGGCCAGTTGTTCTTATACCATACAACTTGGCCCCTAGGAAATGTATGAAAGAGCCATACTTCATGATGACACTTCTTATTCCAGGCCCTAAGTCTCCAGGAGATGATATAGATGTATATTTAGAGCCAATGATTGAGGAGTTAAAAGAATTGTGGAAAGTAGGGGTAGAGACATATGATGCTTATTCACACTCAAATTTCAATTTGCGGGCATCTATCATGTGGATAATAAATGATTTTTTTATATATATGGAAATCTATCAAGATGGTCAACAAAAAGAAAATTAGCATGTCCATATTGCGACAAATATACCCATTTTGTGTCAATTAGAAGAAAATTATGTTATATGGGACATCATCACTTCTTGCCGACCAATCATCCATGGTGTCGAAATAGAAGGACATTTGATGGTAAAGTAGAGAATAATGCCGCACCTACCTACTTGATTGGTGAAGAAGCACTTGAACAATTAGAACTCTTACGAAATGTGGCATTTGGAAAAGGTTAGAAGTGAATGCATGGCCAATCTAATGTTGCTTACAATTGGAAGGAGAAGAACATTTTTTTTCCAATTGCCTTATTGGAAAACACATTTGATATGACATAATCTTGATGTCATGCACATTGAGAGAAATATCTCAGATAATATTTTGTCTACATTAATGGGTATAGCTAGAAAGACAAAGGATACAGTGAAGAGTCGATACGATTTAGTGGGGTTGGGAATAAAGCCAAACTTGCACCCTATTCATGATGGAAATAATATTTTGCTACCGGCAACATCTTATTTGTTATCGCCACAAGAGAAGTTAAAAGTGTGTAAATTTTTAGCCCAATTGAAAGTTTCCGATGCATTCTCATCAAATATTTCAAGGTGTGTCAATAACAAAGAGAGGAAGATATTTAGATTGAAGTGTCATGACCATCGCATATTATTGTAGGAACTATTTTTAGTTGCAATACGTGGGTTGTTTCTTAAGGAGTTGAGTGATCCTATAACAGAGTTGGCACAATTTTTCAAAATTCTTTGCTGAAAGTGTTTAACTATGGAAGATTTATATTCCATTGAAAAACAAATTGGCATAACCTTGTGCTAATTAGAAACTGTGTTCCCTCCAGCATTCTTTGATGTCATGGTTCACCTGCCAATTCATTTGGCAAGAGAGGCAAAGATTGCTGGGCTTGTTCAATATCGATAAATGTATCCAATTAAGAGGTAAGTGCAATCGAAACTTAGGCTTCAATTTCATTTATTAATATATATTATATTTATTTCAATTCACATTTATAGGTATCTACACACACTAAAAGCATATGTCCAAAACAAAGCTCGTCCTGAAGGTTTAATTGCTGAAGGCTACTTAGCAGATGAAAGTCTAACATTTTGCTCAAGATATTTAAGCAACATTTCAACAAATTTTAATAAAACTCTAAGGAATGATGATGGGAATGTGACAACTTGTGGGAACTCAACATTCGACCAGAGTAGGTAACCAAGAGGCATTGCCAAATTTATTACCTTATCTAACAAAGAATTTGACCAAGCCCGTCTATACGTGTTACAAAATTGTGAAAAAGTTTAGCCGTTCATAGAGTTAGTGCATAATATTTTACTATTCATTAAATTGTTTCTACATTGAACTCTAATTGATGAAATAAATGTGTTGTGGAGAGCACAAAAATGAGCTTCAATCACATACATCGAATGTTGATTTGAGGCACATCTTAGAGTTTCCTCAATGGTTTAATCACAAAGTGTCCTTCAATTAGGTCTACAATGCAATATTTTATAAGTTATGTCATAATCTTGATCTGTTGATAATTTTCAATAGGTTTTAAAGCCAGGTTCACAGTGGCAAGGCGACAATGAGCTTGTTAACTTAGCTATGGGACCTCAAAGAGTTGTGTGCAGTTATACAACATTTCTTATCAATGGATTTAGGTTTCATACGCAGGATCGTGATTCTCAAAGAAAAACCCAAAATAATAGAGTTCTAGTGAAGAGAGATTATTCAAATTCTGAGAAGGAATACTATGGTGTTGTTAAGGATATTTATGAGCTTTCTTACATGGAAAAAAGGGAAATATATCTTTTTAAGTGTCATTAGTAGGATGTTGCTCATTTAGAAAGAGGATACAAAATTGACAAATATGGATACACAAGTGTAAATACTCGTTGTACGTTGAATATAGATGAACCATTTGTTATGGCATCTCAAGCAGAACAAGTATTCCATTTGGATGACACAGTCAATCAAGATTGGTTTGTCGTTGTGAAAACAAATCCCCATGACCATTTTAAAATGCCCTGTCAAGATGATGAGGGTGAATCATTTTTTGTCGAAGATGCTTACCAACAAGAGAAGATTGAACATAATTTATTTTATTCACACTGAGGACTTGAATGATATTTTAGTTGCATTATATAGGGATGAAGTACAACCTCAAAGTGTTAGTCATTAGAGTGAGGGCATAAGTGTCAGAGAAGTTAATTTCATCAATGACTATGAGGAAGATGAGACCGTGGATGAAGAAAACGATGAAGGGGAATTTTTATCTAGAAACTCTATGTGAAACATCATATAATGTAAATTGTTTTCATAGTGTTTAATTTTTTGTTGTCTTGATTCTTTGCATGCACTTATTAATTTTTTTGTAATCATTTATGTTATGTTTTTTTAATAAGCCAACAACAGCTCTCATGTATTAAATTACAGCTTAATTATATAATGTTGTCATGTTTTTCAAAATCATTCTTTTTCTTTAAGTGTGAAATTAACAATATGTTCTATTTATATGTAATAAGTGGATGATGGCAGGAAGAGGAAGAGGTGGACGAGTTGGTCGTGTGTATAGAATGGTCGCACGAGCTCCTTTTAATGAAGGACCCTCACAATTATCTATACAGCCACACAATGAAGAGATTCAGGCACAGCCAATCACACAAACTTCTCAATGTCCGATTAGTAGTGTAGGTATTAAAACAAAAAACTCAACATGTGTTACTTAATATTAATTATTATGAAGGTAATAACTAACATCACTTGATTCATAGTTTCTTGCAGTATATCTAGAAATATTAAGGGAAGTTATAAATGCATTTCAGTGGATGAAAAGACAAAAAATGGTAAGAAAATTGTAGTTGAAATCCCTGACTATATCCTTCGAGCTGTGGAAGAGGGATCGAGGGACTTTGTCAACTACATAGGATATATCACATGATGCACATGTCCATTGAAAGTGAGAAAGTGGACTGAGATTTGGGAAGAATGTGCATCACAAATCTTGATAAGAATAAAGGTCATGACTAGAATATTTCTCTATCATATTAAATGGTCAGTATATATTCCATAGATTTCTCATCATTGGGTTTATTGTTAAAGGAAAAATTTGAAGTAGGGAGAACACTAGTGATGTATTCATTAATGCCATTGCGTAAAGGTGTTACAGAACTTGGAGGTCAAATTTGCACGAGCATTACTCTTTGTACAATTTTGACAAAGAAAGACTCACGCATCCTCCTTCTACAATCAACGATGATTATTAGAGGCATTTAATTAGTTATTTTGGCTCAAAGGATTTTAAGGTAATCTATAATAACACACTTAAGTAACACGTAAAATGACAAATACACTAAACTCATTATTATGTTAAATGTAGGGTAAAGGCTCAACAACTTTGTAGAATAGGGCTAAGCAAATAAAGAAGCATATGTGTGGTTCTCGATTGTTTGTAGAGGTTGAGGAATCAACGGTAAAATTTTAGTGTAACATACTTTTAAATATACATTCATGTGCATATTGAATAACAATGATGCGTTATTACAGAGAAATCCTGAAACTGGAGAGAAGGCGCAAATTGACTAGATATGGGAGTTACAACATACGTGTAAAACTAAAAAAGGCAATGCCATATGGTCCGATGCAAAGTCTTGAGAAGTTAATGTATAATTTACTAATTTTATTACAGTTTTAATAATTTGAAAGTTTATATTCTTCTATTTATTTAAAATGTTTGCTTTGTTTTATTGTAGAGCCAACATCAAGAGATTGTAGCTAAACAATCTCAAGATGATGCCACAAAACATCTAAGAAATGATGAAATCTTGATGCAAGTACTTGGTGAAAGGACGAGATTTTTTCGTGGTAAAGGATATGGTGTGAAACCTTCCTCCAAGAGAGTGATTGATTGAATCACTCCCGAAAAACTTCAAAAGCAGAAAAGAAAATTACGCAAAGAGGTTGTTGCAGAGGTACATGAAGAGATAAAGATCTGAGAAGAAGAAGTACAAGAAAAAGTACTTGAAGAGATGAGGATTCGAGAAGAGAGGATGTAGGCATAATTTGAAGAAAAGTTACAGCCACATATGGCTTCTCTAATCAGATCTCTCCAACAGGTATTCTTAAAAATACATGTTCGCTTCAATTTTCTTCTTAATTAGTTCATTTAATTTTTTTGTATATGAACAAGGACAAATTCCAGCAAACCTTAATAGTAGTGCTACACTGGGCTCTACAAAAAATACAACACGAACATCTCCAAGAGAATCACCAACTTAGTTGTATTTTGTCATTATATTGTTGTATGTGTTGGCTTTTATTAACTGATAATATTTGCCACAAACACCTATTACATTGTATCACTTGAAAATGTTACTGTCTGAGTTAATTGAATTGTTGGATCTTGATTATGTAGGATTCTTTTAAGTTTTCCGATACATCGTTGTGTTTGTGTTTTTTCATGTTTTAAGTACAGGAACCACCTTTGATTAGTTCTTGAATCTCTTAATATAAATATACGTGAAGTTTTAAAGAAGTTCAATCGCAATATTGACCTTAGGCTAACTGCTATGAGAGCATTTGTAAAACAACTTTTTATTGCACTAAAGCATCTTTAGAATTGTGGTGTTCTTTATTGTTATACAAGACTATATAATATGTTGGTAGGTTTTAGATATTGTTCTGTGGTTACATTGTTTCTATTTTGAAAAAAATCTCAATTTTCTCTTAATTTTTTGTACTGTATCCTCTTTTGACAAGGTGAATGAGGCTAAAAATATACTGAAGCTTTGTGACTTTGGTAGTGTTGTAACACTCCTAACTTACATTACGTAAAATAAACATTTTTTTCCGTAATCATATATTTTTCATAAAGATGCACAATTCAATTCTTTGTCATTTCTCTCATATATACACAATATACAAATCAAGTCTATAAATATCAAAGTACAGTAGAAATGGGGATCCTACCTGTAGCGTTTAGAGCACTCTAGAATACAAACACAATATAATTCAAAAACTGTGAGTCTTAAAAGCAACGTAGAATCACCCACAGAATATGTCACCTAACTGATCACCTATCTGTAGGATTAGACTCTGTATTCTCATATAAAAAATCTTAAAATATCGTGTAGTGAGTTTGACAACTTAGTGAGTAAATAATACCTTCTATGACCTCTTAGGTTAGCATATGGATGTACTTATACTTTAAAATTTGTCACATAGAAAATACAGTTCAGAAATACATTCATATAGGACTCGTATTTATAATATTTTCAAATCAAAAGATATTCAGATATTCAAAACCATATGCAGCATGGTATGATCATTATGCAAATGTTGTTATGCTTAGTTGTATAAGCTATAGTAAAATATTAAGATTTGAAGATAAAATCATCACTTTTAATGCACCTGCCTCACTCAGCGATATGGTCAATGCAATAAAAACATAACTCATTTGCTATATGCATATTGACTGATTGACTACAGTCATAATAAGTGATCAGGGAATGTGAGTACATCACCCTCTTATCCCCCCACATTACCACTGTCACCCGATTAGAACGGCCCTCTCCTGGCTCAATCAATATTCATCCATACATATAAATACATGTAAAATTACCAAGTAACTTGTCATGAGCTTTACGCTTGTCATATTTATCAAGCAACTCGCCATGAGCTTTACGCTTGCCATTCAATCTCATTTATAATATGACATGCATTATTTTTACAAGTATATAGCTTTACAAATCAATGCATCGTGCACATAATATTCACTTTATTAAATAATGATAAATACTAGAACCACATATTCAATGAGTTCCAAAATCCATTTCGAAAACCATACTCTTCTTGAACTATGTGCCAGTTCGTAAGCAAAATAAATATTTTAACACATTTCAGAAATTTATGATAGCATAAATAATTGTAAACATAAACAATTATACATTTATAGTTCAAGAAGAGCATGTGGTAAGTCATAGAAAGAATTATCTACTTACAGGGTAAAGGCTCTAGATTGGATAGCCCCAAAATGCACTTTTTCAATCCACATTTGACTAAATAGACTTCAAAAACGTGTTCGGAGGGTCCAAATATAAAAAAAATGACTTTAGAAACTTGGTCACTATTTACCACCAAAAATACTATTCATCGCCGGAAAATACTATTTATTGCCAAAAAATAATATTCACCAAGAACAAAAAGTTTTTAGATAACTAAAAAATTTCATATCCTAAGGTTTATCTAGCAGATCTCAAAACTAAGGGAACCACTACATTCAGGATAGAGAATACTACGATTTTAACTGAACAATTTCTCAAATCAACCGTAGAATCGCAGTAGATCGGAAGTAAAATTTTTTGGAAAAAGATAAATTCTGAAACTCTTACTTAGAGACTTCAAATTGGAAATCTGACACCGTAGATGGATTCAGGAGTTAGATAAACCTTAGGATATGAAATTTTTCAGCTATCTGACAACTTTTTGTTCTTGGTGAATAGTATTTTTCGACGGTGAATAGTGCTTCCAGCCATAAATAGTAACCAAGTTTCCGGAGTCATTTCTTTGATTTTTGGATCCTCTGGACACATTTTTGAAATCTGTTTAGTCAAATATGGATTGGAAAAGTGCATTTTAGGGCTGTCTAATCTAGAGCCCTTACCTTATGAGTGGATAATTCTTTCTATGACACGCCCTATTAGCCTAAGTAAGTTTGGGGAGGGCCGCTCCAATCGGGTGATAGTAGTAATGTGGGGGTGGAAGAGGGTGATGTACTCATATTCCTTGATCACTTATTATGACTGTAGTCGATCAGTCAATATGCGTATAGCAAATGAGTTATATTTTCATTGCATTGATCATATCGCCAAGTGAGGCAAGTCATTTTAAAAGTTATAATTTTATCTCAAAAGTTTATTATTTTACTATAGCTTATACAACTGAGCATAACAACATTTTTTTAATGATCATATCGTGCAGCATATGGTTTTGGATATCTGAATATCCTTTGAATTGAGAATATTTGAAATCAAGGTCCCATATGAATGTATTTCTGAACTGTATTATCTATGTGACAAATTTTAAAGTATAAGTACATCCATATGCTGACCAAAGAGGTTATAGGAGAAATTATTTACTCACTGAGTTGTCAAACTCACTACACGATATTTTCACATTTTTCAGATAAGAATACAAAGTCTGATTCTTCAGATAGTTGATCAGTTAGATGACATGATCTCTGGGTGAGCCTACTTTGTTTCCATGGGTCATAGATTTTGATTTATATTGTACTTATACTTTAGAGTGTGCTCTGAAATGCTACAGGTAGGATCCTTGCTTCTATTGTACTTTGATGTTTATAGATTTGGTTTATATATTGTATATACATGGGAATACATATTTGTAAAAGAGTGTATTATACATGTTATGAAAAATATATGATCATAAAGTAAGTATTTGACATGCTATAAAATTGGGGGCGTTACAAGTAATGTAACATCCCGTATTTTTTATTTTTAAATAATAATGTTTTGCTATAAACAAATATTTTTTTATTTGTTTAAAAATGATTATGTTTTGTTAAAAGCAAGTATATTTTTAATTAAAGTAATTATTGTTTTGCTTGAAATAATTATATTGGCCTTTAATAAATTTTTATTGTATTTTTTAAAAATATTTTTTCTTTTATTATGTATAAAAATAGTTTTGTGAATTTTTTTATTAAAATTTTTATCAATAAAAATTATGATTTAAGAATTTAATTGGTTGATAAGAATATAAATTTTTAGAAATTTATGGGATGAAAAACGGTATTTATATGAATAAATATAAAATAAAATTCTATTATTAAATAATAATAATTATTATTATTATAAAAAATAAAGAAAAGGGGGAGGGGGAAGACGAAATGTAGTTTGCAAAGGAAACCGATGAATAGTGAAATAGTGTCAATAGTAACATCCATTTTTCTCTTTAGATTTGGAGTGTCTACAGGCCTCCGATCTCAAAATTAATGGTACCAATAGATTCAGGACAGAAAATACTACGATTTTAACCGAACAATTTCTCAAATCAGCCGTAGAATCACCATAAATCGAAAGTAGAAAATCTCAAAAAAAGGTAAACTTTGAAACTGTTACTTAGAGACCTCAAATTGGAAATCTAACACCGTAGATAGATTCAAGAGCTAGATAAACTTTAGTATATGAAATTTTTTAGTTATTTGCAACTTTTTGTTTTTGGTGAATAGTATTTTTTGGCGATGAATAGTGTTTTCCTGTGGTGAATAGTGTTTTTTGGCCATGAATAGTGACCAAGTTCCCATAGTTATTTCCTTAAGTTTTGGATCCTCTAGACACATTTTTGAAGTCTGTTTAGTGAAATGTGGATTGAAAAAAGTGCATTTTAGGGATGTCCAATCTGGAGTCCTTACTTTGTGAGTAGATAATTCTTTCTATGACTTGCCATATACTCTTCTTGATCTTGAAATGTGTATTTAATTATGTTTATAAGATATTTACACTTTTATATATTTTTGAAATGCATTAAAATTATCTAAATTGCTTACAATTTTGATTATAGTTCAAGAAGAATATAGTTTTGAGAAATGGATTTTTGAACTCATGGTATATCTGATTTCACATGTATTTCTCATTAAATGTTGAAATGAATATTTATGTTTTTGGCATTATTTATAAAGTTATATGATTTTCTCGAGAAAAGGGCATGTATATGTGATTCTAAATGTATTTTGTAACAACTCCATTTATGTAAATTTTTTTTTATTAAAAATACGATGAAATTATTACCTCGTTACAACTTAACTCAATATAACATTTATTTAATTTATACAATACTGAGTTTCCATACACAATATTATTTTACAAACTACACACCATTATTTTACAAACATTTGTACAAAAATACATATTAGTTCTAATCATCTATATCGACTACTTCCGGGGACACTGGTTCGGGTGGCACGTCCACCGGAATCTCAGTTACATCTACGACAGTTATATCTGAAATAACTGGAAGTTGCCCAAGGTAGGGCACCTCGATCCAACGTACAGAGATAATAAGTGTCATAGAGAATATCTGCATATTTATTATTCTGAACATGATATGGAAATATAGTGAGAATTAAATCCCAGTAAGTTCAACAATAAATCATAATTTATCATCAATATAGTTCACCATGTCATGTTCAGCTGTATAAACTACAGAAAATATCTTTAAGTCACATGAATGCACTTTATCATGCACATGAAAATTATACAGTTATGACATGTATGGTATGAATAACTATTTTTCGAGCTTCATATGATGGCTATCCACTTATTCTTACTTCAAGCTACCCCGGTCAGGGTGAGTATTCTCTACTTTTCGGTACGGGCTTATCTCGCTCCGTCCGACATGGCACACTTTCTCTTTCTTTTCTTATTAACATGATCATAACCGTTGGTAGGGCGTCCCCTACTGGTGCACCACACGGATTGCCATGTGACCGTGCTCATTTCTTTTCTTTTCACAATGATAGCCAAAAATATGCTTTCAATAACAAGTATGTTCATCAAAATATAACTATTACCATAAATCATTGGTAATCATGCCATGAACATAACCATTTAAAATATCACTTTATAAAACATTTCCATGTCAAAATTCCATACTAATACCTTGGTAACTGGATAGTAATTGTAGTCTGTAAACAGCGCACCAGAAAAGTTCCCAGGAAAGAGAGGTGGGTCACTAATGGACACGCTTAAGTACCATGTCTTTCCTTGCCAGAGCTTTCCTTAGACATGCACTTTTCACAAATCACAATTTTGTTTTCCAGTAACTAGAATAATTCTTTTCTGATGTGAAAATACTGCAACCACGGAGCATACTAAGATTTTTCAAATAAAACCGGCACTTTCAAAACTTCTTGTAAATTTATATGAGTACTAGGGTAAATTCCATGTTAAAAATTACACACTTAAAATGGTAGTAAGTTCATGCAATGGCAATGGCTATGGCTATACTAGTCATTTGTTAAGATTCATCTTCTTTTTAAAATACTAATTTTATTTCTTTATTTTCTTGATGCAGGTTTTCATCCTATCTAACCTTCTCTTACTAATCAGAGCATAACTCCCTCAATTTAACTCTGATGTAGGTGATCTTAGTGTCAATTTCAAGATAAAACAATTATCTAAAACTATTATGTTGAACATTGTAGCGAAATATTAAGAAATCAAGGTGATATTACTCCCTAAATGTACAGATTATTTCTTCTCGTGTAAGTTCTGACCTTTACTGACTAATTAGACCATATCTCCCAAATTTGAACTCCAAATTGAGTTATTCCAGTTGGTAAAAATCCATGAGCCCTATATCTATAATTGTTATCTTGGCGTACGATTTTAACTCCCTACATAATATTTTCCAGAAATTCAAAAACTAAAGCTTTAATAACATATTCTGAATAAACATTTTCTGACCTCTGCTTACTAATCAGCTTATATCTACCTCAAATGGACTTCAAATTGAATGATTCCAATGCCTAAAAATCCATGACAAGTTTATCTTTAATTCTTATGTTAATAATTTATTTTAATTCCTTACAGATACTTCTCAGAAATTAAAATACCGAAGCTATCCTAACATATTTTTCCCTGATGACCCATTTTCTGACCTTTGTCTACTAATCGGCTCATATCTCCCTCATATGGACTCCAAATTGAATGATTCCAGTGGCTAACAATCCATGACTTACATATCTTTAATTCTTATGTTAACCATTTATTTTAATTCCCTACCAATAATTCCCAGAAATTAAATTACCGAAGCTATCCTAACATATTCTTCCCGGATGATTCATTTTCTGACCTTTGACTACTAATCAGACCATAGCTACCTCATATGGACTCCAAATGGAATGATTCCAGTGGCTAAAAATCCATGACACATTTATATTTAATTCTTATCTTAACCATTTATTTTAATTCCTTATAGATTGTTCCCAGAAATTAAAATACCGAAGCTTAAAATTCTGCCACCCATAGCCATAACCATGCAGAACTATCTACACCAACCTAAGTATTCAAACATACATCACATGCAAGATCAATATGTAACATGATATAGCAACATCATGACCAATCATAAAAGTTCTAAGATCAAAATCTCATACAAATATTATAAGTTTCAAAAGTTTTCTTCAAAAAGAAATATTGTTAAACTTACCTTTAGCTTTCTAAACTTCTCCTTCTTCTTCCTTCCTTTCTTCTTCTCTCTTCTCTCCTTTCCTCACTCTACCTTGCTTCTATTTCTCTCTCTTTCTCACTTGGACGAAATTAAAGTGTTGTAAGGGTGGGTTCTCTTATATAGACCACCAAATAAGTTAACTTTCATGATCATGGATCTACCTTATCACAATTAAGATACACTTTGTTGAATTTTTGGAAAACAAACAACTTATGTTCTTGTCTTCCTCTTCCTTAGTCAAGATATGCATAGGAAAAGGAGATTTGTATTTTGAAAATTATGATGATATGTTCTTAAGATAAGGGACAAGGTCCCTTTGATTTAGGGATTCATTTAATTTTTCTTTTGTCTTAATCAATTATGATAGGTTGCCTTTTTAAGTGGCAAATTTCTAGCCCTTCAATCTCCATTATTTGGTTGATATTATTTGTGTGGGCTATGAATGTTTTGTCCTAATACCATGTATTATCATACCACTTGCTAAAATTATGAGTGAAGGATATAGATGTTTTTGTCCTAAAGCCTTGTATTATCATGCCACTTGCCTAAATGATGAATGTAGAATCACACCACTTGCTAAATTTTTGTCTTAATGCCATGTAACCTAATCTTTATTCTTATTATTATATCATCATCTAATTTATTTTATTTTATTTTTCCTCTTGGATTTGGGCTTATTCTTACCCATTATGGGCTTGTCCTACCCATTTTCTTTGCTTTGGATAAAATTCTTCCTTTCTTGGTGGGCTTGGTCACATTTTCATAATTTTTGGGCTATTGGTGAAATTACTATATCCTAGTCCAAGTCTATGTTTAATTTCTTGTTTAGGTTATCCAATGGGCTTGCTAGAAACTTATGTGAAGTGGAAAAACTCTATATGAAGTGTCCATAGGTAAAAGCCCAATGTATGGGTAAAGATTTTAAACTTAGTAACTATAGTTCTTGAATTAGGAAAAATTACCCTAATTCAATGTTCTTTGAAATTTTAAGACCTTTACTTGTTTCTAAAAATTTATCTTCCTTATCCAAGAATTTTGCATCTCTTTAGTATGTTATTTCTAATTTCTTTCCTATTAGATTTTCCTTCTTTATTTGTTCTCTTAATGTTAGAAACATTTTCTATGCATATACATAAGGTGAAGAATTTCTAAGGATTATATTTCCTTAGATATCTAAAATATTGTCTAATAAATTTTATTTCCTTAATTAAATTTTTTATGTACCTTTATCAATAAAAGAAACGAAATTAAGGATGTTACATTTCTCTCCCCCTAAAAGAAATTTTGTCCTCAAAATTTCAGAAATTACCTTATAAGAACAATTGCGGATATTTCTTCCTCATGACTTCTTCCAGCTCCCAAGTTGCTTCTTCCGGAGTCAAACCTTCCCATAACACCTTAACTAGGGGAATGGTTTTATTTCTCAGTTGCTTCACGTCAGTGTCCAATATGGATGCAGGTACTAGCTGGTATGTCATGTTCTCCTTTATTTGGATTGGTTCATCCAGTATTATATGTGATGAATCTGAAAGATACTTCCGCAGCTGTGATACGTGGAAAACATTATGCAGGTTGGACAAATTAGGTGGGAGAGCAACTTGATATGCTGATGTCCCAACTTTCTTTAGAATTTGGTAGGGTCCTAAAAATCGCGGACTTAGCTTTCTTGTTTTGAGAGACCTCCCAACTCCAGTAGTCGGGGAAAGTTTCAGAAATACATGGTCTCCTTCCTCAAACTCTAGAGGTCTATGTCTCTTATCGTAGTAACTCTTTTGCCGACTCTGAGCTGTAAGTATTTTGTTTCGTATCATCCTGATTTGTTCAGTGGTTTGTTGAACTAGATCAGGACCTAACAAGTTCTTTTCTCCTATCTCGAACCAACATAGTGGAGATCGGCACTTTCTACCGTATAAAGCTTCATAGGGGGCCATCTTAATGCTAGAGTGATAGCTATTATTATAAGCAAACTCTACTAAAGGTAGGTACTTATCCCATCCTTTACCTTGCTCTATCACACAGGCCCTCAACATATCTTCTAGGGTTTGAATGGTTCGTTCTGTCTGCCCGTCAGTTTGAGGATGGTAGGCAGTACTGAACCGCAACTGAGTACCAAAAGCTTCTTGCAACGCCTTCCAAAACCTCGACGTGAACCTCGGATCTCTATCAGAAACAATATTTAAAGGAATCCCATGGAGTCTAACTATTTCCTGAACGTATAATTGGGCCAATTTATCTAGTGAAAAGTTAATTTTTATGGGCAAAAAGTGAGCAGATTTGGTTAATCTGTCAACTATTACCCAGATAGAGTCATGTCCCACTGAGGTCTTAGGTAAACCTACAACAAAGTCCATCGAAATACTGTCCCATTTCCATTCAGGAATCTCCAGAGGTTGAAGAAATCCTGCTGGCTTTTGATGTTCCACTTTCACCTTCTGACAAGTTAAACATTTTGCCACGAACTCAGCAATGTCATTTTTCATCCCTGGCCACCAATACATCCTTTTTAAATCCTGGTACATTTTAGTGCATCCAGGATGGATTGTGTATTTACTTTTATGCGCTTCCTTCAGTATCTTAGTCCTCAACTCTTGTTCTTGAGGGACACAAATCCTTCCCTGATACATGATTGCTCCATCTTCCATTACAGAAAAATTACCTTGGTCTTTATGATCTTGTAAGAATTGATCGTGAGCTTGAGCTTCTTTGATCTGGGCTCTAAGGTCAGACCCTATACTTAAACCATTAATGACTAGATTCTTTGGAGTAAGAGTAGTGGCTAGCTTCAAATTTCGAAACTCCTCTAGCATCTGCATCTCATACACCATCATCTGACCCATATGCAGAGATTTTCGACTCAAGGCATCTGCTACAACATTCGCCTTTCCGGGATGATACTTTATCTCAAACTTGTAGTCATTGAGGAATTCTACCCATCTTCGTTGCCTCATATTTAACTCCTTCTGATCAAAGAGGTATTTAAGACTCTTATGATCACAATATACTTCAAAGGTTGCCCCGTACAAATAGTGTCGCCAAATCTTTAAGGCAAACACTACTGCCGCTAATTCAAGATCATGGGTTGGATAGTTTCCTTCGTGGGGTCTTAGTTGTCTAGAGGCGTAAGCAACTACTCTCTTGTCTTGCATTAACACACACCCTAGCCCTTTCTTTGAAGCATCACTATACACTTCAAAATGTCCTGTGGGGTCTGGAATAATTAAAACAGGAGGAGTGGTCAGTCTTGTCTTCAGCTCCTGAAAACTAGCATCACATTGATCAGTCCATTTGAAAGGAATTCCCTTCCTGGTCAATTTAGTCAATGGCAAGGCTATACGAGAGAAGTTTTGTATAAATCTCCTGTAGTATCCTGCCAAACCAAGGAAACTTCTGATTTCCGTAACCGTCTTTGGTGTCTCCCACTTAATCACTGCTTCCGTCTTGCTAGGATCTACGGCTACCCCTCTATTAGAGATGACATGTCCGAGAAACTTCACCTCTGACAGCCAAAATTCACACTTCTCCAATTTAGCATATAACTTTTTCTCTTTCAGCACTTGCAGCACGATTCGGAGATGTTGTTCATGTTCTTTCTCACTCTTAGAATATATCAAGATGTCATCAATGAACACTACAACAAATTGATCTAGGTAGGGTCGAAAAATGCGATTCATGTAATCCATGAAAATTGCAGGTGCATTAGTCAACCCAAAGGGCATTACGAGAAACTCATAGTGCCCATACCTAGTCCTGAAGGCAGTTTTTGGTACGTCCTCCTCCTTAATCCTAATCTGATGATATCCTGACCGCAAGTCAATTTTAGAAAAGATGGAGGCACCCTTTAATTGATCCAATAAGTCATCTATCCTAGGGAGAGGGTACTTATTTTTGATAGTCACCTTATTCAGCTGTCTGTAATCTATGCATAGTCTCAAACTCCCGTCTTTCTTCTTAACAAACAATACAGGAGCTCCCCAAGGTGATACACTCGGTCTAATGAATTGCTTGTCTAATAGTTCCTCCAACTGCTTCTTTAGTTCTTGTAGTTCCTTCGAGGCCATTCGATATGGTGCAATAGAGATAGGCCCTGTCCCAGGTAGGAGATCAATAGAGAACTCTATCTCTCTCTTGGGAGGTAAGCCTGGAATATCTGATGGAAACACTTCAGGAAACTCGTTGGCTATTGGAATTTCATCAAGCTTCGGTTCGACTTCTAGGTTTGATAAATACAAGAGAATGTATCCAAGTACTCCATTCTTCAACTCCTTATTAACTTGATTGGCATTTAACATCAATAACTGGACCTCCTCTTTCGGAGTAGAAGGTAGAAATTCAACGGTCTTGTTACAACAATTCAACAAGACTCGATTTCTAGACATCCAGTCTAACCCTAGAATGACCTCAATACCTCTTAAAGGTAAACTGACGAGGTCTACAGAAAAAGTTTTCTCCTGGATGGTGACTTGACAGTCCTTACATACAGAGGAAGTTAATACCCGTTCCCCTGTAGGGGTTACTACAGATAGCTCATAGGGAGTTTCAGAAATAGGGAACTGAAACTTCCTAATACATTCTTCCGATATAAATGAATGACTAGCACCAGAGTCAAATAACACCATAAGAGCAAATCCATAAATATAGCATGTACCTTGAATCATTTCAGAAGATTGAGCTGCCTCTTGGCCGCTCAGGGTGAAAACCCTTCCTTTCACCTGAGGCCTCTGTTCTGGCTGCTTTCCTACATTCTGTGGGCAGTTTTTCGCAAAATGTCCCTTCTGTCCGCAATTGAAGCAAACATCTTGTCCCATGTAGCATGGCCGGTTACCATGCATGCGTCCGCATTTAGCGCACTTGACTGAGGCGAGGTCTTGTTGAAAAGGCCTAGGACCCGCAATCAATGGCCTCTTACCAGCTCCATATCCACTTCTTCTCACGTTCTTTCTAGGGTTGGGAAAATTTTTCTTCCTTCTCCATAGGTTTCGCCTTTGCTTCTCGTCCTCCACTGCCCTTAAACTCTTTTCCAGGAGTCTGCATTTATTTATCAGAGGTACAAACTCCCTGATCTCCATAGCTATAACAGCATTCTTTAACTCCGGGTTTAGTCCCGCTTCAAACTTAACCGCCTTCCATGCTTCATCTGGGTTATATCGCAGATAAGAGGAGAACTTAGACAGCTCCTCGAACCTTGCGATATACTGGTCCACGGTCATGCTTCCTTGCCTGAGTTGGAGAAATTCGATCTCTTTCTCTGCCCGTACAGTACTTGGAAAGTACTTTTCAAAGAAAATGTCCTTGAACACTTGCCAGGTGATCTGTCTTCCCTGATGAGCTAAAAGTTCTCTAGCTCCACGCCACCAGTATTCTGCTTCATCCTTTAACATATATGCAGCAAAAATGATTTGCTGCTCTTCAGTACAGCCCATCACTTCAAAGATTTTCTCTAATTCCCTAATCCACCTTTCGGCTACCGTTGGGTCATAACCACCTTGGAAACAAGGTGGTCTAGTCCTCAGGAACTCGGATATACCATTATCTTTTCCAGCCGTCCGGTTGTTAGGACCAATCTCAACATTTGTGTTATTAGCATTCTGGAGATGTTGTAAAATTTGGTTGGTGGTCATAACTTGGTCTCGAATTGCCGTGGCCAGGTTGTGCAGGGTTTCCTCTGCATTGGTTGCTGGATTCCTCCTTGGTGGTGCCATTTCCTACTATGGTACAAAACAAAGTTATGCTGCTATTGAGGTGATCAAGCCCAATAGTTAGTTCAAAAATATTTAATAGCAGTCATAACACCACCTCGGCATATAGATAGGAAACACTAGTAATTTCTTACCTATAGGAATCACTGATCCCCTACACAGCACAACCACAACATACTCAAGACACTATAAGATCGATTCAGATAACCATCCAACCACTGGCCATCTAGGATCGACCTGCTCTGATACCAATTATGTAACAACTCCATTTATGTAAATTTTTTTTTATTAAAAATACGATGAAATTATTACCTCGTTACAACTTAACTCAATATAACATTTATTTAATTTATACAATACTGAGTTTCCATACACAATATTATTTTACAAACTACACACCATTATTTTACAAACATTTGTACAAAAATACATATTAGTTCTAATCATCTATATCGACTACTTCCGGGGACACTGGTTCGGGTGGCACGTCCACCGGAATCTCAGTTACATCTACGACAGTTATATCTGAAATAACTGGAAGTTGCCCAAGGTAGGGCACCTCGATCCAACGTACAGAGATAATAAGTGTCATAGAGAATATCTGCATATTTATTATTCTGAACATGATATGGAAATATAGTGAGAATTAAATCCCAGTAAGTTCAACAATAAATCATAATTTATCATCAATATAGTTCACCATGTCATGTTCAGCTGTATAAACTACAGAAAATATCTTTAAGTCACATGAATGCACTTTATCATGCACATGAAAATTATACAGTTATGACATGTATGGTATGAATAACTATTTTTCGAGTTTCATATGATGGCTATCCACTTATTCTTACTTCAAGCTACCCCGGTCAGGGTGAGTATTCTCTACTTTTCGGTACGGGCTTATCTCGCTCCGTCCGACATGGCACACTTTCTCTTTCTTTTCTTATTAACATGATCATAACCGTTGGTAGGGCGTCCCCTACTGGTGCACCACACGGATTGCCATGTGACCGTGCTCATTTCTTTTCTTTTCACAATGATAGCCAAAAATATGCTTTCAATAACAAGTATGTTCATCAAAATATAACTATTACCATAAATCATTGGTAATCATGCCATGAACATAACCATTTAAAATATCACTTTATAAAACATTTCCATGTCAAAATTCCATACTAATACCTTGGTAACTGGATAGTAATTGTAGTCTGTAAACAGCGCACCAGAAAAGTTCCCAGGAAAGAGAGGTGGGTCACTAATGGACACGCTTAAGTACCATGTCTTTCCTTGCCAGAGCTTTCCTTAGACATGCACTTTTCACAAATCACAATTTTGTTTTCCAGTAACTAGAATAATTCTTTTCTGATGTGAAAATACTGCAACCACGGAGCATACTAAGATTTTTCAAATAAAACCGGCACTTTCAAAACTTCTTGTAAATTTATATGAGTACTAGGGTAAATTCCATGTTAAAAATTACACACTTAAAATGGTAGTAAGTTCATGCAATGGCAATGGCTATGGCTATACTAGTCATTTGTTAAGATTCATCTTCTTTTTAAAATACTAATTTTATTTCTTTATTTTCTTGATGCAGGTTTTCATCCTATCTAACCTTCTCTTACTAATCAGAGCATAACTCCCTCAATTTAACTCTGATGTAGGTGATCTTAGTGTCAATTTCAAGATAAAACAATTATCTAAAACTATTATGTTGAACATTGTAGCGAAATATTAAGAAATCAAGGTGATATTACTCCCTAAATGTACAGATTATTTCTTCTCGTGTAAGTTCTGACCTTTACTGACTAATTAGACCATATCTCCCAAATTTGAACTCCAAATTGAGTTATTCCAGTTGGTAAAAATCCATGAGCCCTATATCTATAATTTTTATCTTGGCGTACGATTTTAACTCCCTACATAATATTTTCCAGAAATTCAAAAACTAAAGCTTTAATAACATATTCTGAATAAACATTTTCTGACCTCTGCTTACTAATCAGCTTATATCTACCTCAAATGGACTTCAAATTGAATAATTCCAATGCCTAAAAATCCATGACAAGTTTATCTTTAATTCTTATGTTAATAATTTATTTTAATTCCTTACAGATACTTCTCAGAAATTAAAATACCGAAGCTATCCTAACATATTTTTCCCTGATGACCCATTTTCTGACCTTTGTCTACTAATCGGCTCATATCTCCCTCATATGGACTCCAAATTGAATGATTCCAGTGGCTAACAATCCATGACTTACATATCTTTAATTCTTATGTTAACCATTTATTTTAATTCCCTACCAATAATTCCCAGAAATTAAATTACCGAAGCTATCCTAACATATTCTTCCCGGATGATTCATTTTCTGACCTTTGACTACTAATCAGACCATAGCTACCTCATATGGACTCCAAATGGAATGATTCCAGTGGCTAAAAATCCATGACACATTTATCTTTAATTCTTATCTTAACCATTTATTTTAATTCCTTATAGATTGTTCCCAGAAATTAAAATACCGAAGCTTAAAATTCTGCCACCCATAGCCATAACCATGCAGAACTATCTACACCAACCTAAGTATTCAAACATACATCACATGCAAGATCAATATGTAACATGATATAGCAACATCATGACCAATCATAAAAGTTCTAAGATCAAAATCTCATACAAATATTATAAGTTTCAAAAGTTTTCTTCAAAAAGAAATATTGTTAAACTTACCTTTAGCTTTCTAAACTTCTCCTTCTTCTTCCTTCCTTTCTTCTTCTCTCTTCTCTCCTTTCCTCACTCTACCTTGCTTCTATTTCTCTCTCTTTCTCACTTGGACGAAATTAAAGTGTTGTAAGGGTGGGTTCTCTTATATAGACCACCAAATAAGTCAACTTTCATGATCATGGATCTACCTTATCACAATTAAGATACACTTTGTTGAATTTTTGGAAAACAAACAACTTATGTTCTTGTCTTCCTCTTCCTTAGTCAAGATATGCATAGGAAAAGGAGATTTGTATTTTGAAAATTATGATGATATGTTCTTAAGATAAGGGACAAGGTCCCTTTGATTTAGGGATTCATTTAATTTTTCTTTTGTCTTAATCAATTATGATAGGTTGCCTTTTTAAGTGGCAAATTTCTAGCCCTTCAATCTCCATTATTTGGTTGATATTATTTGTGTGGGCTATGAATGTTTTGTCCTAATACCATGTATTATCATACCACTTGCTAAAATTATGAGTGAAGGATATAGATGTTTTTGTCCTAAAGCCTTGTATTATCATGCCACTTGCCTAAATGATGAATGTAGAATCACATCACTTGCTAAATTTTTGTCTTAATGCCATGTAACCTAATCTTTATTCTTATTATTATATCATCATCTAATTTATTTTATTTTATTTTTCCTCTTGGATTTGGGCTTATTCTTACCCATTATGGGCTTGTCCTACCCATTTTCTTTGCTTTGGATAAAATTCTTCCTTTCTTGGTGGGCTTGGTCACATTTTCATAATTTTTGGGCTATTGGTGAAATTACTATATCCTAGTCCAAGTCTATGTTTAATTTCTTGTTTAGGTTATCCAATGGGCTTGCTAGAAACTTATGTGAAGTGGAAAAACTCCATATGAAGTGTCCATAGGTAAAAGCCCAATGTATGGGTAAAGATTTTAAACTTAGTAACTATAGTTCTTGAATTAGGAAAAATTACCCTAATTCAATGTTCTTTGAAATTTTAAGACCTTTACTTGTTTCTAAAAATTTATCTTCCTTATCCAAGAATTTTGCATCTCTTTAGTATGTTATTTCTAATTTCTTTCCTATTAGATTTTCCTTCTTTATTTGTTCTCTTAATGTTAGAAACATTTTCTATGCATATACATAAGGTGAAGAATTTCTAAGGATTATATTTCCTTAGATATCTAAAATATTGTCTAATAAATTTTATTTCCTTAATTAAATTTTTTATGTACCTTTATCAATAAAAGAAACGAAATTAAGGATGTTACATATTTATCATTATTTGATAAAGTGAATATTATATGCACGATGCATTGATTCGTAGAGTTATATACTTGTGAAAATTATGCATGTCATATTATAAATGAGATTGAATGATAAGCGTAAAGCTCATGGTGAGTTGCTTGATAATTTTACCTGTATTTATATGTATGGATGAATATCGACGAGTTGTATGAGTTGTGACGGTACCGAATAAGGGACGCCCTACTAACCTGAGTGAGCCGGGGGAGGATCGCTCCAACCGGGTGACAGTGGTAATGTGAGGGGCAGGAGGGTGATGTATTCACATTCCTTGGTCACTTATTATGACTGTAGTCGATCAGTCAATATGTGTATAACAAATGAGTTATGTTTTCATTGTATTGACCAGATCGCCAAGTGAGGCACGTCATTTTAAAAGTTATAACTTTATCTCAAAAGCTTATTATTTTACTATAGCTTATACAGCTAAACCTAACAACATTTTTTTAATGATCATATTGTGCTACATATGGTTTTGGATATCTGAATATCCTTTGAATTGAGAATATTTGAAATATGGATCCCATATGAATGTACTTATGAACTGTATTATCTATGTGACAAATTTTAAAATATAAGTACATCCATATGCTGACCTAAGAGGTCATAGGAGGAATTATTTAATCACTGAGTTGTCAAACTCACTACCCGATATTTCCACATTTTTCAAATAAGAATACAAAGTTTGATTTTTCAGATAGTTGATCAGCTAGACGACATGATCTCTGGTTGAGCCTACTTTGTTTCCATAGGTCATAGATTTTGATTTATATTGTGCTTGTATTTTAGAGTGTGCTATGAAATGCTACAGGCA
Source organism: Gleditsia sinensis (assembly GCA_037074535.1). NCBI lineage: Eukaryota > Viridiplantae > Streptophyta > Magnoliopsida > Fabales > Fabaceae > Gleditsia > Gleditsia sinensis. The sequence goes on from CM073465.1 coordinate 25,936,817, forward strand.
GCATCCCTGCTTCTGTTGTACTTTGATGTTTATAGATTTGGTTTATATATTGTATATACATGGGAATACATATCTGTAAAAGAGTGTATTATACATGTTATGGAAAATATATGATCATAAAGTATTTTACATGCTGTAAAATTGGGGGTATTACAAGTTGGTATCAGAGCAATAGGTTTCTCTGTGGCTATCAGAGCAAAAGATTCTGTAGTAGGGATTTGAGTATGGGTATGTAACTGCGGACATATTTATACTCACGGTACTGCTGTGGAATTCTATAGGGTGTCGTCCTCTTTTTCCTTCTGACTCTTTTCCTTAGATATGCTATGTTTAAGAACCAATAAGTATGTTTTGGACAATGTTTCATGAGTGTGGAGTACCAGTTCAATTTTTGAACTCGTGTTGATGAACAATGATAAAGAGAACACTCTTGGGTATAAAGAAAAAGAATTAGCTAAAAATAAGAAAATTTCATCCAAACACAAAGGTAATGGCGTGTTCAGATGTCAATTAGATTTGAATTGATTGTTTGATTTGTTTATGTGAAACAAGATGACAAATGGTTAATACAATTTTGATAGTGGGTTATGATGTGATCAAGGTTGTTATCTCTAAGATAACGATTTGTAATAAAGTAAGTGTTTTGAAAATATATTTAAATCTCTTTTTGGATGGATGAGTTGGAATCTATATATATAAATGGATTTGGTAAGTTGTGGGTTGGATTGAATTTGAGAGCAGAGAATCTATAAAGATAATATTTTCAATGATATATTTTGTTGATATAAAGAATTCGAAGACAATTTGGTTTTCAATAATATTATGGATAAGCATTATGATAAAGAAAAATGGATTACTATGACTATGCATAGATTATAGGCAGTTGAATAAGGTGACAATAAACACTTTACTTTGTATAGATGACCTGTTTGACCAATTACAAGGTGTTCACTATTATTTTTCAAAAATTGATTTGAGATTTGAGTAACATTAATTAAGGATAAGAGAATAGGATGTACAAAAATTTTCTTTTAGGACTCATTATAGGCATTATGAGTTCTTGGTGATGTCATTTAGTTGACAAATATCCTAGCTACATTCATAGATTTAATGAATAGTAATTAGGTCATCCTTGTATCAAATTGTTATTATATTTATTGATGATATACTAGAATATTTCAAAAGTTCAGAGGATCATAAGTAACATTCAAAAATTGTTTTACCAACTTAAAGGGAGTATGGTTGGTAAAGATGGTATCCAAATAAACTCTAAGAAAGTAAGAGCAGTACAATACTAGTTACGTTTTACTACATCTAAAGATGAAGATCTAAATCCAATTTGCACTTCCTGCGATTGTCTGCCGTCCATTTTATTTGAGCCATAGTTGGATCAGATACATGAACATATGCTTGTAAAATATCAATCAACTCCTCAACATTTGAAGCTGAGATGAGAATTCGTCGTCTTGAGTGTGAGATGAACCTTTGTTTCACAGCATGAGCAAGAAAAGACAACAAACCATCAAAGAAGTGGTTAACATTTAACAAACCTATCGGTTTGTGATGCATATTCAGTTGTGTCCAAGAAACTATTTAAAAAATATCTTCTAAAATACTAAAACCACCTGGTAAGGCAATGAAGGCATCAGCATTGCTCATTATTTTAGCCATGCGCTCATGCATGGAAGCTACCCTAAACTCTTCCCCAATTGTCTTTCTTACGATGTTAGATGCAGTTAGAGCTGTAGGAATAATACCTAGAACTTGGCATCCTCCTACATGGGCAGCTGTAAACACACACCTCATTAATCCACAGTTACCTCCACCATAGACTAAATGAATTTTTCTCCTAGCCAGTACCATACCCAGGTTTTGTGCAGCTTTCACATACTCTCTATCTTTTCTAGGACTAGAACCACAAAAGATACAAATATTTTGAAATTGATGAAATACGATTCTTTCCATAGCTGCACACACCTTAACTTGGAGTATGAAAGTAAAGAAATTAACGTGTTCATTTATAGAACTCAGAGAATGGCATACTTATGATAGCTATGCGAATAGGTCGGGAATAATTAGAACAGTATGTGAGTGATTGGTGGATATTAGCTAAATTAAAAGTGAAAATTTCAAAAATGATGGCAAGCATGTATACGTATAGTAGTTGTGATAGTTGCTCATATTAGGCATATAAAGAGAATAAGGTTAAGATATCACCAGAAATTTGTCTTTTCCTTGTTGTCCTTGATGAAACATTGATGTCTTGATTCTTGTAGGGAAGTTGTAAGTGATAGGCGTAATTGTAAAAAAAATAGTTAAAATGCAAACAAGTTAGTTGTTGAAGAGGGACAATTAATAGATTTATTTTGTTTTCCCAATGTTCTTGCCAGTCGACTATTGATATTATTAAGTCGACTAACTATTTTGAGAAATTTTAATTTGGACTGGTTATTTTACAGTTGATTGATTATATTTATTTTGAAGCAATCAACTGCATCATACCAGTTAACTACGTATTCTTTGATTTTCACAAACGTTTATAAGCTCAGAAATGCTTCTTTTTCATGTGATATTATTCCACCAAATGACAGTAGCTTTGAATTAAATTTTGGCATATATATTCAAAATTTACGACTACCGATTTTAATTTTATTTCAATGTTTTGTCCAAATTTCTAACTTCCTATTTTGGCACCATGCTCTATTAAGTATTCCACATTTTCTGCTGCATTGTCCTACATTAATATTTGGTATTAAATGCAAGATTCTTTTTCCATATTATAAAGAAGGTTAATTTCTTTTCTTTGAAACTCAGTTATTATGGTGTCCAATTGGTTAGTAGGTTAAAGTAATAGAGATTTTGAAAGGAGTGGACGGATGATGATCTTATGGTGTTTTGACGAATATAATCGAGAGAATTAGTGGTGTTGAAGTTTTTAAGGAATAAAATATGGGAAGTAGAATTTAAATTAATCTTTGAACTCTTAATTTAGAAATATGGAGAATACTATGAGAATCATGTTCAAAAATAATGTAAGTGATTAAGATATTTGTGTTAAAGGTTTATATTATACTAAATTGAGTCTAGTACCTAGGATGCGAATTATGTTGAAATTGAGAATTCATGTATGAATAATTGTTGGGAAAATCTTATTGAAATGATTGGTTAAATTAAATGGGATTGACATAAGTTAGAATGAGGTACTTTTAGATATGATAGAGAAAGGCTTGAAATTTTTTATAATGAATTTATTGGTGTTAATAAGAGGGTATAGAGTTACTGTGATGAGGTAAGTAGAATTATTGGACATGTGCCAATAGTACATAAACGTTATAAAAAGTTTGATGGAATTATTACTACGTATGTTTAACATATTGATTAATGGATTTTAGAAAAAAAAATAGATGATGATATCCATGGAATGAAGTTGACGTGTAAGAATTAAAGATGACTTGATAAAAGTCTGAAATAAGAAAAGATAGTTACCCCAATATGGATGTGAATATGTTCTTTTATAGGTGTATTTTCTAATATCAACCCATAGATATATCCATGTGAGCTTGAGGATATAAAGTGAAATTGATTAGAAAAGGAAGACAAATAATTCAATACAGGCCAAAAGTCTAAAAGAATCATAAATGTTGAGCACTAAAAATTATCAGTTGGTGACTACATATTTTTGAAGGATTCACCAATGAAAGAGGTAATGAGGTTGGAAAGAAAGGAAAAGTTAAGCTCTAGTATATAGACTCTTTTGAAAACTTAAACAAAGTAGGCATAGTAATACATTGCGTAACCTTGACATCAGGATTGAGTAATGTGGATATAGACTTTCTTGCATCAATGCTAAGGAAGTAACTATTAGATTCTTCTTATATTACCTAATTCCAAGAAATTCAATTGGACAAAAAATTGACTTAACTATGGGTACAATTAATGTTTATTGTTGAACAAGTGAAGAATGTCACGTCCCTAATTTAAGAACGCGAATAACTCTATTATCCAATAATTTTATCTTTATCCATTCGCAAATAATTTTACAACATCATATATCAGGATAATGTCATAAGTTTCCAAGTTTGCAATACTGCTAATTATACATACCAATTCTATGTCTATCAGAGTTACAACGAAAACAAGGATCCCGCCTGTGGCGTTCAGAGCAACTCTAGAGTACATTTATATTACAAATTAAACACTGAGAGCCCAGAAACAATTTAGGCTCACCACAGATGTATGACACGTAGTCGATCAAGAAGCCGTAGAACGAAACTCTGAGTCTTTATCTGAAAAACATATAAACCACGTGTAGTGAGTTTTACAACTCAGTGAGCAGATAACACCTCCTATGACCTCTCAGGTCAACATATGGATGTACTCATATAAAAAAATTTATCTCATCAAAAATTACATTTTAGAAGTACATCCACATGGGACCCGTATTTTCAAATATTCTCTGTTCAAAATTCATAATCAGGTATTTCAAACCGTATGCAGTACTGAATAAACATTACTCAAATTATGTTCAAAATCATATTCAATACTGTAGAATCATTAACCAAATCATGTTATGCACCAAATCATTTCTCATAAAATATTCAGAGGATCCGGTATCAGAACCACCATACCCGAGTTTGACCCATTCCGTACTTTGGTGGTATAGGATTTGCCTAAACTCAGCATCCTGCTGAGGTTTGCCCTACTACCATTTAAGAGGACATGCGAAGAGACTCTGTATGGGTCTTTACCAAGCACATAGCAAAGGAAGGAAAATAACATCTCATATAACTAGCATCTTGCCATCATCTAACTGGCATTTTGCCCATATATAGGAGACATTCCACTCTCCTTCACATATAATCTCCCGTGTGTTGGCCCTCACACGAGGCTAGCACCACCTCCGCTTCTAGCTGAGGCAATCAAGGTGCGCACCAGGGTTAACATCACCTGCTGTTAGCAGACAGTGTTTCCAATAGGATTCCTCCACAAAAAATACCATATGTACATATGCCATATAATCTAGTATAAAATTCTCAATATAAAATAGACTTTTCAGTATCAGTATATTCATCTGTCAAAACTTTCCAATCAGGGGAAACATATAATCATGCCTATATCCGAGGCAAATGTATCACTTTATAAATCAACGTCACATGCATAACATAATTTCTTTACCGTGTAACCCGAAATACATTTAAATATCACATGTTCAATGTGTATCAAAATTCATACTCTTCTTGAACTAAATATCATATTTCAACCATTTCAGATATTTCAAACCATTTTAAAAACATATAAAAGTATAAATAACATGTAATCATACTCATTTATCAATGTAAAGTTCAAGAAGAGTAAAACAAACCATATGAAGAATTATCTACTCACAAGTAAGGGCTTGACATGCTATAAATTAAGCATGTCTTTAGCATATTTTATGTTACTTTTTATTTTATTTAAATAGTGAATAAATAGGAATTAATTAATTTTTGTGTTTTATGTTTTAGGAATAATAAAGAAGAAAAGAAGAGAAAAATAAAGAGAAAATCATGAAAAATGTTGATTTCTGACCTTTCATCACTAATGGAGGCATATCTCACTCATTTAAGCTTCGATCAAGGTGATTCTAGCGGCTATGAAAAGAACAAACAAAGAGCTACAACTTTTGTGTTTGGCACTTCAGCAAAATCTAGAGTTTTCTAGGTGTCGGGGCGCTTCCAAATTAGCATCGCGGCGGCCCATCATGACTAGTTCGTAGCATCACGGCGCCCCTCCCTAGGAACCATAGAGCACCGCGGTGCTGACTGAGGGCACCACGGCACCCCATGACATATTTTTCGTAGCGCCACTGTACAGACTTGCTGATTTCGTAATTTTAGGTCTTTTCACTCAAATGGAAGGCCGATGGACTGGGATTTGACCTAAATACATTCCTACTTCGATTAAGAGGAGGGAATCTATAAAAAGAAAGGAAAGCAAGCAGAGAAGGTATCCAATTCTTCATCCAAGTTCTTCAATTCTTCTTTAGATTTTCTTATGGCCTTGCGTGGCTAGTTCTTTTTAGTTGGTTGAGGTAGATTGAAACCTCAAGGGATATTCATGCATTGTGAGATGTAGACTTGATTTTATTATTTCAATTTGAATTGAGTATTGATTATTCATCTGCTCTTCTTCTCAATGATTATTCATATGATTGCTAGGGAGGCCTACTAGTATATTGTCTATCTTAATCTACCGCTGAGTTGTGTTTTGAACAAAGTCTTCAATTCTGCGATTCATGAGGCAAATAGGTTTGAGGATTTTGGATTACAAATCATTGAACCTATGATGAATGATTAACTAAATTAGATATAACTGATGTGTTTATATTTGTTTAGCTCTGTCAGTTTCTCTAGTTCTTCATGCAGTTAACAAGTTATGTTTTACCGATGTGCTAAAGGATTGCTTGTTAATTAGGGTTTAATTAGTGTGATTGTCATTAATTTACTAGACCTAAGGAGGAACAGGGTTAGAAACCCAATGATAGATATTCAATTACAGATTAATTATGTTGTCAATGATCAATGTAATCCCTTGACGGTGGATATCAACCGAAACCAACGTTTTTATCATTAATCACTCTCTCTTATTTATTTTCATTATTGTTTACTTTACTTAAATTGCAATTATCAATCTCCCCTTTTTTCAATCACATAAGGTAATACCAGTCTCTGTGGGATCGACCCTTACTCCCACTACTATAGGTTAGTTTTGAGGTAAGGTATCAATTTGGGTGTACTTGCAACAGTGTGCACCAAATTTTGGCACCGTTGCCGAGGACTGCGTCATTACTTTTTGTGATTTTTTTGGATTTATGCCTGTAACTTGTTCTTCTAATTCTCAAGATTTATAGTTCAATCCAGATATTGGAAAATCAGTATACAGGCACAGAAGAGAAATTCAAGAAGGCGTTGATCAGGATAGGGAGGAAGTAATCATGGCCAGACACCCCACTCTGAAGGAGCTTGCAGCTCCTGATTTTCATCAGCAACCCTTATGCATTACTTTTCCTAATCTTGATGACAATGTTAATTTTGAGTTGAAATCTGGATTAATTAATCTCTTACCAAGTTTTCATGGTCTTGCAGGTGAAGACCTGCATAAACATCTGAAGGATTTCCATGTGGTATGTACCAGTATGAAGCCCCCTGGAGTAACTGAGGAACAAATAAAACTCAGGGCTTTTCCTTTTTCCTTAAAAGATTCAGCCAAAGATTGGTTGTATTATTTGCCCTCTGGTACTATCACTACCTGGAATGAGATGAAGAGAATGTTTTTAAAACTTTATTTTCCTGCATCTAGAGCTACTACTATTAGGAAAGAAATATGCGGCATTAGGCAATTGCATGGTGAAACGCTTTATGAATATTGGGAGAGGTTTAAGAAACTTTGTGCAAGCTGCCCACATCATTAGATTAGTGGGCAGCTATTAATCCAATATTTTTATGAAGGTCTTTTGTAGGGAGATAGGAGCATGATAGATGCAGCTAGTGGAGAAGCACTAGTAGATAAAACTCCTGAAGCAGCTAGAATCCTGATATCAAATATAGCTGCCAATTCACAACAATACTGATTTCTGAGCTTTCATCAATAATGGAGGCATATCTCGCTCATTTGAGATCCGATTGATGTAATTCCAGTGGCTTTGGAAAGAAGAAACATAGAGCTACAACTTTCATGTTCGGCACTTCCACAAAATCCAAATTTTTCTAGGCGCCGCAACGCTTACAATTTAGCGCTGCGGCGGTCGGTCAAGGCTACTCCATAGCGCCGCGGCACTAGTCATAGGCGCCGTGGAGCCCCTCCCCAGGAACCATAGAGCGCCGCGGTGCTGACTAAGGTTGCCGCGGCGCCCCGTGACATATTTTCCGTAGCACCGCGGCGCTCTACTTGAGCGTCGCAGCGCCCGCCGCCGTACAGACTTGCTAATTTCGCGATTTTAGGTATTTTTCACTCAAATTGAAGGCTGATGGACTGTGATTTGACCTAAATACATTCCTACTTCGATTAAGAGGAGGGAATCTATAAAAAGAGAGGAAAGCAAGCAGACAAAGCATCCAATCCTTCATCCAAGTTCTTCAATTCTTCTTTAGATTTTCTTATAGCCCTGCGTGGCTAGTTCTTTTTAGTTGGTTGAGGTAGGTTAAAACCTCAAGGGATTTTTATACATTGTGAGATGTGGATTTAATTTTATTATTTCAATTTGATTTGAGTATTGATTATTCATCTGTTCTTCTTCTTAATGATTATTCATATGATTGCTAGGAGGCCTACTAGTATATTGTGTGTCTCAATCTACCGCTGAATTGTGTTTTGAACAAAGTCTTCAATTCTGCGATTCATGAGGCAAATAGGTTTGAGGATTTTGGATTATAAATCATTGAACCTATGATGAATGGTTAACTAAATTAGATATAGCCGATGTGTTTGTATTTGTTTAGTTCTGTCAGTTTCTCTAGTTCTTCATGCGGTTAATAAGTTATGCGTTACCGATGTGCTAAAAGATTGCTTGTTAATTAGGGTTTAATTAGTGCGATTGTCATTGATTTACTAGGCTTATGGAGGAACAGGGTTAGAATCCCAATGATAGATATTCAATTATAATTTGATTATGTTGTCAATGATCAATGTAATCCCTTGACGGTGGATATCAACTGAAACTAACGTTTTTATCATTAATCACTCTCTCTTATTTATCTTCATTATTGTTTACTTTACTTAAATTGCTATTATCAATCTGTCATTTTTCAATCACATAAGGTAATACCATTCTCTGTGGGATCGACCCTTACTCCCACTACTATAACTTAGTTTTGAGGTAAGGTATCAATTTGGGTGTACTTGCGATAGTGCGCACCAAGGCTCGAGATTGGACAGCCCTAAAATGTACTTTTCCAATCTCTATTTGATCAAATTGACCTAAAAACCGTATCCAGAGGGTCCAAACAATCAAGATAGCAACTTCGAGAACTGGTCACTATTCACCCGCCGAAAAACACTATTCACGATGAACAAAAAGGCTGTTACATGGCCGAAAATATACCTTTCCTAAGATTTATCTAGCTCCTGAATTTATCTACGGCGTCAGAATTTCAATTGGAGGTCTCTGAGTAAAAGTTTTAGGAGTTACGTTTTTATGAGATTTTCTACTTTATATCTACGGCGATTCAACGGCTAATTTGAAAAATTGATTGGTCAAAACTGTAGTATTTTTCATTCTGAATCCAGTAGAACCTTCAGTTTTGAGATCGAAAGCCAATAGGTACTCCAGATCGATAGAAAAGTTGAAGGTTACTATTCACTCACTATTCATTTTCCGATTTTTTTTTCTCAACATTTGCACGACTCTCCCCGGTTTCTTCTTCCTTTAATCTTCTTTTTTTTACATATAATAATAATTATTAAATAATTAATAATAGGATTTTCTTTTTTATAAATTTCGTTTTTCATCCTAAAATGTTCCAAAATTTTTTAAAAATTTCGATTCTTATAAACCTTTAGTTAAACTCTTAAATTATGAATTTTCTTAATAAAAATCACAATAAAAAAATCCCAAAATAAATATCTTTATACATATTAAAAGAAAGAATATTTCTAAAAATACAACAAAAATTCATTGGAGGCCAATATAATTATTTTAAGCAATACAATACTTATTTTAATTAAAAATCCACTTACTTTTAGCAAAACATAATTATTTTTAAACAAATAAAAATATATTATCTTATAGCAAAATACTATCATTTAAAAAATAAAAATTATGCGCCAAAATGTAAATTCTCATATTTCTTTAATTTAAATTTTCGTTAAAATTTACGGTTATTACATTCTTCCCCCCTTAAAGAAATTTGGTCACCGAATTTTCATCACCTTAATTGCAGATAAATCCTAACCTCATTGTTCAAACATATGCGGATATCTGGTATAACAACTTCATTTAAGTATCAATTTTTTTTTAAATACCATGAAGTTATTACCTCGTTACAACTTAACTCAATATAACATTTATTTAATTTATACAATACAGAATTCACATACATGTCATTAATCAAAACATACGTACAACATATCAAACACGTAAATATCTACATCTTATTTATTCTGGTTAACCAATTTTAGAGATACAGGTGCGGATGGTTGCACCTTCACCGGGATCTAAGCCAACTCGACCACAAACATTTTATTTGCTTCTGGAATCTGCCCAACATAAAGTACTCGATCCAATGTGCACTAAAAGCTAGAGCTATAGAAAAATTTGCATAACTAATTTTCTGAACATGATATGGAAATGTAGTGAGAATTAAATCCCAGTAAGTTCAATAATAAATCATAATCAATATAGCTCATCGCGTCATGTTCAGCTGTATAAACTACAGAAAATATCTTTGGTCACATGAATGCATTATATCTATGCACATAAGAATCATACAGTAATGATATGTATGACAGGATTGACTATTTTTAGAATATTATATGATGGCCATCAACTTATTCTCATTTCAAGCTACCCCCGTCAGGGTGAATATCATGTACTCTCCGGTACGGGCTTTTCTCGTTCGTCCGACATGGCACACTTTCTTTTTCTTTTCTCATAATCATAATCATAACCGTTGGTAGGGCATCCCCTATTGGTGCACCACACGGATTGCCATGTAACCGTGCTTATTTCTTTTCTTTTCACAATGATAGCCAAAAACATGCTTTCAATAACAAGTATGTTCATCAAAATATAACTATTACCATAAATCATTGGTAATCATGCCATGAACATAACCATTTCAAATATCTCTTATAAAATATTTCCATGTCAGAATTTCACACTTAAGATGGTAAGAAGTTCATACAATGGCAATGGCAATGGCTATGGCTATACTAGTCATTTATTATTTTCAATTATATTATTCATCTTCTTTTTTAAATATTAATTTTATTTCTTTATTTTCTTGATGCAGGTTTTCATCCTATCTAACCTTCTCTTACTAATCAGAGCATAACTCTCTCAATTTAACTATGATGTAGGTGATCTTAGTGTCAATTTCAAGATAAAACAATTATCTAAAACAATTATGTTGAACATTGTAGCGAAATATTAAGAAATCAAGGTGATGTTACTCCCTAAATGTACAGGTTATTTCTTTTCAGATAGGTTCTGACCTCTATCTACTAATCTATCCATATCACCCACATACGAATTCCAAATTAAGTGATTCTAGTGGCTAAATATCTATGACCTATATATCTATAATTCATATGTTCCCCATTTATTTTAATTCCTTATAGAATGTTCCCAAAAATTTAAAAACCAAAGCTATCCTAACATATTCTTCCCTGATTTACCATTTTCAGACCATTGCTTACTAATCGGAACATATCTATCTCATATGGACTCCAACTTGAGTGATTCCAATGGCTAAAAATCCATGACACACATATCTATAATTCTTATGTGAACCATTTATTTTAATTCCATACAAATAATTCCCAAAAATTAAAATGCAGACGCTATTCTAACATATTCTTCCCTGATGAACCATTTTATGGTCTTTGACTACTACTTGGCTCATATCTCTCCCATATGGACTCCAAATTGAATGCTTCCAGTGGCTAAAAATCTGTGACACACATAGCTATAATTATTATGTTAACCATATATTTTAATTCCATACAGATAATTCCAAGAAATTAAAATACAGAAGCTATAATAACATATTCTTCCCTGATGAACCATTTTCTGACCTTTGACTACTAATCGGGTCATATCTTCCTCATATGGACTCTAAATTGAATGATTCTAGTGGCTAAATATCTATGACACACATAGCTATAATTCTTATGTTAACCATTTATTTTAATTCAATACAAATAATTCCCAAAAATTAAAATACAGAAGCTATCTTAACATATTCTTCCCTGATGAACCATTTTCTGACCTTTGACTAGTAATCGACTCATATATTCCTCATATGGACTCCAAATTGAATGCTTCCAGTGGCTAAAAATCTGTGACACATATATCTTTAATTCTTATGTTAACCATTTATTTTAATTACCTAAAGATAATTCCCAGAAATTAAAAAATAGAAGCTTAAAATTTTGCCACCCATAGCCGTACCTATGCAGAACTTTCTATACCAATCTAAGTATTCAAACATACATCACATGCAAGATCAATATGTAACATGATATAGCAACATCCATGACCAATCATCAAAGTTTTAAGATCAAAATATCATATAATTATTATAAGTTTCAAAAGTTTTCTTCAAAAAGAAATATTGTTAAACTTACCTGGAGCACTTAGTCCCCTAGACTTCTCCTTCCTCTTTCTTCCTTTCTTCCTCTCCTTTCCTCAATCTACCTTGCTTCTATTTTTCCTCTCCCTCACTTGGTCGAAATTATAATGTTGTGAGGGTAGATTTTCTGAAATAGACCACCAAATAATTCACCTTTCATGATCATGGGTCTACCTTATCACAATTAGGATACACTTTGTTGAATTTTTGGAAAACAAACAACTTATGTTCTTGTCTTCCTCTTCCTTAGTCAAGATATGCATAGGAAAAGGAGATTTGTCTTTTGAAAATTATTATGATATGTTCTTAAGATAAGGGACAAGGTCCCTTTGATTTAGGGATTCATTTCCATTTTCTTTTGTCTTAAACAAGTATGATAGTTTTGCCTTTTTAGGTGGCAAATTTCTAGCCCTTGAATCTCCATTATTTGGTTGATATTATTTGTGTGGGATAGGAATGTTTTGTCCTAATGCCATGTATTATCATACCACTTGCTAGAATTATGAGTGTAGGATATAGATGTTTTTGTCCTAAAGCCTTGTATTATCATGCCACTTGCCAAAATTATGAATGTAGAATCACATCACTTGCTAAATTTTTGTCTTAATGACATGTAACCTAATCTTTATTATTATTACATTATTATATCATCACCTAATTTATTTTATTTTATTTTTCCTCTTGGATTTGGGCTTATTCCTACCCATTATGGGCTTATTCCAACCCATTTTCTTTGCTTTGGATAACATTCTACCTTTTTTGGAGGGCTTGGTCATATTTTCATAATTTTTGGACTATTGGTCCAATTACTATATGCTAGTCCAAGTCTATGTTTTATTTCTTGCTTAGGTTATCCAATGGGCTTGCTAGAAACTTATGTGAATTGAAAAAACTCTATATAAAGTATCCTTAGGTAAAAGCCCAATGTATGGGTAAAGATTTTAAACTTAGTAACTCTAGTTCTTGAATTAGGAAAAATTACCCTAATCCAATGTTCTTGAAATTTTAAGAGATTTACTTGTTTCTAAAAATTTATCTTCCTTATCCAAGAATTTTGCATCTCTTTAGTATGTTATTTCTAATTGTTTTTCCTATTAGGTTTTCCCTATTTATTTGTTCTCTTAATGTTAGAAACATTTTCTATGCATATACATATGGTGAAGAATTTCTAAAGATTATATTTCCTTAGATATCTAAAATATTGTCTAATAAGTTTTATTTCCTTAATTAAATATTTATGTACTTTTTTCAATAAAAGAAACGAAATTAGGGATGTTACATCTGGCGCGTATATCCTCCTTTCTTTTCTAAGTAACTTCCTCAGAAGAGTGATATTTTCCATATCACCTTCACTGTAGGTATTTCTTTTGATCGTAACTTTTTTACTTGTCTGTCCACTATTGCTACTAGTTGTTCCTCATAGGTTAAATCTTTCTGTAACTGAATCTGTGGACACTGTATAACATGTGTAGGATCTGGTAAATATTTTCGTAAAATAGACACATGAAAAATTGGATGGACATTACCCAATTTAGGTGGTAAAGCCAAACAATAAGCCACTGAACCAATCGTATCAAGAATTTCAAATGGTTCTATATACCGAGGGTGTAACTTCCCTTTCTTTCCAAATCTCATTACCTCTTTCATTGGTGAGTCCTTCAAGAATATGTGGTCACCAACTGATAATTTATAGTGCTCAACATTCGTGGTCTTTATAGACTTTTGACCAGTATTGAGTTTCTTGTATTTCTTTTCTAATCACTTTTACTTTATACAAAGTACTCAAATATTTCTTATGCTTCCAATATAGCAACATAAAATTCTAACCTCTTCAATTCCACTTTACCAATCCTAGCACCTTAAAGGGTTTCATAACAAATGTACACACATAAAATTTCTAATCTTGAACTATTGCAAATTTTACAGAAAGGACTTAATCTTAGTATGTCTTAACCCATTAGTACATATACCTAGATCACTTATGCTTTGTTGGGACGTTATTTGAAAATGTTCTCCACACACCCACTTTGGTAGGCCAAACTAATTCACTTAAACTCTACTTTCCACATTCCATCATCAAGGAGTTCTAGCACCATTGATTCTTCTAGTACAATTTTAAACTATCATAAAAGTTTCTCAGTTGATTCTTTTCAAATAAACCTTTCGATATACTTTCGGTAGCTAAAATCACTAATTACGTTGTAAGAAATTTAATGTTTAAGTACAACCAAAATTTTTCACTATCAACACTTCCAAATAAAAATTATGATCACTAATTCCCTTGTCTCATTTTGCCTATGCTCACATAAATCCCACATATCTCAAATCCTCTCTTTAAAACATTTTCTTAATGCTTCCTATTTCCAAACAATTTACCCTATAATCACATACATTTAGTTTCACCCACATAAATTCATACACCATCCAATTCACCAATTTCTAACGAAAAGAATTAACCAAGAACGTAAATTACATAACTTCAACACATAGCATAAAATTTAAATACAAAATAATATTCAACCTTATATTATAAGTTTTGCTATTTACTTACATTATTTTCGGACATGATTCTTAGAATATTCTCCATATTTCCACAGTAAGACTTCAAAGAGTAATTTAAATCCTACTTCTCATAATTTCTTCCTCAAGATCTTCAACACTACTAATTCTTTTGATTACATTCGTCAAAACACCATAAGGCTATCATCCATCCATTCTTTACAAACTTTTTATTACTTTAACCTACTAACCTCTTGGACATCAAAATAACTGAGTTTCAGAGAAAATAAATTAACTTTTCTTGTAATGAGGGAAAATAACTTTGCATTTAATGCCAAACATTAATGTAGGACAATGCAGCAGAAAATGTGGAATTCATAATAGAGCATGGTGCCAAAATAGGAAGTCAGAAATTTGGACGAAGCAATGAAATAAAATTAAAATCGGTGGCCGTAATTCTTGAAAATCTGTAAATAAAATCTAGCTGCTATTTTAGCAAAAATTGGTGGCCGCAAATTTTGAATATATGTGTCAAAATCTACTTTAAATCTGTTGGTATTCGGTGGAAAGATAGCACATGGAAAAAGAAATATTTCTGAGCTTATAAAAGTCTGTAAAAATCAAAGAATACGTAGTTAACTGGTAGGATGCAGTTGATTACTTCTAAATAGATGTCATCAATCAACTGTAAAATAACCAGTCCAAATTAAAATTTCTCAGAATAGCTAGTCGATTTAATAATACCGATAGTCTACTGGCAAGAACATTGAGAAAACAAGAAAAATGTCCCTCTTCACTAATTATTTGGTTTGCATTTTTTTTTCTTTCATTTCTTTTATTTCTTTTTTTACAATGACGCTTGTCATCTACAACTTCCCTACATGACTCAAGACATCAATCCTTCATCAAGGACAACAAGAAAAAGAAAATTTCCTGGTGTTATCTTAACCTTATTCTCTTTATATGCCTAATATAAGCGACTATCACAACTATTGTACATATACATGCTTACCGTCATTTTTGAAAATTTCATCTTCAATGTACCTGATATCTATCAATCACTCACATAGTTATTCTAATTATTCTCAGCATATTCACATAGCGATCATATGTATGTCTTTCTCCGAATTCTATAAATATACACGTTAGTATCTTTACTTTCATACTCAAAATTAAAGTGTGTATAGCTATGGAGGGAATCACATTCTGTTAATTTCGAAATATTTGTGTCTTTTGTGATTCCAGTCTTGGGAAAGATGGAGAATATGTGAAAGCAGCACAAAACCTGGGTAGGATGCTGGCCAGGAGAAAAATTCATTTAGTCTATGGTGGAGGTAACCGTGGGATAATGGGGTGTGTGACTACAGCTGTACATGTAGGAGGATGTCAAGTTCTAGGTATTATTCCTACAGCTCTAGCTGCATCCAACATCATAGGATAGACAATTGGGGAAGAATTTAGGGTTGCTTTTGTAACAACCTTCTTTTTTCTTTATTATTATACAATACTCAGTTCACATACACGTCATTAATCAAAACGTACATGCAACATATCAAACACATAGATATTTACATCTTGTTTATTTTGGTTGACCAATTCCAGAGATACAGGTGTGGGTGGTTGCACCTTCACCGAGATCTGAGCCAACTCGACCCCAAACATCTTATTTGATTCTGAGATCTGCCTAACATAAAGTAACTCGATCCAATGTGCACTAAAAGCCAAAGCCATAGAAAAAGCTGCATAACTAATTTTCTGAACATGATATGGAAATATAGTGAGAATTAAATCCCAGTAAGTTCAACAATAAATCATCATCAATATAGCTCATCACATCATGTTCAGCTGTATAAACTACAGAAAATATCTTTGGTCACATGAATGCATTATATCTATGCACATAAGAATCATACAGTAATGATATGTATGACATGATTAACAATTTTTAGAATATCATATGATGGCCATCAACTTATTCTCATTTCAAGTTACCCCGGTCAGGGTGAGTATCCTCTACTCTCCGATACGGGCTTTTCTCGCTCCGTCCGGCATGGCCCACTTTCTCTTTATTTTCTCATTATCATGATCATAACCGTTGGTAGGGCGTCCCCTACTGGTGCACCACACGAATTTCCATGTGACCGTGCTCATTTCTTTTCTTTTCATAATGATAGCCAAAAATATGCTTTCAATAACAAGTATGTTCATCAAAATATAACTATTACCATAAATCATTGGTAATCATGCCATGAACATAACCATTTCAAATATCACTTTATAAAATATTTCTATGTCAGAATTTCACACTTAAGATGGTAAGAAGTTCATACAATAGCAATGGCTATGGCATATACTAGTCATTTTATTTTCATTTATAAGATTTGTCTTCTTTTTTAAATATTAATTTCATCTCTTTATTTTCTTTATGCTTGGCCTTTAGTCAATTTCTTCTTATTTATATCATTTCTAACACATGTTCTTCAAATTTATAGAGCATTTTCCTCCAATTTGATTTCTACTATTACCCTTTAGTTAAAGAGGTTCATCTAGGGTAGAAAAATGTTGAAAATAGGCTTAACCAACTTCCAACACGGTCTGGCCCTATTCTAAGACATGGCTATGCTTTAAAAATACTTCCAATGTACTCAAAAACAGCCCCGAACACGGCCAACCCGTATTGAAGCAACTAGAACACGGCCATGCCGTGTTCTATGATCTTTGCTCACTAATCAAAGAATAACTCCCTCATGTTAAGTCCGATTGAGGTGATCTTGGTGTCTATGGAAAACTAAGACAAATATCTAAAACTATTATGTTAATCATATCAGAAAAATAGTAATAAATCTTGCTATTATAACTCCCTTAAATTAATAATATTTCTCAGGTAGGTTCTAACCTTTACTTACTAATCTAACTATATCTCCCACATAAGAATTCCAAATTAAGTGATTCCAGTGGCTAAACATCCGTGACACAAACATATATAATTCATATGTTAACCATTTATTTTAATTCATTATAGCATTTTCCCAGAAATTAAAACACCGAAGCTATCCTAACATATTCTTCCCTGATTAACCATTTTCTGACCTTTGTTGACTAATCGGAACATATTTACCTCATATGAAATCTAAATTGAATGATTCCAGTGGTTAAAAATCCGTAACACATATATCTTTAATTATTATGATAACCATTTATTTTAATTCCCTACAGATAATTTCCAGAAATTAAAATACAGAAGCTATCCAACATATTCTTCCCTGGTGAACCATTTTCTGACCTTTGATTACTAATCAGACCATATCTACCTCATATGGACTCCAAATTGAATGATTCCAGTGGTTAAACATCCGTGACACATATATATTTAATTCTTATGTTAACAATTTATTTTAATTCCTTATAGATTGTTCCCAGAAATTAAAACACCAAAGCTTAAAATTCTGCCACCCATAGCCATACCCATGCAGAACTATCTACACCAACCTAAGTATTCAAACATACATCACATGCAAGATCAATATGTAACATGATATAGCAACATCCATGAACAATCATCAAAGTTCTAAGATCAAAATCTCATATAAATATTATAAGTTTCAAAAGTTTTCTTTAAAAGAAATATTGTTAAACTTACCTGGAGCACTTAGTCCCCTAGACTTCTCCTTCCTCTTTCTTCCTTTCTTCCTCTCCTTTCCTCACTCTACCTTGCTTCTATTTTTCCTCTCCCTTACTTGGACGAAATTCTAATGTTGTAAGGGTGGGTTTTCTTATATAGACTACTAAATAATTCACCTTTCATGATCATGGATCTACCTTATCACAATTAGGATACACTTTGTTGAATTTTTGGAAAACAAACAACTTATGTTCTTGTCTTCCTCTTTCTTAGTCAAGATATGCATAGGAAAAGGAGATTTGTATTTTGAAATTTATGATAATATGTTCTTAAGACATGGGACAAGATCCCTTTGATTTAGGGATTCATTTCCTTTTTCTTTTGTCTTAATCAAGTATGATAGTTTTGCCTTTTTAAGTGGCAAATTTCTAGCCCTTGAATCTCCATTATTTAGTTGATATTATTTGTGTGGGATAAGAATGTTTTGTCCTAATGCCATGTATTATCATACCACTTGCTAGAATTATGAGTGTAGGATATAGATGTTTTTGTCCTAAAGCCTTGTATTATCATGCCACTTGCCAAAATTATGAATGTAGAATCACACCACTTGCTAAATTTTTGTCTTAATGCCATGTAATCTAATCTTTATTATTATTACATTATTATATCATCACCTAATTTATTTTATTTTATTTTTCCTTTTGGATTTTGGCTCATTCTGTCCCATTTTCTTTACTTTGGTTAAAATTCTACCTTTCATAATGGGCTTGGTCACATTTTCTTGATTTTTGGGCTATCAGTCCAATTTCTATATCCTAGTCCAAGTCTATGTTTTATTTCTTCATTGGGCTTTCCTATTGGCTTGCTAAAAATTTATGTGAAGAAGAAAAAAATCTATATGAAGTGTCCATAGGTGAAAGCCCAATTTATGGTTGGAGATACTAAACTTAGTAACTTTTACTCTTAAATTTGGAAAATATTACCCTAATCTAATCTTCTTGAAATTTTAAGACCTTTACTTCACAAAAATTTATCTTCCTTACCTAAGAATTTCACCTTTCTTTAGCATGTTTATTTCTAATATTTCCTCTTAGGTTTTCTTTCTTTACCTATTCCATTAATATTAGAACATTTCTACGCATATATGTAAGGTGAAGAATTTATAAGGAAAATATCTAAAAATTACGCGATGTTACAGCTTCCATGCATGAGCGCATGGCTAGAATGATGAGCAATGCTTTCATTGCCTTACCAGGGGGTTTTGGTACTTTAGAAGAAAATTTTTAAATAGTCTCTTGGGCACAACTAAATATGCATCACAAACCGATAGGTTTGTTAAATGTTAACCACTTCTTTGATGGTTTGTTGTCATTTCTTGATCATGCTGTGGAACAAAGGTTTATTCCACACTCAGCACGACGAATTCTCATTTTGGCTTCAAATGCTGAGGAATTAATTGATGCTTTACAAGCATATGTTCATGTACCTAATCTAATTACAGCTCAAATAGAATGGACAATAGACAACAGCAGAAAGCGCAAATTGGACTTGGATCGTCATCTGTAACTATAGCGAGATGTGGACATTACTGTACTACTTTTACTTTCTCAGGGTTATCTTATATACCATCTTGCTAGCCACATACCTTAAGAAAGTAATATTACTAAGTCAAAATTCGTATGTTGAGAACTTAGCATATAGCTGATACTCCCTTGGAGTTTGTAAAACTATCTTTAAATATTGCTTACGATCCTCTGAACTCTTGGAATATTCTAGTATATCATCAATAAATATAATAACAACTTGATTCTGGGATGGCTTAATTACTTATTCATTAAATCTATGAATATAGCTGGTGCATTTGTCAATCCAAATGACATAACTAAAAACTCAGTGTATATGCCGACTCCTGAAAGCAATTTTTATAATATCCTCTTCTCTTATCCTTAATTGATGATATCTAGATATCAAATCAAGTCAATTTTTGAAAAATGTTGAGCACTTTCTAACTGGTCAAATAGATCATCTATACGAGGTAATGAGTATGTATTCCACATTGTCACTTTATTCAACTGTCTATAATCTATGCATAGTCATAGTTATCCATCTTTCTTTTTCACATATAACTGGAGCACTCCAAGTAAAAGTACTAGGGCTTTTAAATCCCTTGTCTAACATGTCTTGTAACTATTTCTTTTTCAGTTCTTTAAGTTCAGTGGGTGCCATTCTATATGGAAATATAGACATTGGTTAGGTTCCAGGAAATAAATCAATACCAAATTCTATTTATTGTTTCGGGGTAATCTTGACAATTTTTCAGGAATTATACCAAAAAATTCTCTAACCACTGAAACTTGATTTACATTGGTATATTTTATATCAACATCTTTTACCACTTGTCAAATATTCTTGGCACTTTTTTGTAATCACTTATGGGGTATTAATACAGAGATTAGGTTACTGGGTATCTCACTATGATTTCCTTGTATCAAGAAAGAAAATTCTCCAAGAATATTGAATTTAATCACCTTAAAGTGTCATTTCAAAATGACATGACATAATGTCAACTAAGCCATTCTCAATATCAAATCACAGTCTACCATATCTAGACAATCGGGTACAACGGATGTCATATTCAGAAACCATCATATTTGGTATCTGTCTCAATTCCTTAAATTCTTTAAGACGCATATCTCTTTCACTTTCAAGCTATAATTGATCCATAGATACTTCTTAAGATACCACGATATTCAATCAATCTTATACTATGAGATTTAACAACTTGGAATAGAAAGGAAATTAAAACCCAATAGAATCCCTCAGCCGCACCTGAAGTATAAATATGTCTGGCTCATATCGATACTAGAGGTCCTACTAAAGAATCCTTTGCTCTGATAGCCACAGGGAAACCTAATGCTTTGATACCAACTTGTCACGTCCCTAATTTAGGAACGCGAATAACTTTATTATCCAATAATTTTATCTTTATCCATTCACAAATAATTTTACAACATCATATATTAGGATAATGTCATAAGTTTCCAAGTTTGCAATACTGCTAATTATACATGCCAATTATATGTCTATCAGAGTTACAACAGAAAAAAGGATCATGCCTGTGGCGTTCAGAGCAACTTTAGAGTACATTTATATTACAAATTAAACACTGAGAGCCCAGAAACAATTTAGGCTCACCACAGATGTACGACACCTAATCGATCAAGAAGCCGTAGAACAAAACTCTGAGTCTTTATCTGAAAACATATAAACCACCTGTAGTGAGTTTTACAACTCAGTGAGTAGATAACACCTCCTATGACCTCTCAGGTCAACATATGGATGTACTCATATAAAAAAAAATTTATCTCATCAAAAATTACATTTTAGAAGTACATCCATATGGGACCCGTATTTTCAAATATTCTCTGTTTAAAATTCATAATGAGGTATTTCAAACCGTATGCAGTACTAAATAAACATTACTCAAATCATGCTCAAAATCATATTCAATACTGTAGAATCATTAACCAAATCATGTTATGCATCAAAACATTTCTCATAAAATATTCAGAGGATCTAGTATCAAAACCACCATACCAGAGTTTGACTCCTTCCATACTTTGGTGGTATAGGATTTGCCTAAACTCAGCATCCTGCTGAGGTTTGTCCTACTACCATTCAAGAGGACACGCGAAGAGACTCTGTATGGGTCTTTCCCAAGCACACAGTAAGGGAAGGCAAATAACATCTCATATAACTGGTATCTCGCCCATATATAGGAGGCATTCCGCTTTCCTTCACATATAATCTCCCGTGTGTTGGCCCTCACACGAGGCTAGCACCACCTCCCATGTTAACTGAGGCAATCAAGGTGTGCAATAGGGCTACCATCACCTGTTGTTAGCAGACAGTGTTTCTAATAGGATTCCTCTACAAAAAATACCATATGCACATATGCCATATAATCCAGTATAAAATTCTCAATATAAAATAGACTTTTCAGTCTCAATATAATCATCTGTCAAAACTTCCCAATTAGGGGAAACATATAATCATGCCCATATCCGAGGCAAACGTATCACTTTATAAATCAACGTCACATGCATAACATAATTTCTTTGCTGTGTAATGCGAAATACATTTAAATATCACATGTTCAATGTGTATCAAAATTCATTTCAAAATTCATACTCTTCTTGAACTAAATATCATATTTCAACCATTTTAGATATTTCAAACCATTTCAGAAACATATAAAAGTATAAATAACATGTAATCATACTCATTTATCAATGTAAAGTTCAAGAAGAGTAAAATAAGTCATAGGAAGAATTATCTATTCACAGGTAAGGGCTCCAAATTGGACAGCCCTAAAATGTACTTTTCCAATCTCTATTTGATCAAATTGACCTCAAAAACATATCCGAAGGGTCCAAACAATCAAGATAGCAACTTCGGGAACTAGTCACTATTCACCCGCTGGAAACACTATTCATGACGAACAAAAAGGCTGTTAGATGGCCGAAAATATACCTATCCTAAGGTTTATCTAGCTCCTGAAACTATCTACGACGTCAGAATTTCAATTGGAGGTCTCTAAGTAAAAGTTTTAGGATTTACCTTTTTCTGAGATTTTCTACTTCAAATCTACGACGATTCAACGACTAATTTGAAAAATTGATCAGTCAAAACTGTAGTATTCTTCGTTCTGAATCCAATAGCACCTTCAGTTCTGAGATCAGAAGCCAATAGGCACTCCAGATCGAGAAAAAAAGTTGAAGGTTACTATTCACTCACTATTCATTTCTCGATTTTTTTTCTCGACATTTGCACGACTCTCCTCGGTTTCTTCTTCCTTTAATCTTTTTTTTTTTTTACATATAATAATAATTATTAAATAATTAATAATAGAATTTTCTTTTATATAAATTCTATTTTTCATCCTAAAATATTCCAAAAATTTCTAAAAATTTCCATTCTCATAAACCTTTAGTTAAACTCTTAAATCATGATTTTTCTTGATAAAAATCACAATAAAACAAATCTCAAAATAAATATCTTTATACATATTAAAAGAAAGAATATTTCTAAAAATACAACAAAAATTCATTAGAGGCCAATATAATTATTTTAAGCAAAACAATATTTATTTTAATTAAAAATCCACTTACTTTTAGCAAAACATAATTATTTTTAAACAAATAAAAATATATTATCTTATAGCAAAATACGATCATTTAAGAAATAAAAATTATGCGCCAAAATGTAAATTCTCATAGTGTCTTTGTACTTTTTTAACCCATGTAGTAAATATACATATTTTCTACGTTTCTTATCTTTATTTTCAAAATTTTCTCTTTTATTCTAAATTTTCTTTAATTTAAATTTTCGTTAAATTTTACGATTATTACAAAGAACTTATGGATGAAAGAAATCTCTATAGTTAAGTTATATGGAAAAATCACTCAAGTGAAAAGACATATTAAAAAGTAAAAATGTTATACAAAAAAAAGATATTCTCAATTATTTGAGTAATAAGGTTGGTAACTCCGAATTATGCCTTGATTTCATTCCCTACATGTGGTAGGATAGGTTGAAATTTGAGTACCAAATTTCTTAAGGGGCGAAGAATGTAACATCCCGTAATTTTTATTTTTAAATAATAATATTTTTCTATAAAAAATATATTTTTATTTGTTTAAAAATGATTATGTTCTGCTAAAAGTAAGTATACTTTTAATTAAAGTAATTATTGTTTCATTTGAAATAATTATATTGGCATTTAATAAATTTTTTTGTATTTTTTAAAAATATTCTTTCTTTTATTATGTATAAAAATATTTATTTTTTAATTTTTTTTATTAAGATTTTTATTAAGAAAAGTCATGATTTAAGAGTTTAACTAAATGTTTATGAGAATGTAAATTTTTTAAAAAAATTGGGATGTTTTAAGATGAAAAACAGTATTTATATGAATAAATATAAAATAAAATTCTATTATTTAATTATTAAATAATAATAATTATTATTATAAAAAATAAAGAAAAGGGGGAGGGGGAAGACGGAATGCAGTTTGCAAAAGAAACCGATGAATAGTGAAATAATGTAAATAGTAACTTCTATTTTTCTTTCTAGATCTGAAGTGTCTATAGGCTTCCGATCTCAAAACTAATGGTACCAATGGATTCAGGATGGAGACTACTATGATTTTGATCGAACAATTTCTTAAATCAGCTGTAGAATCACTGTAGATCGGAAGTAGAAAATTTCAGGAAAATGTAAACATTAAAACTCTTACTTAGAGACCTCAAATTAAAAATCTGACACCGTAGATAGATTTAGGAGTTAAATAAACCTTAGTATATGAAATTTTTCAACTATCTAACAACTTTTTGTTCTTGGTGAATAGTATTTTTCGGTGGTGAATAGTGTTTTCGGGCCATGAATAGCGACCAAATTTCCAGAGTCATTTTTTTTTATTTTTGGATCCTCTGGACACGTTTTTGAAGTCTGTTTAGTCAAATGTGGATTGAAAAAGTGCATTTTAGGGTTGTCCAATCTGAAGCCCTTACCCTATGAGTGGATAATTCTTTCTATGATTTGCCCTATACTTTTCTTGATCTTTAAATATGTATTTAATTATGTTTATAAGATATTTACACTTTTATATGTTTTTGAAATGCATTAAAATTATTTAAATTGCTTACAATTTTGTTTATAGTTCAAGAAGAGTGTAGTTTTGAGAAATGGATTTCTGAACTCATGGTATATCTGATTTCACATGTATTTCTCATTAAATGTTGAAATGAGTATTTATGCATGTGGCATTATTTATAAAACTATATGATTGCCTTGAGAAAGGACAAGTATATTTGATTCTATATGTATTTATCATTATTTGATAAAGTGAATATTATGTGCACGATGCATTGATTCGTAAAGTTATATACTTGTGAAAATGATGCATGTCATATTATAAATGAGATTCAATGGCAAGCCTAAAGTTCATGGCGAGTTGTTTGATAAATATGATAAGTGTAAAGCTCATGGCGATTTGATTGATAATTTTATATCTATTTATATGTATGGATGAATATCTACAGGTTGTATGGCTTGTGACGGTACCGAATAGGGGATGCTTTATTAGCCTGAGTGAGCCGGGGGAGGGCCACTCCAACCGGGTGACAGGGCTAATATAGGGGGCAGGAGGGTGATGTACTGTTGTGTGTGTTTTACCAAATACCGCAAGTGCACGGCGTAGCTGTAGCTAGTCCGGCAAGTATGGGTTGTGTCCCACAGAGAACAATGCCAATTACCAGAATTTCACAAAAAAGTGCTATCTAAATCGATAGAATTCGATGGGAAAATATTGCAATTAAACAGATAAAAGTAATCAATTAAGCGAGCCTAGGGTTAGGGTTCACCACACTTGTGATACTCAACAACTGATATTTACCCCTAATTGCAATTGTCTAGATTGTTAGGGATGGTTTAGCCTAAATTAATTAGCAATCTCTTTCAAGCATTACCAATCATACCTAGGTTAACCAAATTACCTACTTTCGTGGTTCTTAGCTTAACCTAAGTCCATTCAGCTTCATGCCAACCATAAAATGCAACTAATCAGTTTTCTCATGCCATTTAATTGATTCAAGCCTAGAGTATCTTAAACTACTTTCATGATTAAGATAGCCCTAATTAACTATTAAGTTCCAATTTTAATCTTCACCTTTCAGTTCATCGATTAAATACCTAAGACGTGATAGACTGGTGATCAGGCATTCTATCAACTCATTCATGCATACAATAGTTAATCCTTATCAATCTAGAACCAATTACAATTAGGGTTTCATAATATAGGTCATACACAGTTTCATTGTATCACAATTGGGTTTACCGTAACCCTAGATTAAATTTACTCACACATCATCAAAACAAGAATCAAAGTCATATTCATTGAGTAATTCATAATAGTTCAGTACAATTGAGAGAGAATAAGTAGAAGTAGAAGAAGTAAACTGAAAATAGAAAGATAGAACCTGGTGTGTAGATGAATTCAGATGAATTACAACCTTCAAAGTAGTAAAATCTACTCTAGACCATTAAAATCCTCCATAAAATCTGTAAAAATCTAACCTAAATGTGTTTCCTAAGCCTAATAGGTGTTTCTCCAATGTCTCATATGATCCTTCTTGCCTCAGCTGCGCATCCCCCAAGCTTCCCCCCTTTCTGGGGACAAAAACCCTAATTTTAACGTTCTGTCTGGACCCGAAGCACGGCCGTGTTCCAGGACACGGCCTGGCCGTGCTTCAAGCTGGAATATGGGGAAATCCTGCATCTCTTACTCAGAGTATGGCCAGGCCGTGTTGCAGGCCACCAAGCACGGCCTGGCCATGCTGCATACTGCTGTGCTCCTTTCTTCATGATTTTTTATGTGTAGCGTCCTTGCTTCTTCCTTAGCATGTCCCAAGTCTTTTTGGCTCTTTCCATCATTGCTTTTCCCTGCTTCTTGGCTTCTTTTGCTCTCCTGCAACCATAAAAGAAACTACAGCAGTACCCAGAACAAAGTATGACCAAAAGCACAGAAATAATCACAAGTTACTATGAATTAGGGGACAAAATATGACCAATAAGCACTTAAAATTCCCCTTTATCAACTCCCCCATGCTTAAACTTTTTCTTGTCCCCAAGCAAATAACATGTCATATCAGAAGGAAGGGGGTAAGATGTAATCAAAATTCCAAAAGATGGAAGGATGCAATACAGGTGACGTTTCACTCAATCAGTGTGCACACAATAGATATATGAATAAGCAGTTATCAAATAGTCTCTATTCTTTTAAAACTAAACCAAAAATTCTTCTATTTTATATCTACTTCTACTGTTACCATTGGTTGTATGCACCAGACTGATTTTCAGACACTCAAGTAAGCCACCTCATCCTTTAGATCTCCCTATGTTGCCTTACCCTTATTTCTATTTTTTTCTTAACACATTTCTTTTATTTCTCATCTTCTATTTTCTTCTTCTCTTGTCTCTTTTCTCTTTTTTTTTAGAAATATGCTGTGAGTGCATTTTATGCTCCATCTCACTAGGTTAAAAACATCTAGGTACTCATACTAAGGCCTTTTTGGTGCCTTGAAGGAGGTACTCAGAGTGAAAACTTTTTGAGTTTCACATACCCTTATTTTTCACCTCTCCCAACCTTCACACTCTCATAGTGTTAAAATTAGCCATAGCATATAGTTCACAACACAATAAAGAGATATTTTTCAAAAAATTAAAGGTTTAATGCTAGAAGAGAGAGACTAGAATTATAACTACCTATTACATATCCTCTTGTGCATCACATGTTCATGTGCTAAAATCTGCCTATACTATACCAGTCTATCTTGGAATTAGCAACTATGTGATGATGCAGCAAGTCAAAAGGAATGCAATATGTACAATATATACATGCAAAGAAAAGCTAAATCAACAAATAAAGATGGTCAGTGCAAATCATAACTGATGCAAATACAAAAGTACACTCCCCCATGCTTAAATCAGACAGTGTCCTCAATGTCAAAAATATCAGAAAAGACTGGCAAAAGGGAGGACAGAACTTACGTATTCACTGGTCATCCGGTGGTGGTGGATGGGGGTGTTGACCCACGTGCTAGGTATACCAGGCTTGCATCATACCCTGCATGCTTTGGATGGAGTCTTATATTGCATGCAGGGTTGATCTTTGAGAATGTTGCTCTGCCTACATGGCATGCAGGACGACTCTCTGTGAAAGTTGCTCTGCTTCAATGTGTGTGAGCCTAGAAGAGAGGGAGGCTTGATCCTCCGGTGGAGCAAATGATAGTCCTGCACGGTCAGTAAAATGGGAGGAGGGTGGGGGTGGAAGAGCCAACAGTGGCTCAAGGGGAAAGTCATCCCCTTCAAGGGGAATCTCCTCATCATCCCTAACCTCCTCTAAAAGGTAGATCCAATTTGCCCTATTTTTGACTGCTGTCGTAGAAGGGTTAGGGAGGCTGAATAATTTTTGGCCTCGAAGATACAACCAGTATTGTGTATTTTGCTTAACAACAAGTTTCATATGCAAACAGGATTCTAAGTCAATCCTGTTGCTACTCCCTACTTGTTGCATGCCCTGGAGATTGGCCTCAAATCCTAACCCTCTAGAAATGGCAGTAATCAGGCCTCCTATGACTATCTTCCCATTCATTGTCCCACCTACCCTAGCCATCTGATGAGCCATGAAGGCTCCGATATCCACTTTGGTACCGTTAACCATAGCATATAAAAATAAAGCTCTCTAAGATTTACAACCCCATCACTATAAGCCCTACCGAAAATAGTATGGGCCATAAGACACTGTAAATATCTGAAAGTAGGGTTGCAAATAAAAGATGCTTTGGAAGTTGATGCACTGTATTGCCCCTTAATTGCAATGGAGTTATAAAAAATGTTAGCAAGGAAATCTGAAGGTACTGATCTAGTTCCCTCTGGAGTTAGGCCAAACAGTGCATTAAATTCCATTAAATTTAAGTTAAAGCTATGGTTAAACAGTCTAAAGTTGACTTGGCGCTCATGGAAATTTGGACCCTTAAATAGTACTATATGAATAGAAGTGAGAAACTCTAATGTGGGTTTAGGGTAGGCTGGGTATCGGTGGGTGAGAAAGGTGTTCCACCCAATCCGGTCAACTAGGTATTGGACGTCAAGTAAAAGGCCTAAGCGTTCCAGACATTCCTCATCTAGATACCGGGTACTCAGCATTCCCCGTCTAACTTGTAACATCCCTAATTTCGTTTCTTTTATTGATAAAAGTACATAAATATTTAATTAAGGAAATAAAATTTATTAGACAATATTTTATATATCTAAGGAAATATAATCCTTAGAAATTCTTCACCTTATGTATATTCATAGAAAATGTTTCGAACATTAAGAGAACAAATAAAGAGGGAAAACCTAATAGGAAAAAAAAATAGAAATAACATACTAAAGAGATGCAAAATTCTTGGATAAGGAAGATAAATTTTTAGAAACAAGTAAAGGTCTTAAAATTTCAGAAACATTGGATTAGAGTTTTTCCACTTCACATAAGTTTCTAGCAAGCCCATTGGATAACCTAGGCAAGAAATAAAACATAGACTTGGACTAGGATATAGTAATTGGATCGATAGCCCAAAAATTATGAAAATGTGACCAAGCCCTCCAAGAAAGGTAGAATTTTATCCAAAGCAAAGAAAATGGGGTAGGAATAAGCCCATAATGGGTAGGAATAAGCCCAAATCCAAGAGAAAATAAATTAGGTGATGATATAATAATGTAATAATAATAAAGATTAGGTTACATGGCATTAAGACAAAAATTTAGCAAGTGGTGTGATTCTACATTCATAATTTTGGCAAGTGGCATGATAATACTAGGCTTTAGGACAAAAACATCTATATCCTACACTCATAATTTTAGCAAGTGGTATGATAATACATGGCATTAGGACAAAACATTCCTATCCCACACAAATAATATCAACCAAATAATGGAGATTCAAGGGCTACAAATTTGCCACCTAAAAAGGCAAACCTATCATACTTGTTTAAGACAAAAGAAAATGGAAATGAATCCCTAAATCAAAGGGACCTTGTCCCATATCTTAAGAACATATAATCATAATTTTCAAAATACAAATCTCCTTTTCGTATGCATATCTTGACTAAGGAAGAAAAAGACAAGAACATAAGTTGTTTGTTTTCCAAAAATTCAACAAAGTGTATCCTAATTGTGATAAGGTAAACCCATGATCATGAAAGTTGTATTATTTGGTGGTCTATTTAAGCAAAACCCACCCCTACAACATTTTAATTTCGTCCAAGTGAGGAAGAGAGAGAAATAGAAGCAAGGTAGAGTGAGGAAAGGAGAGAAAGAGAGGAGAAGAAAGGAAGGAAGAAGAAGGAAAAGTTTAGAAGGCTAAGTACTCAAGGTAAGTTACCTTAATCTCCACTTGAATCCATTTTTCTTCTTCATCCTTGAGGTTCAAAAATTCACCCTCCTTCTCTTACCTAAGCAGCTAGAAAAGCTAAGGGAAGGGAGGAATCTTGCTACTTCTTTCAAGAGGAAACAAGAAAACCAATTCACTAAGTAAGCTAGGGAGATTCTTAGGTAAGTTTAACAATATTTCTTTTTGAAGAAAACTTTTGAAACTTATAATATTTATATGAGATTTTGATCTCAGAACTTTGATGATTGGTCATGATGTTGCTATATCATGTTACATATTGATCTTGCATGTGATGTATGTTTGAATAGTTAGACTGGCATAGAAAGTTCTGCATAGGTATAGCTATGGATGGCAAAAGTTTTAGCTTCTGTGTTTTAATTTCTGGGAATTATCTATAGGGAATTAAAATAAATGGTTAACATAAGTATTAAAGATATATGTGTCACAGATTTTACGCCACTGGAATGATTCAATTTGGAGTCCATATGAGGTAGATATGGTCCGATTAGTAAGCAAAGGTCAGAAAATGGTTCATCTGGGAAGAATATGTTAGGATAGCTTCTGTGTTTTAATTTTTGGGAAATATCTATAGGGAATTAAAATAATTAGTTAACATAAGAATTAAAGATATATGTGTCACAGATTTTTATCCATTGAAATCATTCCATTTGGAGTCCATATGAGGTAGATATGCTCCGATTAGTAAACAAAGGTCAGAAAATGGTTCATCAGGAAAGAATATGTTAGGATAGCTTCTATGTTTTAATTTCTGGGAACATTCTATAAGGAATTAAAATAAATGGTTAACATAAGAATTATAGATAAGTGTGTCACGGATTTGTAACCACTAGAATCTCTCAAGATGGAGTCCATATGAGGTAGATATGGTCTGATTAGTAGGTAGAGGTCAGAATTTATCCGAGAAGAAATAACTTATACATTTAGGGAGTAATATCACCTTGATTTCTTAATATTTCGCTACAATGTTCAACATAATTGGTGCGCACTGTCGCAGGCACGCCCAAATTAAAACCTTACCTCAACACTAACCTGTAGTAGTGGGAGTAAGGGTCGATCCCACAGAGACTGGAATTACCTTATGTGATTCAAAAAGGGGGGATTGAGAGTCCCAATTAAAATTAAGTAAACAATAGCAAAAATAATTGAGAGAAAGTGATTAATGAGAAAAGCGTTGGTTTCGGTCGATATTCACCATCAAGGGATTGCATTGATCATTGACAAAATTATCAATCTTAAACCAAATATCTATCATTGGGATTCTATCCCAGTTCCTCCTTAAGCCTAGTAAATTAATGACAATCGCACTAATTATACTCTAATTAACGAGCAATCCTTTAGCACATCGGTAAAGCATCACTTATTAACCGCATGAAGAACAAGAGAAACTAATAGAGCTAAACGAATACAAGCACATCGGTTATATTCAATTTAGTTGATATTCATCATAGGGTTAACGATTTATAATCCAAAATCCTTAATCCTATTTGCTTCACGAATCAAGTAATAAAAGCTTTGTTCAAAACCTAATTCAGCAGCTACACATACAATATACTAGTAGGCCTCCTAGCAATCACATGCATAATATTAAGAAAATAAGAACAGATGAATAAACAATACCCGGTTAAGATTGAATGCAATGAAATCAAATCCGTATCTCACAATGACATCAAATCCCTTGAGGTTTCAATCTCCCTCAACCAACTAAAGAAAATTAGCCGCGCAGGGCCATAGAAAACTAAACAAGAAGTAAAGAAAAGAGTTGAGAACTTGAATGAATTCTTTGCTGAATGAATCGATCCCTTCTCTGCTTACTTTCCTTCCTTTTTATAGATTAAACCCTCCTAGTCGAAGTAGGAAAGTTTTTAGGTCAAATCTCCATCAATTGGGCTTCAAATCAGGCGAAAAAACTCTAAAATCGCGACTTCCGGAGCGGCGGCGCCGCGGCGCATAAGTTCAGCGCCGCGGCGCTGCGAAGCTTCATCCACGGGGTTCTGGGGCAAGGGCGCCGCGGCGCCAATAACCAGCGCCGCGGCGCTACGAGACATCCATGACGGGCCGCCGCGGCGCTGTATTGTGAGCGCCGCGGTGCCTAGAAAACGCTGGAATTTGCCAAAGTGCCGAACACGAAAGTTGTAGCTCTATGTTTCTTCTTTCCATAGCCGCTGGAAACAGCTCAATCGGAGCTCAAATGAGTGA
Organism: Gleditsia sinensis; assembly: GCA_037074535.1. Taxonomy (NCBI): domain Eukaryota; kingdom Viridiplantae; phylum Streptophyta; class Magnoliopsida; order Fabales; family Fabaceae; genus Gleditsia; species Gleditsia sinensis. Next base: position 25,969,482 of record CM073465.1, read on the forward strand.
GATATGCTTCCATTAGTGACGAAAGGTTAGAAATCAGCATTTTTCATGATTTTCTTCTATTTTTCTCTTCTTTTCTTCTTTATTATTCCTAAAAACATAAAACAGACAATTTAATTAAAACCTATCTATTTATCATTTAAATAAAATAAAAAGAAACATAAAATATGCTAAATACATGCTTAATTTAAAGCATGTCAAATACCCCCACACTTGCTCTTTTGCTTGTCCTCAAGCAAATTAAACCATGTGAACAATATTCAATAAATAAGGTAAGTGAAAGTCTTACCAATATATTGCCTCATAGTGAAAATTGAATGTTCTTAAAGAAATTTCAGAAAATTTAATGACTATGTGCAATATTCAATTTAAATGCAATTCAGAATTCATTTTTCTAGAGCCCTGAGTGTGTGTGTGTTTTGAGCAGTTCAATCATCTTTCATTCAAATGAGTTTATATATCTCAAGAAATCAAGTATGGATCTCCTCGTAGGATTTCCATAAGCTTATTTTTCCTGCTGCTCTCCACTAATGTAGGTCAAAACTACTTTTAGGATCAAAAGGACTTTATTTAGCTTGTAATGTGGCCAAGGTGAAGGGTGGGACAAAGGATATCAATGTAGGATCAGTCACCCAGCACCACATGATTAAAATTGATCTCTTGAGCTCTTTGCTTTCCTCCAATAATTTTGGGAAGATTTTCTCCCCACACTACTTTTCCTGCTTCAATCCCTCATTGTCCTCTTTTTCTTTCACCCACAACATTTGTTCTTATATATGTATATAATTTTTTTTTTTCTTTTTCTTTTGAAAATTTCTTTTCTTTTCCTTGCTCCACCCTTCCACCCTTTTTGTAAATAAAGCAATACAATACAAATATTCATCAAAATAATCATGGAGTGAGTGAATAGGGTAAAGAAAAAAATAAGGATATACAAACTTTGGCTTATGGCTCAGTTATGGTTTTCAGAAGGAAAAGTTCATTAAGCTCAAAATAAAGGAACTAGTGTTATTTTATTACTTAGGTTAGGCTTGAAAGGCTCAATCTATCAAATAATGCCTAAATCATCTCCTAATTAATAGTATCAACCTAGGATTTCGCCTCAAGCATCATTCAAATAAGTTCTAGAATCCTTTCTGAGATCATAAAAAATTTCTTTAAGTTGTATAAACTTTCTTTAAATAAAAGATAAATTAAATACTCAAAGTTGTTGTGCAAAATAGATTCAGGATTCTAGAAAATGGATAATAAATTGCAAAAAAAAAAAATTAAAATTACACATAATTATGATTTTCCTACGTTTCTTAGGAGCTATTAGCAATTTAAACATTTATATCATTGGCTATTGGTTTCACTAACACAAACCCATAAATTGAAATTTTGTTCACATGCTCACCTCATGACAAGAATAAAAGTGCACACATCATAGAGTTATAGTAATGCATCAAAGTAGAAAAGTGCACAAGTGTATGAGTTATTATACAATCATCCAGCTGAATCATAAAGTGACCCCCCCACACTTAAAAACATACATTGTCCCCAATGTAAGAATATCAAAGAAAAAAAACACAATAGAGACAAGTAATAAAATAAGGAGGGGTCCAGGGAAACTTCCCTGATCAAGTGTCACCATTCATCGCATCATGCTCGGTGTCAGGCCGAAAGGGTGGTTCAGGTCTTTGAAATACTCAATTTAGAAGTTTTTGGAGCCATTAGTTGAAAAAATTCACTAGGGCCTTTTACCGAATACCTTGTGGGCGCCCAAATTGCCTTGAATGGTGTCTGGGAATTGCAAACTCAAGAATACCTTAGAACCCTAAAAAAGTGTCTTTGAATTCGACTCAATTGCTTATATGAGGTGTATAATCCTGCAAAAGTAGATGAAAAATCAAGTTATGCAAGCAATATAATCGAATGGGAGGTGAGTATGGGTGATTGGGGGCAAGAAAAGGGATTTGGGGGTGAGAGAGAGCAAAAACCGCGGGTAGGAGAAGAGGTTCTCGCGAACCTCTTATAGAGAGCGCCGCGGCGCTCTCTGCTGAAACGCGGAGCGCCGCGGCTCTATCTTCAGGCGCCGCGGCACTCTTGTGAAGCGCCGCGGCGCTTGTGTGCGTCCACAACTTCTTCTCTTCTCTTTTTTTTTTTTTTTGAATAAACAAAATTAAAATTATGAAAAAGAAAAATAAGAAGAAGAAGAATAGATGTTGGGTTGCCTCCCAACCAGCGCCTTTGTTTTACGTCGTTGGCTCGACTCAGCTCCCTATCTTTGTTCATGGAGGCTCTTTGAGGTTCACTTTAAATTTCTAGGACTGATTCAATCTTTGAAATTCAACTGCATAACCAGAAGGCACATCAGTAATAACAAGTGGACCTAACCAAGGGAGCGATTTCTTACCTTTAAAGGGTTCAACCCCTTTCATTTCTAGAACTTGATGCAATTTTATAGTCGGGTCTATGCCTTTAAGGTTTGCAATTGTTCTTATAATGGCATTTCTTTTTTCTTGAAAAATATGCATCAATTCCTCTTCTTTTTTAACACCTAAACTTTTTGCAACTATAATAGGTGATGCATCTCCTATTTCCAAGTATTTCAGGTGATTAGGCAGAGATGACAAAATTGATCCACGGTCCTGCAAAACAAAAGGTGCAAGAATGGTATCAAAATTTGATAATTCCATATAAGAAATCTTACCCTTTGGTGGCTCTTTTGAAGAATCATTGAGTGCAGCCAGTTTCTCCTTTGTTTTTTCATTTAAATTTGTCTCACCATCATCTTCTTCTATGGATTTGCTCACAATTACTTCTAATTTGTCTTTTCCATCTAATTCAAATATGTCATGTGCCAAAGAATCAAAGACATCAATAGAGTAAACAGGGTTATCATCACCTGGGTATTTCATGGCTTCATACATATTAAATTTTATTACTTCACCATCAAATTCCATAGTGAGTGTGCCATTGTGAACATCTATCTTGGTTTTGGAGGTTTTCAAAAATGGTCTCCCTAATAATATTGGAGAAGTAAAATCCCCATTGTCCATGTCAAGCACATAAAAATCTGCAGGGAACACCAAATCATCTACCTGCACCAAGACATCCTCAATTATTCCCTTAGGATATGTAGTGGACCTATCTGCTAGTTGAATTATCAAATTTACAGATTTCAATGGTCCCAAATTCAAAGATGTATATACAGAATATGGCATAACATTGATGGAAGCTCCTAAATCTAACATAGCCTTTTCAATGTGATTTCCCCCAATTTTGCATGGAATAGTAAACATACCTGGATCCTTGCATTTAGTGGGGAGTTTTGTCTGTATCATAGCAGATACATTCTGACTCATATGAATCTTTTCAAAATCTTTTAATTTTTGCCCTTCTTTTTGAGTACATAGTTCTTTCAAGAACTTTGCATATCTTGGCACCTGTTTAATAGCATCTAGAAGGGGAAGATTAACTTCACATTTTCTAAAGATGTCATACAATTCAGAGGTTTTCTCATTTAGCCTATTCTCTTTAAGAGCTTCTGGAAAAGGAGGCACTACTTCATACTTTAAATTAGAAAGAGACTTACCTGTAGTTGCTTCATTCTCCTTAATTGATTTTTCTTGCTTTTTAGGAGAAGAAACAGATGGTGGACTTTCAATTTCCTCACCATTTATTGAAATAATTGAACTGACATTTTCTCTAGGATTCACCACAGTTTGTGAAGGTAACTTACCTGAGTTTTGAGCATCCAGTCGACTCACTGTGGTTGCTAACTGACCCATTTGAGTTGTCAGGTTCTGAATGCTAGCTCTTGTCTCTTGCTGAAATTGATGAGAGCTATACACAAGAGTCTTCACAATATCTTCCAATGGATTACTTACCTGATGCTCCTGGGATGCATTTTGTTTAGGATAATAGGCCTGTTGGTTTTGTTGAAAATTCTGTCCTGCAGGCCTATTTTGTGCATTCCCATATCTGAAATTGGGATGATCCTTCCATCCAGGATTGTAAGTATTAACATATGGATCATACCTCTTTGGTTGGCCAGGAAAACCTCCTACAGCATTGGCTTGTTCTGTGGCTTCTTCTTGAAGTGTAGGGCACGTATCAGTAGGGTGCCCTGTTGCTGAACATATCCCACAGACTTTAACTTGTTGGAGTGTACCTGTAGCCATTTGGCGCACAAGAGAAGTAAGTTCAGATATTTGATTCTGAAGAGAAGTCGTACTTACCTCATGGACATCTCTAACAGGAGGATCATGCCTAACGCCAAATTGTTGTGAATTGGCAGCCATATTTGATATGAGAATTCTGGCTGCCTCAGGAGTTTTATCTACTAGTGCTCCTCCACTAGCTGCATCTATCATGCTCCTGTCTCCCTACAAAAGGCCTTCATAGAAATATTGGATTAGTAGCTGCTCACTAATCTGATGATGTGGGCAGCTTGCACAAAGTTTCTTAAACCTCTCCCAATATTCATAAAGGGTTTCACCATGCAATTGCCTAATGCCGCATATTTCTTTCCTAATAGTGGCGGCTCTAGATGCAGGAAAATAACGTTCTAAAAACATTCTTTTCATCTTATTCCAAGTAGTAATAGTACCAGAGGGTAAATAATACAACCAATCCTTAGCTGAATCTTTTAAAGAAAAAGGAAAAGCCCTGAGTTTAATTTGTTCCTCAGTTACTCCAGGGGGCTTCATACTGGTACAAACCACATGGAACTCCTTTAGATGTTTATGCGGGTCCTCACCTGCAAGACCATGAAAACTAGGTAAGAGATGAATTAATCCAGATTTTAATTCAAAATTCACATTATCATCAAGATTAGGGAAAGTAATGCATAAGGGTTGTTGATGCAAATCAGGAGCTGCAAGCTCCTTCAGAGTAGGGTGTCTGGCCATGATCACTTCCTCCGTATCCTGATCAATGTCTTCTTGAATTCCTCTTTTGTGCCTGTATACAGATTTTCCAATATCTGGATTGAACTGTAAATCTCAAGAATTAGAAGAACGAGTTACAGGCATAAAAAAAATCACAAAAGTAATGACGCAGTCCCCGGCAACGGCGCCAAAATTTGGTGCGCACTGTCGCAGGCACGCCCAAATTAAAACCTTACCTCAACACTAACCTGTAGTAGTGGGAGTAAGGGTCGATCCCACAGAGACTGGAATTACCTTATGTGATTCAGAAAGGGGGGATTGAGAGTCCCAATTAAAATTAAGTAAACAATAGCAAAAATAATTGAGAGAAAGTGATTAATGAGAAAAGCGTTGGTTTCGGTCGATATTCACCATCAAGGGATTGCATTGATCATTGACAAAATTATCAATCTTAAACCAAATATCTATCATTGGGATTCTATCCCAGTTCCTCCTTAAGCCTAGTAAATTAATGACAATCGCACTAATTATACTCTAATTAACGAGCAATCCTTTAGCACATCGGTAAAGCATCACTTATTAACCGCATGAAGAACAAGAGAAACTAATAGAGCTAAACGAATACAAGCACATCGGTTATATTCAATTTAGTTGATATTCATCATAGGGTTAACGATTTATAATCCAAAATCCTTAATCCTATTTGCTTCACGAATCAAGTAATAAAAGCTTTGTTCAAAACCTAATTCAGCAGCTACACATACAATATACTAGTAGGCCTCCTAGCAATCACATGCATAATATTAAGAAAATAAGAACAGATGAATAAACAATACCCGGTTAAGATTGAATGCAATGAAATCAAATCCGTATCTCACAATGACATCAAATCCCTTGAGGTTTCAATCTCCCTCAACCAACTAAAGAAAATTAGCCGCGCAGGGCCATAGAAAACTAAACAAGAAGTAAAGAAAAGAGTTGAGAACTTGAATGAATTCTTTGCTGAATGAATCGATCCCTTCTCTGCTTACTTTCCTTCCTTTTTATAGATTAAACCCTCCTAGTCGAAGTAGGAAAGTTTTTAGGTCAAATCTCCATCAATTGGGCTTCAAATCAGGCGAAAAAACTCTAAAATCGCGACTTCCGGAGCGGCGGCGCCGCGGCGCATAAGTTTAGCGCCGCGGCGCTGCGAAGCTTCATCCACGGGGTGCCGCGGCGCACTATGCAGCACCGCGGCGCTCCATTCTTTGTACACGGGCGCTGCGGCGCACCCATGCAGCGCCGCGGCGCTTGTGGTTCTGGGGCAAGGGCGCCGCGGCGCCAATAACCAGCGCCGCGGCGCTACGAGACATCCATGACGGGCCGCCGCGGCGCTGTATTGTGAGCGCCGCGGCGCCTAGAAAATGCCGGAATTTGCCAAAGTTCCGAACACGAAAGTTGTAGCTCTATGTTTCTTCTTTCCATAGCCGCTGGAAACAGCTCAATCAGAGCTCAAATGAGTGAGATATGCTTCCATTAGTGATGAAAGGTCAGAAATCAGCATTTTTCATGATTTTCTTCTATTTTTCTCTTCTTTTCTTCTTTATTATTCCTAAAAACATAAAACACACAATTTAATTAAAACCTATCTATTTATCATTTAAATAAAATAAAAAGAAACATAAAATATGCTAAATACATGCTTAATTTAAAGCATGTCAATAATAGTTTTAGATAATTGTTTTATCTTAAAATTGACACCAAGATCACCTACATCAGAGTTCAATTGAGGGAGTTATTCTTTGATTAGTAAGAGAAGATTAGATATGATGAAAACCTGCATCAAGAAAATAAATAAATAAAATTAATATTTAAAAAAGAAGACGAATCTTATAAATGACTAGTATATGCCATAGCCATTGCCATTGTATGAACTTCTTACCATCTTAAGTGTAAAATTCTGACATGAAAATATTTTATAAAGTGATATTTGAAATGGTTATGTTCATGGCATGATTACCAATGATTTATGGTAATAGTTATAATTTGATGAACATACTTGTTATTGAAAGCATATTTTTGGCTATCATTGTGAAAAGAAAAAAAATGAGCACGGTCACATGGCAATCCGTGTGGTGCACCAGTTGGGAACACCCTACCAACGGTTATGATTATGATTATGAGAAAAGAAAGAGAAAGTGTGTCATGTCGGACGGAGCGAGAAAAGGCCGTACCGGAGATTACAGGATACTCACCCTAACCGAGGTAGCTTGAAATGAGAATAAGTTGATGGCCATCATATGATATTCTGAAAATAGTTAATCTTGTCATACATATCATTACTGTAGGATTCTTATGTGCATAGATATTATGCATTCATGTTACCAAAGATATTTTCTGTAGTTTATAGAGTTGAACATGACATGATGAACTATATTGATGGTAAATTATGATTTATTGTTGAACCTACTGGGATTTAATTCTCACTATATTTCCATATCATGTTTAGAAGAATAATGCAGATTTTCTCAATGACACTTATTATTTCCGTACGTTGGATCGAGGTGCCCTACCTTGGGCAACTACCAGTTATATCAGATGTATCTATAGTATATGTGACTAAGATTCCGGTGGAGGTGCCACCCGCACCAGTGTCCCCGGAAGTAGTCGACATAGATGATTAGAACTAATATCTATCTTTGTACAAATGTTTGTAAAATAATGGTGTGTATGGAAACTCAGTATTGTATCACTGTTAATAACAATTATGCTTGGTTAAAGTGATTATTATTACGAGTTATGTGGTTAGAATTAAAGTAGTAATAACTTCATGGAATTTTACAAATATATATATAAAAAAAATATTATTACATTTACATAAATGGAGTTGTTACATAACTAGGGTATCATATCGAGTCCGTTGACTATCGTCAACGAACATAATACCATACTCGTTAATCTGATGAGGAAGTTGGGGCGATGGTTGATTACGTCCTCTATGTGTTTGGGAGGATTGGGTGGATGGTTGGCCGGTTCGGGCTCTTTTGGTACCCATGTATTAAAAATTACAATGAAAAACAGAGGGGTACCAAATGCACTTCAAAGTGTCAAATGTAACAGGAAATAGAAAGCAGGGTATATCAATTCCAGAAGTGCAAATTTCAGTCAATGCAAGTTAGGCCAATGCGGTGCAAATCAATGGAGGCAAATATAGAATTATGCAAAGTCAACTGGGAAATTCAGAGCACCAAAAGTAATACACAAGCAAGCAGGGCAGAACCAAGAATTCTAAGTCAGGCCAAATTAGAGCAGAACACAGCAAGGCAGTACAGAACAAGGCATAAAGTTCAAGCAAAGAATTAGGTCATATCAGAACCCAAAGGACGTAATCAATAAAACCAAAACCAAAAAACCAGAACTAGAACCAATAATGAGAAAACTAAAGCACGTAACAAGGATTCTGAAATTGCTGGGTAACTTAACCAAAAACGAAATTCAGTTGAGTGTAGAGTGAAAAACCAGTCCAGAATACAATCATTAAGCCAAAAGCATTCCTAATCAGTGTCACAAAGAAGGGCTAACATCACTCAAATAAACCAGAAGGAATCCAAATCAGAGCTAGAAATAGGAGCTAATCAGCAAGTAAGAGTATACTTATGCAGAAAATTAAAACAGAGGTAGAGAGAGAGATACCTGAAGACAACATACAACCTGAAGAGTGAATCGCAGCAATGGGAAAGGATCTTGGGGCACAGTCATGTCCTAGGACACAGCGTGCCCGTGTTCCCAGCGGGTTTGCCACAATTTTCACATTCTGGCTCGTGCTTGCAGCATGGTCGTGGTGAGGGACACGGGTAGCTCGTGTTGCTGGCTGGAAATCCCCTATTCTTCAGTTTTTACCTCTTTTTTTGACTCTCTTCAAGCACCTTTGCTTCTAGCTCTTTTATATCGCCTTGAAAACATAATAATGGATGTGAAAATCAAAGGAAAATATTTAATAAACTTCAACCTAAGAATCTAAAAATGGAAACCAAAACTTAAATCAAGAATTCAAACAAAAGGGAACTTTTAAAAAAAATCAAAATGTGGGTTGCCTCCCACAAAGCGCTTGTTTAAAGTCATTAGCTCGACTCCTTTGCTTATTAATAGGTTGCGGGAGGCTTTAAGAGAGCTTGGGTGGTTCTCTTTTCAACTGGTTGTCCCATCACAAAATGCTTGAGGCGTTGCCCGTTGACCTTGAAGGATCCAGTGGATTCACTCCATACCTCCACTGCTCTGTACGGAAAAACTAAAGTCACCTGGAATGGTCTGGACCAACGAGAACGAAGCTTCCTAGGAAAGAGTCTCAGCCTTGAATTGAATAGCAAGATCCAATCTCTTACTTGAAATTGGCGCCTAAGGATGTGCTTATCATGCCATCTTTTTGTTCTTTCCTTGTATAACTTAGCATTGTCATAAGCATCAAGCCTCAGCTCATCTAACTTATTCAGTTGTAGGCATCTCCTCTTTCCAATAGCTGACAAGTCAAAATTGATTGCTTTGACTGGCCAATATGCCTTATGCTCAAGCTCTACCGACAAATGACAGGGTTTCCCATATATCAACTGAAAAGGTGTGGTCCCTATCGGTGTTTTATAGGCAGTCCTGTAAGCCTATAATGCATCATCAAGTTTGAAAGACCAATCTTTTCTAGCCTTCAAAACGGTCTTCTCCAATATTGCCTTGATTTCCCTATTTGATATTTCCACTTGCCCACTTGTCTGAGGATGGTAGGCTAGAGCCATTTTATGAGTGACTCCATATTTCTTCAAGAGATTTTAGAACTGTTGCTCGGTGAAGTGGGAACCTCCATCACTTATTACGACTTGAGGCACTTTAAATCTTAGGAAAATTATCCTCTTGAAAAGCTTAGCAACCACTCTAGCATCATTGGTGGGGGATGCTATTGCTTCAAACCACTTAGAAACATAGTCCACAGCAACTAGAATGTACTTGTTCCCGCATAAAGAAGGGAAGGGACCCATAAAGTCAATACCCCACACATCAAATATTTCTACTTCCAAAATACTATTCAGGGGCATCTCATTCCTTTTGAATATGTTGCCAACTCTTTGACACTGGTCACATGCTTTTACAGAAGTGTGCACATCTTTGAATAGCGTAGGCCAATAAAAACCAGCTTGAAGAATTTTAGCTGCAGTCTTAGAAATGCTGGTATGGCCTCTACAAGGTGAACTATGGCAGTGGAATATAACACTATAAACTTCTTCCTCTGGAATACACCTTCGGAAGATGCCATCTGCACACCACTTGTATAAGCATGGATCATCCCAATAGTAAGACTTAATATCAGAGAAAAATTTCTTTCTCTGGTGATAGCTCAACCCTTCAGGTAGTATTCTACATGCCAGATAGTTCACGAAGTCTGCATACCAAGGAGCATCAGCATAAGTAACCATCAGGAGTTGATCATCAGGAAAGGAATCGTCTATAGGTAAATCATCTTTGTCATTTCTCATAAGATCTTGCTTAAGTCTCACAAGGTGGTCTGCAACCACATTCTCTGTTCCTTTCTTATCTCTGATTACGAGGTCAAACTCCTGTAGCAAGAGGATCCATCTAATCAGTCTTGGCTTGGCATCCTTCTTACTTAACAGGTACTTGATAGTAGCATGATCCGTGAACACTATGACTTCGGATCCTAGCAGATATTGTCAGAATTTATCGATTGCGAACACTACTGCCAAGAGCTCCTTTTCAGTGGTGGAATAGTTGGCTTGAGCTTCATCCAGGGTCTTACTAGCATAGTAGATGACATAAGGCTTTTTATCCCTCCTTTGCCCAAGTACAGGTCCCACGACATAGTCATTTGCATCGCACATGATTTCGAAGGGAAGGCTCCAATCAGGAGGTTGGATAATAGGTGTAGATATAAGCGACTCCTTCAACCTACAAAAAGCACACAAGCAGTCATTATCAAATAAAAATGGGACATCTTTAACGAGCAAGTTAGTTAAGGGTTTAGAGATTTTAGAGAAATCTTGGATGAATCTTCTGTAGAAGCCCACATGCCCAAGAAAACTCCTCACTTCCTTAACGTTTGATGGTGGTGGCATAGTCTGAATTGCTTCTATCTTCGCTTTATCCACCTCAATTCCCCTTTCAGATACCAAATGTCCAAGAACTATTCCTTCCCTTACCATAAAGTGGCATTTTTTCCAATTCAGTACCAGGTTGACTTCCTCACATCTCTTAAGTATCTGTGTCAAATTATTCAAGCAATCATCAAATGAGGTACCATATACAGAAAAGTTGTCCATAAATACTTCCATTATTTCCTCAATAAAATAAGAGAAAATAACCATCATGCATCTCTGGAAAGTGGCTGGTGCGTTATACAATCTGAATGGCATCCTTCTATATGCAAAGGTGCCATAGGGACATGTGAACGTGGTCTTCTCTTGGTCGTCTGGATGGATAGGGATCTGAAAGAATCTTGAGTATCCATCCAGATAACAGAAGTGTGAATGTTTAGCCAATCTTTCCAAAAACTGATCAACAAAAGGCAAAGGGAAGTGATCCTTACGGGTGGCCTTATTTAATTTTCTATAGTCAATACACATATGCCAACCCGTAACAGCTTTAGTAGGAATCAATTCATCATTATCATTTCTAACAACAGTCATACCTCCCTTTTTAGGAACCACATGGACTGGACTTACCCATTCACTGTCTAAGATAGGATAGGTAATACCTGTATCAAGCAATTTAAGTATTTCCTTCCTGACCACCTCTTTCATGTTGGGGTTGAGTCTCCTCTGGTATTCCCTAGAAGGTTTATGATCATTGTCAACTATAATACGATGCATACAGACAGATGGACTAATCCCTTTATATCATTAATACTGTATCCAATCATTTTCTTAAATTTCTTAAGTATATCCAACAACTTACCAGTTTCCTCATCATTCAGATCAGCATTTACTATGACTGGATATGAAGAGTTAGGGTCCAGAAATTCATACCTGAGATTAGAGGGAAGAGGTTTTAGTTCTACCTTAAATGCTTTGTTTTCCTCAACCTTTGCTGATTTTTGATTATGGTTCAGCTCCAGCTTTTCAGATTTCACTTCTGAGGTAAGCTTGGGACACTCATCAAGCAATCTAGTATATGCATCAGCTTCTACCTGTTCAGCACAAGAAATGGAACTATCCAAAAGGCAAAGTTCAAGTGGATTAGCAGGGCATAAACTCATTGCATTATCAACTATATTTTGTTCAATTACATCAACCATGCAACAAGTATACCTAAGGATGGACATTTCATTGCATCATTAAGATTAAACTCAATCTTTTCATCCCCTACATTCAAGGAAAGTTTTCCATCTTTAACGTTTATAATAGCACTTGGAGTGGCTAGGAAAGGCCTTCCCAGAATGATGGGGATTTGACTATCTTCCTTTATCTCTAATACAACAAAGTCAATGGGTATGAAAAACTTACCTACCTTTAGAGGAACATCCTCTAATATACCTACCGGGTGAGTGACGGATCGGTCCGCTAACTGGAGAGAAATAGTGGTAGGCTTCAGGTTACCCATATGGAGCTTCTTGCAAATGGACAATGGCATAACACTTACACTTGCTCTGAGATCACATAAAGCTTTAGTGATCTGCACATCTCCAATAGAACAAGGTATAGAGAAGCTCCTAGGGTCCTTGAGTTTTGGAGGTAGTTTGTTCTGAATCAAGGCACTGCATTCTTCAGTTAATGCCACAGTGGCATACTCCTCAATTTTTTTCTTATTAAAGAGGATCTCCTTCAGAAATTTGGCATATGAAGGCATCTGAGAGACAGCCTCCAAGAATGGAATATTGATGTGTAGCTTTTTCAACACATCCAGAAACTTTCCATACTGCTTCTCTAACTTGGCCTTAGCTAGTCTTTGAGGGAAGGGAACTGGTGACTTGTATTGTTCAGGAGCCACATAATTAGGCTCATTTACTTCCTTCCTTCCACTAATTGGCTCTTCTTCTTCATTTACTAGCTCAGCCACATCCCTTTTCTCATCTTCCTCCTTTCTCATTGGTTCATCTAATTGCTTACCACTTCTCAAAGTGATAGCTTTACAATGTTCTCTAGGATTCTCAGGCTGACCAGGGAACTTACCAAAATTTCTGGTTGACGAGCTTGCTTGCTGTACTATTTGGGTCTCTAGCATCTTGTTATGCGTAGCAAGTGAATCAACTTTAGAAGCAAAGTCTTTAATTGCTTCATTCATACTGTGATTTTAAGCTCTAAATTCCTCATTCTGCTTGCTTTGTGTGGAGATGAAATTTTCCATTAGAGCCTCCAGATTCGATTTTGGTTGAGGAGGAGGAGGATCGAATGGCCTTGGATTCTGAAAGCCTAGAGGTTGTCTGAAGTTATTCTGGGGCTATTGACCAACATTCGGCTTATATGAAAGGTTCGGATGGTTTCTCCAGCCTAGATTGTAAGTATTACTGTATGGGTTATTCTTTTGATTGTTCACAAAATTAACCTGCTCATAATCCTGAGGTGTAGAACTTCCAAGCTGATACTCGTTGGTTGCACGGCCAATACCTCCACAAATCTCACAGGATACAGAAGAAGAAGGTGAACTAACAGCATTGATGCTTGGCTTATCCAACTTCTGAAATAAAGCATCAACTTTAGAAGTTAGATGATTGAAAGCATCTAATTCATACATACTTGCCGGCTTTCTAGGCTATCTTTCACTAGACCAAGAGTAGTGGTTCTAGGCCATGTCTTCAATCAATTCATAGGCTTCATCAACCGTCTTGTTCATTAGTGCTCCTCTAGCTGCAGCATCCACAGACATCCGGGTGCTGTAAATTAGTCCATTGTAGAATGTATGGACTATCAACCATTTTTCCAACCCATGATGTGGGCATACCCTGAGGAGCTCCTTGAATCTCTCCCAAGCCTCATATAGAGATTCTCCATCCTTCTGAGGAAAAGTGGTGATCTGGTTCCTCAGATGGGTCGTCTTGCTCAGTGAGAAATACTTGGCCAGGAAAGCTTGAGAAAGCTGTTGCCAAGTAGTAATGGACCTCGATGGAAGAGAGTGCAACCATGCACGTGCCTTATCCCTCAATGAGAAAGGGAATAATCTCAACTTGTTAGCATCTGAGGAGACCCCATTCAACTTCAGGGTGTCGTAGTACTCCAAAAACACAGAGAGGTGGAGATTAGGGTCTTTAGTAGGCGACCCTCTAAACTGGTTCTGCTGAACCATCTGCAAGAGAGATGGCTTTAGCTCAAAATTATTTGCTTCAACCACTCGCATGACTATGCTGGGGTTCAAGCCATGAGTGTCCGGGGCAGTAAAGTCCTTCAGAGATCGGTTATCTCTTTCCCCCATGGTAGCTGCAGAATTTTCTTGCTGCTATCTTCTTCTTATCCTTCGAAGTGTGCGTTCAATTTTCGGGTCAAATTCAGTAATGAACACGCGGTTTCTTCGCATAAAAGAGAAACACTCCTATTAGGGAAGAAAATAGGCAAAAATCAACAAAGGAAAATTATGCAGAAAAATGGAAAAGAAAAGAAGAAAAAAAATGATTTAGTCTAGCTATTTCGTAAAATATCTAATATTGGCTTTGTTCCCCGGCAACGGCCCCAAAAACTTGTTGTGTGTGTTTTACCAAATACCGTAAGTGCACGGCGTAGCTGTAGCTAGTTCGGCAAGTACGAGTCGTGTCCTACAGAGAACAATGCCAATTACCAAAATTTCACAAAAAGTGCTATCTAAATCGATAGAATTAGATGGGAAAATATTGCAATTAAATAGATAAAAGTAATCAATTAAGCAAGCTTAGGGTTAGGGTTCACCACACTTGTGATACTCAACAACTGCTATTTACCCCGAATTGCAATTATCTATATTGTTGGGGATGATTTAGCCTAAATTAATTAGCAATCTCTTTCAAGCATTACCAATCGTACCTAGGTTAACCAAAATACCTACTTTCATGGTTCTTAGTTTAACCTAGGTCCATTAAGCTTCATGCAAACCATAGAATGAAACTAATCAGTTTTCTCGTGCCAATTAATTGATTCAAGCATAGAGTATCTTAAACTACTTTCGTGATTAAGATAGCTCTAATTAACTATTAGGTTCCAGTTTTAATCTTCACCTTTTAGTTCATCGATTAAATACCTAAGGCATGATAGACTGGTGATCAGGCATTCTATCAACTCATTCATGCATACAATAGTTAATCCTAATCAATCTAGAACCAATTACAATTAGGGTTTCATAATACAGGTCATAAGCACAGTTTCATTGTATCACAATTGGGTTTACCGTAACCCTAGATTGAATTTACTCACACATCATCAAAACAAGAATCAAAGTCATATTCATTGAGTAATTCATAATAGTTTAGTACAATTGAGAGAGAATAAGTAGAAGTAGAAGAAGTAAACTGAAAATAGAAAGATAGAACCTGCTGTGCAGATGAATTCAGATGAATTACAACCTTCAAAGTAGTAAAATCTACTCTAGAACATTAAAATCCTCCATAAACTCTGTAAAAACCTAACCTAAATGTGTTTTCTAAGCTTAATAGGTGTTTCTCCAATGTCTCCTATGGTCCTTCTTGCCTCAACTGTGCATCCCCCAAGCTTCCCCCCTTTCTGGCGGCCAAAAAACCTAATTGTAACGTTCTATCCAGACCCGAAGCACGGCCGTGTTGCAGGACACGGCCTGGTCGTGCTTCGGGCTGGAATCTAGGGAAATCTTGCATCTCTTGCTCAAAGCACGGCCAGGCCGTGTTGCAGGCCGCCAAGCACGGCCTAGCCGTGCTCCTTTCTTCATATTTTTGATGTGTAGCCTCCTTGCTTCTTCCTTAGCATGTCCCAAGTCTTTTTGGCTCTTTCCATCATTGCTTTTCCTTGCTTCTTGGTTTCTTTTGCTCTCTTGCAACCATAAAACAAACTACAGCAGTACCCAAAACAAAGTATGACCAAAAGCACAGAAATAATCACAAGTTAGTATGAATTAGGGGACAAAATATGACCAATAAGCACTCAAAATTCCCCTTTATCATGTACTCACATTCCCTTATCACTTATTATGACTGTAATCGATCAGTCAATATGCGTATAGAAAATGAGTTATGTTTTCATTGTATTAACTAGATCGCCGAGTGAGGCAGGTCATTTTAAAAGTTATAACTTTATATCAAAAGTTTATTATTTTACTATAGCTTATACAGCTGAGCATAACAATATTTGTTTAATGATCATATCGTGCTGCATATGGTTTTGGATATCTGAATATCCTTTGAATTGAGAATATTTAAAATACGGGTCTCATATGAATGTACTTCTGAACTGTATTATCTATGTGACAAATTCTAAAATATAAGTACATCCATATGCTGACTTAAGAGGTTATAGGAGGAATTATTTATTCACTGAGTTTTCAAACTCACTACACGATATTTCCAAATTTTTTAGATAAGAATACAAAGTCTGATTCTTCAGATAGTTGACCAGCTAGACGACATGATCTCTGGGTGAGCTTACTTTGTTTCCATGGCTCATTGATTTTGATTTATATTGTGCTTGTACTTTAGAGTGTGCTCTGAAATGCTATAGGCAGGATCCCTGCTTCTGTTGTACGTTGATGTTTATAGATTTGGTTTATATATTGTATATACATGGGAATACATATATGTAAAAAGAGTGTATTATACATGTTATGAAAAATATATGATCATAAAGTAAGTATTTTATGTGCTATAAAATTGGGAGCGTTACAAGTTGGTATCAGAGCAATAGGTTTCTCTGTGGCTATCAGAGCAAAGGATTCTGTAGTAGGACTTTGAGTATGGGTATGTAACTGCAGACATATTTATACTCACGGTGCTGCTGTGGAATTCTATAGGGTGTCGTCCTCTTATTCCTTCTAACTCTTTTCCTTAGATATGCGATGTTTAAGAAAAATATCACCCACAAAATATGTCACCTAACTGATCACCTATCTGTAGGATCAGACTCTGTATTCTCATTTGAAAGATGTGGAAATATCGTGTAGTGAGTTTGACAACTCATTGAGTAAATAATACCTCCTATGACCTCTTAGGTCAGCATATGGATGTACTTATACTTTAAAATTTGTTATATAGAAAATACAGTTCAGAAGTACATTCATATGGGATCCGTATTTCTAATATTCTCAAATCAAAGGATATTCATATATCTAAAACCATATGCAGCACGGTATGATCATTAAGAAAATGTTGTTATGCTCAGCTGTATAAGCTATAGTAAAATATTAAAATTTGAATATAAAATCATCACTTTTAATGCACCTGCCTCACTCAGCAATCTAGTCAATGCAATAAAAACATGGGGTAAGTTATAGAAAGAATTATCTACTCATAGGGTAAGGGCTCCAGATTGGACAGCCCTAAAATTCATTTTTCCAATCCACATTTGACTAAACAAACTTCAAAAATGTGTCCAGAGGGTCCAAACATCAAGAAAATGACTTCGAAAACTTGATCACTATTCACCGCCGGAAAATACTATTTATCGCCGGATAATACTATCACTAAGAACAAAAAGTTGTTAGATAGCTAACAAATTTCATATCTTAAGGTTTATCTAGCTCCTGAATCCATCTATGGTGTCAGATTTCCAATTTGAAGTCTCTAAGTAAGAGTTTCAGAGTTTACATTTTTAAAAAATTTTCTACTTCCGATCTACGACAATTCTGTCGCTGATTTGAGAAATTGTTCGGTCAAAATCGTAGTATTCTCCGTCCTGAATCTAGTGGTACCCTTAGTTTTGAGATCAGAGGCCTGTAGATACTCCAGATTTAGAGAAGAAAATGAAGATTACTATTCACACTATTTATTCTCTTCCATTTTTACGTTTCGATTTCTGTGTCCCCTCCCCTTTTTTATATTCTTTATAATAATTATTATTATTATGATTTAATAATTAAATAATGTAATTTCATTTTTATATATATTCATGTAAATACCGTTTTTCATCCTAAAAATTTCTAAAAATTTACATTTTTATAAACCTTTAGTTAAACTCTTAAATCATGATATTTCTTGATAAAAATCTTAATAAAACAAAGAACAAAATAAATATCTTTATACATAATAAAAGAAAGAATATTTTTAAAAATAAAAATTTTTTTATTAAAGGTCAATATAATTATTTTAAGCAAAACAATAATTATTTTAATTAAAAGAAGACTTGCTTTTAGCAAAACATACTCATTTTTAAAGAAATAAAAATATATTTGTCTATAGTAAAACATTATTATTTAAAATTAAAAATTACGGGATGTTACAAGTGTCATGTTTGTTGGAGACCCAGCGAAGTACTTATAATTTGATTTTTTTTTGTTAGTGTTTATTTTAGAATATGCAATATAAACTAAATTCCTTTGATTATTTGATTGTCTTGTTATAATGCTGGTAGGAAATAAGATTAAGTTCTCATCTGATTAGTTACTTTAGCTTTGAGAGTTCTGCAATGACAATTGATGGTGCTTTTAGTATAGCTTGGCTTAAGAATTTACAAAAGCCAATGGGTTCTCTAGTTTTATCTCAGGAGAATGGATCTAGAAATAGTTCTAATGGCTTTCAGTTATGTGCACAACCAACCTCAGTTCCTGGATTTGTATTGCAATTATTGTGATCATAATAGAAAATAATTTTAGAATGTTTAAGGCTGACTTATCAATAAAACAATGCATGTCATAATAAGCTTGTACAAGTTTTCTTCTCTTATGTAAATTGAATTTTTGAGGTTGACTTCCCTTCACCACTAGATCACTCCTAGTGGCTTATATATATTTAAATTGAATTTTGTGTAGTGAAAACTGACATTTTTTATTTGTGCAGCAAAGTAATGATACTTGTCTTGCATACACTTTAGTAGCAATCTCAAACTTGCTTTTTGAAAATGGCATCTCAAATTCAGCTAGGATACTAGGATAATTGTAACATCCCTAATTTCGTTTCATGTATTAATAAAAGTAAAAAAATATTGAAAGTAACATCCATAATTTCATTTCTTTTATTGGTAAAGGTACAAAAATATTTAATTAAGGAAATAAAATTTATTAGACAATTTTTAGATATCTAAGGAAATATAATCCTTAGAAATTCTTCACCTTACGTGTTTGTATAGAAATGTTCCAATATTAATGGAATAGGCAAAGAAAGAAAACCTAAAAGGAAATATTAGAAATAAACATGCTAAAGAAAGGTGAAATTCTTAGGTAAGGAAGATAATTTTTTGTGAAGTAAAGGTCTTAAAATTTTAAGAAGATCGGATTAGGGTAATTTTTCTTAATTTAAGAGCAAAAGTTACTAAGTTTAGTATCTCTACCCATAAATTGGGCTTTCACCTATGGACACTTCATATAGAGTTTTTCTGCTTCACATAAATTTTTATTAAGCCAATAGGATAGCCCAATGAAGAAATAAAACATAGACTTGGACTAGGATATAGAAATTAGACCGGTAGCCCAAAAACCATGAAAATGTGACCAAGCCGATTATGAAAGGTAGAATTTTAACCAAAGTAAAGAAAATGGGCAAGAATGAGCCCAAACCCAGGAGGAAAAATAAAAATAAAAATAAAATTAAAGTAATCAAATAATGGTGTAATCAAGATTAGGTGACATGGCATTAAGACAAAAATTTAACAAGTGGTATGATAATACAAGGCTTTAGGACAAAACATCTATATCCTACACTCATAATTTTAGCAAGTGGTATGATAATACATCGCATTAGGACAAAACATTTCTATTCCACACAAATAATTTAAACCAAATAATGGAGATTGAAGGGTTAGAATTTTGCCACTTAAAAAGGCAAACCTATCATAATTGATTATGACAAAAGAAAAAGTAAATAAATCCCTAAATTAAAGGGACCTTGTCCCATATCTTAAGAACATATTATCATAATTTTCAAAATACAAATATCCTTTTCCTATGCATATCTTGACTAAGGAAGAGGAAGACAAGTGAGGGAGAGGAAAAATAGAAGCAAGGTAGAGTGAGGAAAGGAGAGGAAGAAAGAGGAAGGAGAAGTCTAGGGGACTAAGTGCTCCAGGTAAGTTTAATAATATTTCTTTTGAAGAAAAGTTTTGAAACTTGTAATATTTATATGGGATTTTGATCTTAGAACTTTAATGATTGGTCATAGATGTTTCTATATCATGTTACATATCATGTATGTTGAATACTTAGGTTGGTGTAGATAGTTCTGCATGGGTATGGCTATAGGTGGCAGAATTTTAAGCTACAGTGTTTAAAATTCTAGAAAGAATCAGTAAAGAATTGAAAGAAATGATTAACATGAAAAATGTATATCTATGTCTCACGGATTTTTATCCACTTCAATCACTCAATTTGGAGTCTATATGAGATAGATATGGTCTGATTAATAAGAAAAGGTCAGAACCTGGTTAATCAGGGAGGAATATGTTAGGATAGCTTCTGTATTTTACTTTCTAAGAATATTCTGTAGGGAATTAAAATGAATGGTTAACATAAGAATTACAGCTCTATGTGTCATGGATTTTAAGCCACTGAAATCACTCAATTTGGAGTCTATATGAGATAGATATGGTCTTATTAATAAGAAAAGGTCAGAAACTGGTTAATCAGGGAAAAATATATTAGGATAGCTTCTGTGTTTTAATTTCTGGGAATATTATATAAGGAATCTAAATAAATGGTTAACATAACAAATGTATATCTATGTCTAACGGATTTTTAACCACTAGAATCATTCAATTTAGAATTCATGAGGTATATATGGTCCGATTTGTAAGCAAAGGTCAGAAAATGGTTAATCAGGGAGGAATATGTTAGGATAGCTTCTGTATTTTAATTTCTGGGAACATTTGGTAGGGAATTAAAATGAATGGTTAACATAAGAATTATAGCTATATGTGTCACGGATTTTTAGCCACTGGAATCACTTAATTTGGAATTTTGATGAGGGAGATATGGACCGATTAGTAGGCAGCGGTCAGAACCTATCTGAGAAGAAATAACCTGTACATTGAGGGAGTAAGAGAACCTTGAATTCTTAATATTTCGCTACAATGTTCAACATAATAGTTTTATTATCTTGAAATTGACACCAAGATCACCTACATCGGAGTTAAATTGAGGGAGTTATGCTCTGATTAGTAAGAGAAGGTTAGATAGGATGAAAACCTGCATCAAGAAAATAAAGAAATAACATTAATATTTAAAAAAGAAGATGAATCTTATAAATGAAAATAATAAATGACTAGTATAGCCATAGCCATTGCCATTGTATGAACTTCTTACCATCTTAAGTGTTAAATTTTGACATGGAAATATTTTATAAAGTGATATTTGAAATGATTATGTTCATGGCATGATTACCAATGATTTTTGGTAATAGTTATATTTTGATGAACATACTTGTTATTGAAAGCATTTTTTTGGCTATCATTATGAAAAGAAAAGAAATGAGCTCGGTCACATGGCAATCCGTGTGGTGCACCAGTAGGGGACGCCCTACCAACGGTTATGATCATGTTAATGAGAAAAGAAAGAGAAAGTGGACCATGTCGGACGGAGCAAGAAAAGACCGT
Organism: Gleditsia sinensis; assembly: GCA_037074535.1. NCBI lineage: Eukaryota > Viridiplantae > Streptophyta > Magnoliopsida > Fabales > Fabaceae > Gleditsia > Gleditsia sinensis. The sequence continues at coordinate 25,990,993 of CM073465.1, forward strand.
ACTGGAGAGTAGAAAATACTCACCCTGACCGGGGTAGCTTGATATGAGAATAAATTAATAGTCATCATATGATAATCTGAAAATAATTAATCCTGTCATACATGTCATTACTGTACGATTCTCATGTGCATAGATATAGTACATTCATGTGACCAAAGTTATTTACTGTAGTTTATACAGCTGAACATGACGTGATGAGCTATATTGATAATGATTTATTTTCGAACTTGCTAGGATTGAATTCTCACTATATTTCCATGTCATGTTCAGAAAATTAGTTATGCAGATTTTTCTATAGCTCTGGCTTTTAGTGTACGTTGGATCGAGTTATTCTATGATGGGCGGATCCTAAATAAAATGTTTGTGAGCGAGTTGGCACAGATCCCGGTGAAGGTGCAACCATGTTTCTTTTTCTTTCCTTTATTTTTTTTCCATTGTAATTTTAATTTTTTTTATATGGATGAAATAAGAATTTTTATTTATAGACAGAAAAAATTTAAAAATAGAAGATAAACTATCCTATTTGAAAAACCAAAGAAAAATATGACGTGAAAGCAAAAGCTAATAAAATGGATGATGCTTCAAATTATTTTGAATATCAATCATAGTATGAAGTGATTATTTAGCATAATATTGAAATAAAGCCTAGCAGTCCTCTCTCTCACCAATGTGGTTAGCACAAACTTAATTATATGACCATCTAGTTAAGCCAAATACTCCAAACTATGTCTTCATAGAATCTTTCCATTCTTGTATTAGAAATCTCTGAAATAAAATAGCAATCCCACTTTAAGGTATGTGGACGGAGATAATTTTCATTGGAGATTGCAAACAATTATCTCAAATAACACATGCAATTGAAGAGTGCAATGCATGACCATTTGTTCTACGATGTCTATCAAGAAATATGATGAACTAAAGCCTTGAGTGGTCTTTAGACGTGTAACTGGTTTAGTTGTTTTTAATCAAAATAACTCGTTCGTTGAGACTTGTTAAGTTTAAGGATTAAGAGTGTTTTCCAACAAGGTTATTTGAGTTTTTGTACCAATCAATATCATGTGTAAGCCATGCGAATATGTATATAAATACATGCTATCTCAATCTGTTGGTATGGCTTCTCAAACTTTCTTCTCATCCTTTCTTTTTCAAGTCTGTATTTTTGCTTTCCTTAATTGTTGGTTTTAGTTAAGTTATAGGATTTATGTGATGCTTCAACCTTGGCTTCATGTTGATGGCTACTATATATATTTTAGTTATTTATTTTTTGTGTTGAAGACTTAATCTACTCATTAAAATATAGTACTAGAGTTTAAAATGCTATTTAATTATTAGATGTTTTAAAGGTCAAATTAGTATTAAAGTGGGTTTTTACCAGGTTGGCTAGCTTGATCATGTCCTCCCAGATACTACTTAGTTCACATCAATATGGAATCCATATCTATTAGTAATATTGGATTTATAGAATGCTCCCAAATAAATGGTAATATATTACTCTTTTGATTTGCTTTAAATTCCTAATCAAAGGCCTTATTATTGTTTCAGCCACATGGACCTTTGGGCAATGTCAAATTTTATACCAACTCAACTTGCTTGAGCCTCAAAGGGAACCCTTTGTATTTTAGGGAGGAGCTGATATAGGAAGAAGGAAGAAGAGTGAGAAAGTAGAATTGAGTGGATGAATTAGTGTTTTTCTAGCATCCAAGAATACTTGCAGTTCTTTCTATGTATAATATGTACAAGTGAATCCCAAACCCTAAATTCCCAAATTATCTATATGACCCTAATTATAGTAAAAGCCGAAATCTTGTTGATGTTAAATTGGAATCCCTAGTCCATGTAACTATAAAATATCATCAGTATTTCTTTTATTCAAGTTACTGCAAGCTTAAGCAGACTTCAATTCCCTTGCATTTTGAATCATGTTATTGGATGATGAAACTTGAATAAATTATGGTACTATCTTCTTCATTGCAGCATGTACAGAGGCCCTTGCTATCATTTGGTCCAAAAGCTTCCATGAAGCTCAAAACATGCCCAACTAACGTTTGCAAGGTAGTAGGAATCTTCGTGATTATTTTTTGGTCAGTGAATGTTTAAGAATATGCAATATAAACTAAATTATTTTAATGATTTGATTGTCTTGTTATAATGCTGGCAAGAAATCAGATTAAGTTCTCATCTGATTAGTGACTTTAGCTTTGAGATTTCTGCAATGACAATTGATGGTGCTTTTTGTACAGCTTGGCTTAAGAATTTACAAAAGCCAATTGGTTCTCTAGTTTTATCTTAGGAGAATGGATCTGGCAATAGTTCTAATGTTTTTCAATTATGTTCACAACCAACCTCAGTTCCTGGATCTTTATTGCAATTATTGGGTTCATCTTATCTTCTCCGTGCAACTGCATGGGAGTTATATGGCAGGTAAAATTGCTTTCTTTAAGGCTGTTTTAATTTTTTTCTCAAGAAATTTCATAATAGAAAATAATTGTAGAATGTTTGAGGCCGACTTATCAATAAAACAATGCATGTCATAATAAGCTTGTAAAATTTTTCTTCTCTTATGTCATAATGCATATATGGTGCTTATTTTCATATTTTGTAATTTCTTGAAAATTGCTGGTATGCTTCTCATATAATCTGATTGTATATATATTTTTTGTCACTAGCACTTCGCTATCCCACATAACTGCACTAGTGCATGTAACTTGCTTTGCTGATGCATCAAGTTAGCTTCTAAGCTAAAAGTATTGCAGGCATAATAGAAATAGATGTGGCTGATGGGGTAGGCAAAATTTTATGTTGAAAACATTTTTTCTTTAAGGAAGGAGAGATGGGGCAAGCAAATTTTTATGCTTTTTTCGGATATAAAGATTTAAAGTGCTACTAAAATAGATATAGATGTGGTTGGTGGAATGGTGATGCTGTATCAACATAATAGTCCTGAACTTCTTTTCCTTTTAAACTGAAGGTGGATGGTTTGATTTGACTATACAATGACAAGAAAAAAGATGCCTCAATTTGATAATTTGTGTCTCAGATACAGACAATCTTATATGTGCGTGTGTGTGTATATGTGTCTCAATTTCTAATAATGAAAGATTATCTATGATTATGTGCACAATATTTAGTTCTTAGTGCTACTTTATTCTATTGGATTACATATTAATAGTTTGTATGTGTTGTGGAAAGAAGACAATGAAGCACCAGGGTGGACTCAATTAAAACTTTCAGGCTTTGAAATTACATAAAATTATTTTTCCTTCCTAATTAGTTCATTTAATTTTGTTGTATAAGAATAGGGACAAATTTCATCAAACTTTAATGGTAGTGCTGCATCGGGCTCTACAGCAAATACAACACAAACATCTCCAAGAGAATCACCGACTTAGTTATATTTTGTCACTATATTGTTATATGTGTTGGCTTTTATTAACTTATAGTATTTGCCACAAACACCTGTTACATTGTATCACTTGAAAATGTTGAAATTAAATTTTACTTATGTTAAATTGTATCTTTGATTCTTTAGGATTTTTTAAAATTTTCAATGTGTTTGTTTAAAATTGGATATGCTTTACATGAAATGACTTTAATTCAACTTTTTGATATTTTAAATATTCCTAATAAAATTACAAAAAAAAAAATTAAATAACGGCTCCAACGGTGACTTCAAGTTGCCACTATATGTAACATCTGCTTAAAAAGAAGATGTCACTCCACTGAAAGAATTGGTGGCAAACCAGTAAGAATGCCACAAAAGACCATTTTGGTGGTGACTTAAGTCGCCACTATAGGATTTCTATGTGAGGTTTTTAGTGGCGACTTTAGTTGCCATCAAATGGTCTTTTTTGACATTTTTAGTGTGGACTTAGTGAAGTTGCCATTGAAAAATACATTTTGTAGTGACGTAAGTCGTCACCATCAGTCTGTTTGAATCGCCTTTTGGTGGCAACTTTTCACAAAAAAGGGATTTGGAGGTGACTTAAGTTGCCACCGTAGATGTTTTATAGTGGCAACTATAAATTGTTGCCACTGAAGACATCTTTATGTGATAATTGAGATCGCCACCAACTTCCTTTTTCAGTAGCGACTTTATTATGTCGCCACTAAAAATACATTTGGTAGCGATTAATTATCTTTTGGTGGCAAGTTTTTTACTTTTAATGGCGACAATTATTCCCACTGATGTCTTAGATTCAGTGGCGATTTTGTTAAGTAGCCACTAAAACCATTAAGTGTCGGTTGTATAAGTGACGACTTGGTGATGACTTAAAGTCGCCACTGTAGTTTTTCAGTGGCAAGTTTTTAGGTTTCAGTGACGACTTTAGGTGCCACTAAAACCTATTTTTCTAGCAGTGCGAGCATAGCCATGCTCAAAACTAGTAACACTATATTTGGCCATACTACAAAACACAGTCAAGGAGTACATTTTGTGGGAACCCTAGCACGACCGTGTTTTGCACGGGTAGAATTTAGGTGTAGCTAGAGCACGAATATGTCCTGTGACGCAGCCAGGTCGTGCTTGAAACTGATTTTACCTTATTTTAGTTTAAATGGCATTAAACGAACACCAATGGATATATTGAAATGAAAGGAACCAAAATGCAGATGAATGTCTTCAAATTGATGTATTGTAGTGTTGGCTTCATCCTTTTTATCATGAGAAACTAAATAATACATTGAGTATTGATATAAAATTTTAGGAATTATATAATGATGAATATGGTTCATGTAAAACCCTCATTGAGATAAAGATGGTAGACATGATAGTAGTAATAATGATATAATTGATGCATATAAGATGCATGTTTAAAATGTGGATGAGATGTATGTTTGAGATATTGATGATATGCATGTTTGAGTTATTGATGGGATGCATGTTTAAATGTGGATGAGATGCATGTTTGATATATTGATGAGACAGAACACTTGGGATGACCCTTACAACAGTTAGGTTGTAACATCCCTAATTTTATTTCTTTTATTAATAAAAATACATAAATATTTAATTAATAAAAAAATTATTAGCCAATTTTTAGATATCAAAGGAAATATAAGGCTTATAAATTCTTCACCTTATGTGTATGCATTGAAAATGTTTCTAACATTAAGAGAATAAGTAAAGAGAGAAAACCTAATAGGAAAAATTAGAAATAACATACTAAAGAGAGGCAAAATTCTTGGGTAAGGAAGATAAATTTTTGGGAAGTAAGTAAAGGTTTTAAAATTTCAAGAAGATTGGATTAAGGTAATTTTTCATAATTCAAGAGTTAGAGTTCCTAAGTTTAACAACTTTACCCATACATTGGGCTTTCACCTATGGACAATTCATAGAGTTTTTTCATTTCACATGAGTCTCTAGCAAGCCAATTCGATAGCTCAAACAAGAAATAAAACATAGACTTGGACTAGGATATAGAAGTTGGACCGATAGCTTAAAATATGAAAATGTGACCAAGTTCTCCATGAAAGGTAGAACTTTAGCCAAAGCAAAGGAAATGGGTAAGAATGAGCGCAAATCTAAGAGGGAAAAATAAGAATCATGTCAGGAAATAGTAGTGTAATAATAATCAAGATTAGGTTACATGGCATTAGGACAAAATATCTATATCCTAGATTCATAATTTTAGTAAGTAGGTAATATTACATGGTATTAGGACAAAACATCTATATCCTACATTCATAATTTCAACAAGTAGGTAATAATACATGGTATTATGACAAAACATCCTTATCCTACATAAATAATTTCAGCCAAGTAAGGGAAATTCAAGGGCTAAAAAATTGTCACCTAGAAAGGCAAACCTATCATACTAGAGTGAAACAAAAGAAAAAAAAAATGAATCCCCAAATCAAAGGGACCTTGTTCCTTGTCTTAAAAACATTTTATCATGATTTTCAAAATACAAATCTTAGAACTTTGATGAAATTTATAATATTTTATACTTTGATGATTGCCCATGGATGTTGCTATATCATGTTACATGTTGATCTTGCATGTGATTGATGTTTTGAATACTTCGATTTGTATAGAATGTTCTGCATAGATATGGCTATGGGTGGCAAAATTTTAGGGCTTTTATGCTGCTGTTATGTATATTTGAATATCGTAAAACTGAATGGAAGATGGTTAGGTTGTTAAATTAAGTATGGCCTTAAACACCTAGGCGATGATCTTGAAAACTTTTTGTTGAGAAAGACCCTTAGTGATGCATGTGTTGATTCCATTTTTCTTTTGAAGTAGATGATGGAATATGTTAAATTAAGTAAGAAATATAATAAAATGTTGAGATGAGTAATTCTATGGTTACGTGGAAATTTGAAAGAAAAATGGAAGATGAATTAATAAAAAGATGAACTAGAACTTTAGGAAATGCTAGGCTAAGAAAATTGGATTTTGGAGTAACTAGGGAAGCTTCTATTTTTGAAATTCTGAGAAGAATTGATTAGGAATTAAAAGAAATGGTTAACATGAAAAATGTAGATATATGTCTCATAGATGTTTAACCACTAGAATCACCTAATTTGAAGTTCAAATGATGGAGATATGGTCCGATTAGTAAGTAGTGGTAAAAAAATGCTTATATATATATATATATATATATATATATATGTCTCAATAATTTTTAGCCACTGAAATCATTCAATTTGGAATCCATATTAGGATGATATGGTCAGATTAGTAAGCAGTGGTTAAAAAGTAGCTAACCAAGAAATAATATGTTAAGTATGTTTTTGTGTTTGAATTTTTATGTAAAATTTGTATAGAATTTGTAACATCCCAAATTTTGTTTCTTTTATTAATAAAGGTACACAAATATTTAGTTAAGGAAATAAAATTTATTAGACATTTTTTTAGATATTTAAGGAAATATAATCCTTAAAAATTCTTTACATTATCTGTATGCATAGAAAATGTTTCTAACATTAAGGGAATAAATAAAGAGAGAAAAACCTAATAGGGAAAATTTTGAAATAACATACTAAAGAAGGGCGAAATTCTTGAGTAAGGAAGATAAAGTTTTGGGAAGTAAGTGAAGGTCTTAAAATTTCAAGAAGATTGGATTGGGATAGTTTTTTTCCTAATTTAAGAGCTAGAGTTCCTAAGTTTAACATCTTTAACCATACATTGGGCTTTCACCTATGGACACTTCATATAGAGTTTTTCCACTTCACATGAGTTTCTAACAAGCCAATAGGATAGCTCAAGCAAGAAATAAAACATAGACTTGGACTAGGATATAGAAATTGGACCGATAGCGCTAAAACCATGAAAATGTGACCAAGCCTTCCATAAAAGGTAGAATTTCAGCCAAAGCAAAGAAAATGGGTAAGAATGAGCACAAATCCAAGAGGGAAAAATAATAATCATGTGAGAAAATAATAGTGTAATAATAATCAAGATTAGGTCACATAGCATTAGGACAAAACATATATATCCTACATTCATAACTTCAACAAGTAGGTAATAATACATGGCATTAGGATAAAACATCTATATCCTACTTTCATAATTTCAATAAGTAGGTAGTAATACATGACATTATGAAAAAATATCCTTATCCTACACAAATGATTTCAAAGGGAGACTCAAGGGTTGAAAATTTGCCATCTAGAAAGACAAACTTATCATACTTAATTAAGATAAAAGAAAAAGGAAATGAATCCCTAAATCAAAGGGATCTTGTCCCTTGTCTTAAGAACACTTTATCATAATTTTCAAAATACAAATCTCCTTTTGCTATGCATATCTTGACTAATGGAGAAGAAGACAAGAACATGAGTTGTCTTTCCCCAAAAAACAACCAAGTGCATCCTAATTTTGATAATGTAGACCCATGATTATGAAATGTGAACCACTTGATAGTTTATTTAAGCAAAATCCTCCCTTATAACATTATAATTTCCTCAAAGTGAGGAAGACGAAAAACATAAGCAAGGTAGAGTTAGGACATGAGAGAAAGAAAGGAGAAGAGAGGAATGAAGAGGAATGAGAAGTCTAGAGGACTAAGTACTCAAGGTAAGTTAGTTTAATCTCTACTTGAATCCATCTTTTCTCTTCATCCATCTTTTCTCTTCATCCTTAGGGTTCAAAACTCACCCTTCTTCTCTTATTTAAGATGCTAGAAAAGCCAAGGGAATGGAGGAATCTTACTACTTTCTTCAAGAGGAAACAAGAAAAAGAATTCGCTATGTGAGTTAGGGAGATCTTTAGGTAGGTTTAACAATATCTCTTTTTGAAGAAAAGATTTGAAATTTGTAACATTTATATGGGATTTTGATCTTAGAATTTTGATGAAATTTACAATATTTTCTACTTTGATTATTGGTCATGGATGTTGATATATCATGTTACATGTTATCTTGCATATGATGAATGTTTTCAACATTTCAGTTAGTGCAGAAAGTGCTGCATAGGTATGGCTATGGGTGGCAAAATTTTAAGATTTTTATGCTGCTATTTTGTATATTTGAATGTGGTGAAAAATTGATGGAAGACGATTAGATGTTAATTAGGAAGAAAATGGAAGATGACATAACAAAATGATGAACTAAAACCTTAGGAAATGTTTGGTTAGGAAATTGGATTTCGGAGTAACTAGAGAAGCTCTTCTTTTTGAAATTATGGGAGGAATCGATTAGGAATTGAAAGAAATGTTTAAAATTAAAAATGTAGATATATGTCTCACAGATTTTTAGTCACTAGAATCACTTAATTTGGAGTTCAGATGAGGGAGATATTGTTCGATTAGTAAGCAATGGTCAGAAAATCGTTAATCAAGGAAGAATCTGTTAGGTATACTTATGTGTTTGAATTTCTGCATTGCTTCAGCACTGGTAGGCCGTGGTCAGTGCTGTTTTTGAGTATGTTTGAAGTATTTTCAAGTATGGCCGTGTCCTGGAACATGACCAGACCGTGTTAGGAGTTGATAAAGCTTATTTTTAACATTTTTCTACCATAAATGAACGTAATTAACTATAGGGTAATATTAGAAACCAAATTAGAGAAAAACGCCTTATTAAATTTCTAAGAACACGTGTTAGAAATTATATAAGTAAGAAGAAAGTAACTAGAGGCCACGCATAAAGAAAATAAAAAGATGAAAATAATATTAAAAAAAGAAGAATCTTATGAATAGAAATAATAAATAACTAGTGTATGCCCTAGCCATTGCCATTGCATGAACTCCTTACCATTTTAATTGTGTAATTTTGACATGGAAATATTTTATAAAGTAATTCAAAAATGGCGATGATCATGACATAATTTCATTTTACCAATGATTTTTGGTAGTGAATATGCTTTGATGATAAATTATGGCAAGTGAGTATAATGAACATACTTATTATTGAAATCAAATTTTTTGTTATTAACATGAAAAGAAAAGATATGGGCACGGTCACATGGCAATCCGTGTGGTGCACCAGTAGGGGATGCCCTATTCACGGCTATGATTATGTTAATAAGAAAAGAAAGAGAAATTGTGACATGTCGAACAGAACAAGAAAAGTCTGTATTAGAGAGTAGAAAGTACTCACCCTGACCATGGTAACTTGTTATGAAAATAAGTTGATAGTCATCATATGATATTCTGAAAATAGTTATTCATGCCATACATGTCATTACTGTATGATTTTCATGTGCATAGATAAAGTGTATGCATATGACCTAAGATATTTGCTGTAGCTTATACAGATGAACATGACAAGATGATCTATATTGATGATAATTTATGATTTATTGTTGAACCTACTGGGATTTAATTCTCACTATATTTCCATATCATGTTCAGAGGACTAGATATGCAGATATTCTCTATGACCTGCTTTTAACATACATTGGGTCGTGTTGGCTAAGATCCTGATGAAGGTGCAACCACCCGCATCTGTATCCCCAAAACTGGTCAATATGAATGAATAAGATGCAGACATATATATATATATATATATATATATATATATATATATATATATATATATATATATATGTTTGATTTGTGTATGGATATTGTTAATTAATGATGTGTATGCGAACCCAGAATTGTATCAATATTAATGGTATACCATAAACCTTAATTATGCTTAGTTAATTTAATTGAATGTTATTATGAGTCAAATAGTTAGAAGTAAAGAGGTAACGACTTCATGAGATTTTAAAAATATATATATTTGTATATATGTAAAAAAAATGGATTTGTTATAGAATTAAAGGAAGTTGTTAACATAATAAATATAGATATATGTCTCATGGATCTATAGGCTCTGAAATCACTTAATTTAGAGTCCATATGAGGGAGATATGGCTGATTAATGAGTAAATGTCAGAATCTGTCTACAATCTAGGGTGGTAAATGCATGCATTTTTGTTTTCAATTTTTTGGAAATAATTCGTAAGAAATCTGAAGAAATAATAAACAAAAAAGTTGTAGATAAGTGTCTTATATTTTTATAGGCTTTTGAATCACTTCAATTGGAGTTCATATGAGGAAGATATGGTTGAATAAGTGAGGAAAGGTCAAAGAATACAGAAATATTATAATTGGAAATAACAAATAACTAGTGTATGCCCTAGCCATTGCCATTGTATGAAATTCTTACCATCTTAAGTGTGTAATTTTGACAATGAAATATTTTATAAAGTGATATTCGAAAATAGTTATGATCATGACATGAATGCATTTTACCAAAGATTTTTGGTAGTGAATATGCTTTGATGATAAATTATGGCATGTGAGTATAACGAACATGCTTGTTATTGAAATCATATTTTTGCTATTAATGTGAAAAGAAAAGTAAAGAAAAGAAAAGAAAAGAGACGAGTACGATCACATTGCGGTCCGTGTGGTGCACCAGTAGGAGACACCTGTCACGCCCCTAATTTTAGTGCACGTGAAATACGTATACCATGAACATATATTTTCCATAAACATGAATATTACAATCATTTATCATGGAAATAGATACATATAAGTTCTACTATACATATACCATATACAAACAAAGTCCATAAACATCAGAGTAACAACAAAAGCAGGGATCCTGCCTGTGGCATATAGAGCATACTTTAGAGTACAAGTACAATATAAATCAAAATCTACGAGCTTTGGAAACAAAGAAGGCTCACCCAGAGATCATGTCGTCTAGCTGGTCAACTATCTGAAGGAGAAAGACCAAACTCTAAATCCTTATCTAAAAAACATATAAATAATGTGTAGTGAGTTTGATAACTCAGTAAGCAGATAATATCTCCTATGACCTCTTAGGTCAACATATGGATATATTTACATATTAAAATTTATCACATCAGAAATTACAGTTCAGAAGTACATCCATATGGGACCCGCATTTCAAATATTCTCAGTTCAAATCGCATTCAGATATTCAAAATCATATGCAATACGGTATAATCATTATTCAAAAATTCTAATGCATCAAAACATTTCACAGGAAAACATTAGGAGATCACATATTAGAACCACCATATCAGAGTTTAACCCCTTCCGTACTTTGTTGGTGTAGGATTTGCCTATACTTAGAATTTTAGCCAAGGTTTGTCCTACCACCATTCAAGAGGACATGCAAGGGGACTCTAATATGGGCAATGTCCCAAGAACAAAGTAAGGGAAGGCAAATCACATCTCATATAATAGGCATCTGGCCCAGATAGGAGACATCCTGCTCTCTATCACATATCATAGCCCGTGTGTTGGCCCTCACTATTAGTAGAATTGTTTCTAATAGGATTCCTCACAAAATTATCATATGCACATATTCTATATTATTCAAAATAGAGTTTTAGAATAATTCAGAGTCTCAGTCTCAATATAGATTATCTGTCATAAATTACCCATTTAGGGTTTATCACATATACAAGCTCTTTTTTGAGGCAATCATATAGCTTTATAAATCAATGCCATGTGCATAAGTATTCATTTCACCATTCAATGAAAAATACATGTGAAATCAAATATACTATGGGTTCAGAAATCCAGTTTCAAAACAATACTCTTCTTAAACTATATTCCAAATGGTAGGAAACATATAAAAGTGTAAATATCTCATAAATATAATCAAATACATGATTAAAGATCAAGAAGAGTATAGGTCAAGTCATAGAAAGAATCATTTACTCACGGGGTAAGGCTCCAGATTGGACAGTGTAACATTCCTAATTTCGTTTCATGAATTCAAAGTAACATCCCTAATTTCGTTTCATGTATTCAAAGTAAGATCTCTAATTTTGTTTCTTTTATTGATAAAAGTACATAAATATTTAATTAAGGAAATAACATTTATTAGATAATTTTTAGATATCTAAGGAAGTATAATCCTTAGAAATTCTTCACCTTACGTGTATGCATAGAAATGTTCTAACATTAATGGAATAGGTAAAGAGAGAAAACCTAAGAGGAAAAATTAAAAATAAATATACTAAAGAAAGGTAAAATTTTTGGGTAAGGTCAAAGTAACATCCCTAATTTCATTTCTTTTATTGATAAAAGTACGTAAATATTTAATTTAGGAAACAAAATTTATTATAAAATTTTTAGATATCTAAGAAAATATAATCCTTAGAAATTCTTCACCTTACGTGTATGCATAGAAATGTTCTAACATTAATGGAATAGGTAAAGAGAGAAAACCTAAAAGGAAAAATTAGAAATAAATATAATAAAGAAAGGTAAAATTCTTGGGTAAGGAAGATAAATTTTTGTGAAGTAATTAAAGGTATTAAAATTTCAAGAAGATTGGATTAGGGTAATTTTTCTAATTTAAGAGTTAAAATTACTAAGTTTAGTATCTCCAACCATAAATTAGGCTTTCACCTATGGACACTCCATATAGAGTTTTTTTACTTCACATGAATTTTTAGCAAGCCAATAGGATAGCCCAAGGAAGAAATAAAACATAGACTTGGACTAGGATATAAACATTGGACCGATAGCCCAAAAATCATGAAAATGTGACTAAGCCCATTATGAAAGGTAGAATTCTAACCAAAGTAAAGAAAATGGGCAAGAATGAGCCCAAACCCAAGAGGAAAAATAAAAATAAAAAATAAAATAAAGTGATGAAATAATGTTGTAATCAAGATTAGGTGACATGGCATTAAGACAAAAATTTAGCAAGTGGTGTGATATCCTACATTCATAATTTTAGCAAGTGGTATGATAATACAAGGTTTTAGGACAAAACATCTATATCCTACACTCATAATTTTAGCAAGTGGTATGATAATACATGGCATTAGGACAAAACATTCCTTATCCTACATAAATAATTTTAGCTAAGCAAGGAAGATTCAAGGGTTGGAAATTTGCCAACTAAAAAGGAAAACCTATCATAATTGATTAAGACAAAAGAAAAAGGAAATAAATCCCTAAATCAAAGGGACCATGTCCCTTATCTTAGAAACATATTATCATAATTTTAAAAATACAAATCTCCTTTTGCTATGCATATTTTGACTAAGGAAAAGGAAGACAAGAACATAAGTTGTTTGTTTTCCAAAAATTCAACCAAGTGTATCCTAATTGTGATAAGGTAGACCCATGATCATGAAAGATGAATTATTTGGTGGTCTATTTAAGAAAAACCCACCCTTATAACAATAGAATTTTCGTCCAAGTGAGGGAGAGGAAAAATAGAAGCAAGATAGAGTGAGGAAAGGAGAGGAAGAAAGGAAGAAAGAGGAAGGAGAAGTCTAGAGGACTAAGTGCTCAAGGTAAGTTTAACAATATTTCTTTTTGAAGAAAAGATTTGAAACTTGTAATATTTATATGAGATTTTGATCTTAGAACTTTTATGATTGGTCATGAATGTTGCTATATCATGTTATATATTATGTATGATTGAATACTTAGGCCGGTGTCAGTGGCAGAGTGTCATTGAGCTTTGAGGGGGCTGTAGCCCCCCCAACCATGTCAAAAAATCTTAATCATAATACAAAATTTATTATTTATATATAAATATATTAGGATTTAGCCCCCCTCAACTAAATTATTATTTCAATTAAAATTCTTATAACTTAATTTCATAAAAAGAAAATTTAAAAAATAATTGTAAGTAATTATTTATAATTTCTTTTAATTTATAAATTATGCATATATTTAATTATTTTTAATTTTTAATTATTATGTATAACATTTAAATTTTTTCTTTCTTTTCAGCCCCTCCAATAGAAATTGTCTAGCTCCGCCCCTGGCTAGTGTAGATAGTTTTGCATAGGTATGGCTATGGGTGGCAAACTTTTAAGCTTTTATTTTTAAAATTATGGGAAGAATCAGTAAGGAATTAAAATAAATAGTTAACAAAAAACTTATAGATATATGTGTCACGGATTTTTAGCCATTGGAATCACTCAATTTGGAGTCCATATGAGGTAGATATGGTCTGATTAGTATACAGTGGTCAGAAATTGGTTAATCAGGGAAGAATATTTTAGGATAGCTTATGTGTTTTAATTTATGGGAACATTATGTAGGGAATTAAAATAAATGATTAACATTAAAATTATTTCTATATGTGTCACGGATTTGTAGCCATTGGAATAACTTAATTTGAAATTCTTATGAGGGAGATATGGACAAATTAGTAGGTAGAGGTCAGAACCTATCCGAGAAGAAATAACATGTACTTTGAGGGAGTACTATCACCTTGATTTCTTAATATTTCGATAAATTATTCAACATAATAGTTTTAGATAATTGTTTTATCTTGAAATTGACACCACGATCACCTACATTGGAGTTAATTTGAGGGCGTTATGCTCTGATTAGTAAGAGAAGGTTAGATAGGATGAAAACCTGCATCAAGAAAATAAAGAAATAAAATTAATATTTAAAAAGAAGAAGAATCTTATAAATGAAAATAATAAATGACTGGTATATGCCATAGCCATTGCCATTCTATGAACTTCTTACCATCTTAAGTGTGAAATTTTGACATGGAAATATTTTATAAAGTGATATTTGAAATGGTTATATTCATGGCATGATTACCAATAATTTTTGGTAATAATTATATTTTGATGAACATACTTGTTATTGAAAGTATATTTTTTGGCTATTATTGTGAAAAGAAAAGAAATGAGCACTGTCACATGGCAATCCGTGTGGTACACCAATAGGGGATGTCCTACCAACGGTTATGATTATGCTAATGAGAAAAGAAAGAGAAAGTGGGCCATGACGGACGAAGCGAGAAAAGCCTGTACCGGAGAGTAGAAAATAGTCACCCTGACCGAGGTAGCTTGATATGAGAATAAATTGATAGTCATCGTATGATATTCTAAAAATAGTTAATCCTGTCCTCATGTGCATAGATATAGTACATTCATGTGACCAAAGATATTTGTTGTAGTTTATACAGCTGAACATGACGTGAAGAGCTATATTGATGATGATTTATTGTTGAACTTACTGGGATTTAATTCTCACTATATTTTCATGTCATGTTCAGAAGAATAATTATACAGATTTTCTCTATGGCACTGGCTTTTAGCGTATGTTGGATCGAGTTACTCTATTTTGAGCTGATCCCAGTAATATATATATATATATGGTGTCTATGGTTGAGTTGACTAAGATTCCGATGAAGGTGCAACCACCCACACCCGTATCTCTAGAACTGGTCAACAAGGATGAATAAGATGTAATTATATATGTGTTAGACTTTTGTACGAATGTTATTGATTGATGATGTGTATGTAAACTCTGTATTGTATAAATTCAATAAATATTATTTTGAGTTAAGTTGTAACGAGGTAATAACTTCATGGTATTTTTTTAAAAAAATTGTTACTTAAATGGAATTGTTAGAGACAGCCCTAAAATGCACATTTTCAATACACATTTGACTAAATAAACCTTAAAAACTAGTCCGAAGGGTCCAAAAACCTAAGAAATGACTCCAAAATCTTGCAATTTAGCCTTCGGGAGCTTTATCAACTGTTGGGTACTATTCACGGTTGGAAAAAACTATTCACCGCCGGAAATCACTATTTGTCGTCGCACAAAAAGTTGTCAGATGGCTAAAAAATTCATATCTTAAGGTTTATCTAACTCCTAAATCTATCTACGATGTCAGATTTTTAATTTGAGGTCTCTAAATAAGAGTTTCAGAGTTTACCTTTTTTTGAGATTATGTACTTCTGATCTACGGCGATTCTCGATTGATTTGAAAAATTATTCAATCAAAATTGTAGTATTCTCCATCCTGAATCCAGTGGTACCCTCATTTTTAAGATCGGAGGCCTGTGGACACACCAGATATAGAGAAAAAACATGAAAATTATTATTCATACTATTTATCAAAGTTTTCCTTCCTATCGATTTCTGTCTCCCTTCCCCATTTTATTTTTCTATTATTTATTTATTTATTATTTTTTAATAATTAAATATTTAGGATTATTTTTATTTTATTTTATATATATTCATATAAATACTGTTTTTCATCCTAAAACATACTAAAAATTTCTAAAAAATTATATTATTGCAAAACATTAGTTGCACTCTTAAATCATGACTTTTCTTGATAAAAATTTTAATAAAACAAATCACAAAATAAATATCTTTATACATAATAAAAGAAATAATATTTCTAAAAATAAAATAAAAATTATTAAACGTCAATATGATTATTTTAAGTAAAACAAAAATCATTTTAATTAAAAATATATTTGCTTTTACCAAAACGTAATCATTTAAAGTAAAAATATATTTTTTTATCATAAAATTTTATTATTTAAAAATTATGGGATATTACATTCTTCTCCCATTAAGAAATTTGGTCCCTGAATTTCAACCCATCCTACCACATGTAGGGAATGAAGTCAAGGCATAATTCTGAGTTACCAACTTTATTACTCAAATAATTAAGAATATCTTTTCTGTATACATCTTTACTTTCTAGGAAATCTCATTACTTGTGTGATTTTGTCATATAACCTTAACTATTGGGATTTCCTTCAACTATAAGTTATTCACTTGTCGATCAATAATAGACATTGATTTTTACTCATAATTAAGCCAAATTTTTGCCCAACTGAATTTCTTGAAATTAGATAGTATGAGAAGAATCTGATATGTACTTTCTTAGCATTGATGTAAGAAAGATTGTACCAACATCACTTAATCCTGATGGCAAAACTAGGCGATATATACTATACATACTTTCTCCAAGATTTCAAAAGAGCCTATATACTAAATCTTAACTTTTTCCTTCTTTTCAAACCTCATTACCTCTTTCATGGGTGAGTCTTTTAAGAAAATTTGATCACCAACTGATAATTTCTAGTGCTCAACATTCATAGTCCTTATAGACTTTTGGTCTGTATCGAGTTGCTTATATTCATTTTTAAATCAATTTCACTTTATCAACGATATCTTACCATAAGTTTGACTGCACTGAGTCATCTAACAGAAAGTTTGTAACAACTCTTACATAAGGCTTTAAGTCATCCAGTAACACTTTATTATAGGCAAATTCTACTTAGGGATCTCCCTCCAAACTTGAAGACATATGCTTGAATCATTCTCTCCAAACTAGCATCATCAATTTAAGTTAGTCATATTCTATCTATTGCATGATATTCAAAATTAAATCCCAAAAACTTAACTTTACTTAACTCACTCACCTATTAAAAGACCTACGATGTTTCATGTAAAATCTCAAATGATGCCATTTATATATTGGCTTGATTATTATTGTTACGAGTAAATTCAACAAAGGACAAATAACTTCTCCCAACTTTTACCAAAATTATATAATGATACCTGAAGCATAACTTCTAATGTTTAAACACATCATTTAGATTTACTATCAGCCATATTATAATCTAACAAAGATCTTTAGGCATTCTGAATAGCTCTCGTGAAACAAAATATTCAATTTTTACTTGCTGACACACCGAACAACGAAAGAAATATCACTTGTATACTCTTTTTATCATTATGCTAATACAATTCTTTCAAATCTTAATATATCCTTATTGCCTTAAGATTATCCATATTCACAATATATGGCTTCTTCTGAAATCTCATTTTTCAACAATTATTCACACGTGAATTTTCAATCTCAACATAATTCACATCCTAAATACTAGATTCAATTTAGCCTGGTATAAACCCTTAACACAAATATCTTGATCACGTACATTATTTTCGGACATAGTCTCAAACTATTCTCCATATTTCCAAATTAAGAGTTCAAAGATTAATTTAAATCCTACTTCCCATATTTTATTCCTCAAGAACTTCAACACCACTAATTCTCTTGATTACATTCGTCAAAGCACCATAAGGCTACCATCCGTCTATTCCTTTCACACTTTTCATTACTTTACCCTATTAACCACTTGGACACCATAATAACTGAGTTTTAAAGAAAATAAATTAACTTTTCTTGTAATGAGGGAAAAGAACTTTGCATTTAATGCCAAACATTAATAAGGGAGACGAAAAGGATAATACTGAACGGTGCCAAAATAGAATGTCAAAAATTTGAAGAAAGTATTGAAAGAAAATTAAAATCGGTGGCCATAAGTCTTGAAAATCTGTAAAAAAAAATCTAGTTGTTATTTCAGCAAAAATCAGTGGCCGCAAGTTTTGAATATATGTACTAAAATCTACTTTAAAGCTGCTGATATTCAGTGGAAAATAAACATTTTGAGCTTATAAAAGTCTGTGAAAAATAAAGAATACATAGTTAACTGGTAGGATGCAGTTGATTGCTTCAAAATAAATGTAATCAATAAATTGTAAACTAAACTAGTCTAAATTAAAGATTCTCAAAATAGCTAGTTGATTGTCAAAAACATTGGGAAAACAAAATAAAACATTTGATTGTCCCTCTTCAACAATTAACTTGTTTGCATTTTCACTCCTTTTTCTTTTTTACAATTATGCTTATCACCTATAACTTTCCTACAAGAATCAAGACATCAATGTTTCATCAAAGACTACAAGGAAAAAACAAATTTATGGTGATTTCTTAACCTTATTCTCTTTATGTGCTTAATATGAACCACGATCACAACTACTGTACATATACATGCTTATTGTTATTTTTTTTTAAATTTCCACCTTCAATTTAGCTAATATCTATTAATCACTCACATAGCTATTTTAATTATGTCTGGCTTATTTGCATAGCTATTGTAAGTATGCCCTTCTCTAAGTTCTATAAATGTATATATTAGTATTTTTACTTTCATACTCAAAGTTAGGGTGTGTGTAGCTATGGAGGGAACCACATTTTGTTAGTTTCAGAATATTTGTGTCTTTTACAGTTCTAATCCTAAAAAAGATGAAAAGTGTGAAAGCAGCACAAAATCTGGGTATGTTGTTGGCCAGAAGAAAAATTCATTTAGTCTATGGTGGATGTAACCGTGGGTTAATGGGGTGTGTGTCTACAACTGCACATGTAGGAGGATGCCAAGTTCTAGGTATTATTTCTATAACTTTAGCTACGTCAAACATCATAGGAAAAACAATTGGAGAAGAATTTAGGGTAACTTCCATGCATGAGCGCATGGCTACAATGATGAGCAATGCTGATACCTTCATTGCCTTACCAGTTGGTTTTGGTACTTTAGAAAAGATTTTCCAAATAGTCTCTTGGGCACAACTAAATATGTTTCACAAACCGATAGGTTTGTTAAATGTTAACCACTTCTTTGATGGTTTGTTGTCTTTTCTTGATCAAGCTGTGGAATAAAGGTTCATCTCACACTCAGCATAACGAATTCTCATCTCGACTATAAATGCTAAGGAGTTGATTGATGTTTTATAAGTATATGTTCATGCACGTGATCCAATTACAGCTCAAATAGAATAGACAACAGACAACCGTAGAAAGTGCAAATTGGACTTGGATCTTCATCTTTAACTGTAGTAGAACGTAACCATTGCTGTATCACTTTTACTTTCTTAGGGTCTGTTTAGACACCATCCTTGCTAAACATACTCCCTTAGAGTTTATAAAACTATCTTTAAATGTTACTTATGATCCTCTAAACTCTTGGAATAGTCTAGTATATCATCAATATATATAATAACAAATGGATTCAAATATGACTTAATTACTATTCATTAAATCTATGAATGCAGCTAGAGCATTTGTCAATCCAAATGTCATCACTAAGAACCTATAATGTCCACACCAAGTCTTAAAAGCAATTTTTTTTAAATATCCTCTTCCTTTATCCTTAATTGATGATATCCATATCTCAAATCAATTTAATTTTTGAAAAACTTTGAACACCATGTAGCTGGTCAAACAGATCATCTATATGAGGTAATAAGTATTTATTCTACATTGTCGTCTTATTTAACTGTCTATAATCTACGCATAATCATAGCGATCCATTTTGTTTTCTTTCCACAAATAGAACTGGAGCACTCCAAGAAAAAATCGTAGGGCATTTAAATCCCTAGTCTAACACATCTTGTAATTCATTCTTTTTCAGTTCCTTAAGTTCAGTGGGTGCCATTCTATATGGGAATATAGACACTGGTTAGGTTCTAGGAAATAAATCAATACCAAATTCTATTTTACGCTTTGAGTTAATTCTAGTAATTCCTTAAGAATTACATCAGAAAATTCTCTAACCATTGGAACTTGATTTACATTAGTATATTTTATATCAACATCTCCCACCACTGCGAAATATCCTTGGCACTTTTTTGTAATAACTTATAGGCTTCTAAAACAGAGATTAGATTTTTAGGTACCTCTTTATGGTCTCCTTGTATCAAGAAAGAAGATTCTCCAAGAATATTGAATTTAATAATCTTCAGATAACATTCTAAAATGGCCTGACATGTTGTCAACCAATCTATTTCTAATATCACATCAAAGTCTACCATCTCTAGACATTCAGGTAAAACAGATATTATATTCAGAAATGATCATATCTGACATTTGTCTCAATTCTTTAAATTCTCTAGGACACCTATCCCATTCACTTTTAGGCAGTAATTGACCTATAGATACCTCTTAAGATGTCACAATATTCAATCAACTTTATATTAAGAAATTTAATAACTTGGAATAGAAAGAAAATTGAGACCCTATAGAATCCCTCAACAGCACCTGAAATATAAATATGTCCAGCTCATATCCATACTAAAGGTTCTACTAAGGAATCCTTTGCTCTAATAGCCACAGAAAAACCTAATACTCTGATACCAACTTGTCACGCCCCTAATTTTAGGGCACATGAAACACATATATCATGAACATATATTTTCCATAAACATGAATATTCTAATCATTTAACATGGAAATAGGTACATATAGGTTCTCCCATACATATACCATATACAGACAAAGTCTATAAACATTAGAGTAACAGCAAAAGAATGGATCCTGCCTATGGCATATAGAGCATACTCTAGAGTACAAGTACAATATAAATCAAAATCTACGAGCCTTGAAAACAAAGTAGGTTTAACCAGAGATCATGTCGTCTAGTTGGTCAACTATCTGAAGGAGAAGGACCAAACTTTATATCCTTATTTAAAAAACATATATATAACGTGTAGTGAGTTTGACAACTTAGTGAGCAGATAATACTTCCTATGACCTCTTAGGTCAACATATGCATATACTTATATATTAAAATTTATCACATCAGAAATTACAATTCAGAAGTACATCCATATGGGACCCGCATTTCAAATATTCTCAGTTCAAATTACATTCAGATATTCAAAATCATATGCAATACGGTATGATCATTATTCAAATATTGTAATGCATCAAAACATTTCACATGAAAACATTAGGAGGATCCTATATTAGAACCACCATATCAGAGTTCAACCCCTTTTATACTTTGTTGGAGTAGGATTTACCTATACGTAGTATTTCAGCCAAGGTTTGCCCTACCACCATTCAAGAGGACATGCGAAGGGACTCTTATATGGGTAATTTCCCAAGCACAAAGCAAGGGAAGGAAAATCACATCTCATATAACAAGCATTTCGCCCAGATAGGAGGCATCCCACTCTCCATCACATATCATATTTTGTGTGTTGGCCCTTACACGAGGCTAGCACCACCCTTGCTAGTTGAGGTATCAAGGTGCACAAGTACTAACATCACCTGCTGTTAGAAAACCGTATTTTTATTAGGATTCCTCCATAAAATTATCATATGCACATATTCTATTATTCAAAATAGAGCTTTTAGAATAATTCAAAATCTCAGTCTCAATACAGCTCATCTGTCATAAATTACCCATTCAAGGTTTACCACATATACAAGCCATTTTTTGAGGCAATCATATAGCTTTATAAATCAATGCCATGTGCATAAGTATTCATTTCACCATTCAATGAAAAATACATGTGAAATCAGATATACCATGGGTTTAGAAATCCAATTTCAAAACTATACTCTTATTGAACTATATTCCAAATTATAAGTAATTCAGATAATTTTAATTCATTTCAGAAACATATAAAAGTGTAAATATCTCATAAATATAATCAAATACATGCTGAAAGATGAAGAAGAGTGTAGGGCAAGTCATAGAAAGAATCATCTACTCATAGGGTAA
Organism: Gleditsia sinensis; assembly: GCA_037074535.1. Taxonomy (NCBI): domain Eukaryota; kingdom Viridiplantae; phylum Streptophyta; class Magnoliopsida; order Fabales; family Fabaceae; genus Gleditsia; species Gleditsia sinensis. Next base: position 26,013,560 of record CM073465.1, read on the forward strand.
GGCTCTAGATTGGATAGCCCTAAAATGCAATTTTTCAATCCACATTTGACTAAATATACCTCAAAAACAAGTCCAGAGGGTCGAGAAACCTAGAAAATGACTCCAAAATTGCGCAATTTGGCCTTCGGGAGTTTGGTCAACACTAGTCAACTGTTGGGTACTATTCATTGTCAAAAAAAACTATTCACTGTCAAAAATGACTATTCATCGTCGCACAAAAAGTTGTGAAATAGCCAAAAAAATTCATATCCTAAGGTTTATTTAGCTCCTGAATCCATCTACGGTGTCAGATTTTCAATTTGAGGTCTTTCAGTAAGAGTTTCAAAGTTTATCTTTTTTTGAGATTGTCTACTTCCGATCTACGACGATTCTGCGGTTGATTTGAAAAATTGTTCATTCAAAATTATAGTATTCTCCGTCCTGAATCCAGTGGTACCCTTATTTTTGAGATCGGAGGTATGTAAACAGTCTAGATCTTGAGAGAAAATATGGAGGTTACTATTCATACTATTTATCAAAATTCCTTCCTCTTGATTTCTGTCTCCCTTCCCCGTTTTCTCTTTTCTATTATTTATTTATTATTATTTAATAATTAAATATTTATGATTATTTTTATTTTATTTTATATATATTCATATAAATACTGTTTTTCATCCGAAAGCATCCCAAAAATTTCTAAAAATTTATATTGTTGCATTAATTTAGTGATAAAACAAATCACAAAAGAAATATTTTTATACATAATAAAAGAAAGAATATTTCTAAAAATAAAAAAAAATTATTAAAGGCCAATATGATTATTTTAAGTAAAACAAAAATCATTTTAATTAAAAATATATTTGCTTTTACCAAAACATAATCATTTAAAATAAAAATATATTTTTTATCGTAAAAAACTATTATTTAAAAATTACACGATATTACAACGCCCTACTCACGTCTATAATTATGCTAATGAGAAAAGAAAGAGGAAGTGTACCATGTCAGACGGAGCGAGAAAAGCCCATTTTGGAGAGTAGAAAGTACTCACCCTAACCTGGGTAGCTTGTTATGAAAATATGTTGATAGTTGTCATAGGATATTTTGAAAATAATTATTCATGCCATACATGTCATTATTATACGATTTTCATGTGTATAGTTAAATGCATTCATGTGACCTAAGGTATTTGCTGTAGCTTATACAGATGAACATGACATGATGAGCTATATTGACGATTATGATTTATTGTTGAACCTATTGTAATTTAATTCTCACTATATTTTCATATCATGTTCAGAAAACTAGTTATGCAGATTTTCCTATGGCTCTAACTTTTAGTGCACGTTGGATCGAGTTACTCTACGTTGGGCAGATCCCAAAAATTAAGGTATTTGTGGTCGAGTTGGCTAAGATCCCGGTGAAGGTGCAACTACCTGCACCCGTATATACGAAATTGGTCAACACAGATGAATAAGATGTAGATATTTATGTGTTTCATTTTTGTACGAAACACTTTGATTAATGATGTGTATATGAACTCAAAATTATATCAGTGTTAATGGTAGACCTTATACCTTGAATATACTTGGTTAAATTAATTGAATGTTATTAGGAGTTAAGTAATTAGAAGTAAAGAAATAAAGAAGTAATGACTTTATGAGATTTTACAAATATATATATATATATATATATATATATTTAAAAATATGGAGTTATTGCATAGGTGGCTCGACGACATACGGTACCTTATGGCGGTAAAGTGACTTGGCGAGGTTGTATGGCTTTAAGTCAATACCGAATAGGGGACATCCTATTTGTAACAACTCCACTTTTTTTACACACACACACACACACACACACACACACACACACACAGATATATATATATATATATATATATATATATATATATATATATATATATATATATATATATATATATATATATATATATATATATATATATATATATATATATATATTCTAAAATCCCATGAAGTCATTACCTCTTTATTTCTAAGTATTTAACTCATAATAATCGTCGATTAAATTAATCAAGTATAATTAAGGTTTATAGTATAGCAATAATACTGAGACAATTCTGGGTTCACATACACATAATTAATTAAAAACATTCGTACAAAAATCAAACACATATATGTACACATCTTATTCATCCCTATTGACTAGTTCCGGGGATATGGGTGCGGGTGGTTGCACCTTCACCGAGATCTTAGCCAACTCGATCCAACGTACGTTAAAAGTCGGTCATAGGGAATATTTGCATATTTAGTCTTCTGAACTTGATATGGAAATATGGTGAGAATTAAATCACAGTAGGTTCAATAATAAAACAAAATTATCATATATATAGCTCATCATGTCATATTCATCTGTATAAGATACAACAATTACCTTAGGTCATATGAATGTACTTTATCTATGAACATAAAAATTATACAGTAATGACATGGATGGCATGAATAACTCCAACTCCACTTTTTTTACACACACACACACACACACACACACATATTTACCTCTTTATTTCTAAGTATTTAACTCATAATAATCGTCGATTAAATTAACCAAGTATAATTAAGGTTTATAGTATAGCAATAATACTGAGACAATTCTGGGTTCACATACACATAATTAATTAAAAACATTCGTACAAAAATCAAACACATATATGTACACATCTTATTCATCCCTATTGACTAGTTCCGGGGATATGGGTGCGGGTGGTTACACCTTCACCGAGATCTTAGCCGACTCGATCCAATGTACGTTAAAAGTCGGTCATGGGGAATATTTGCATATTTAGTCTTCTGAACTTGATATGGAAATATGGTGAGAATTAAATCACAGTAGGTTCAATAATAAAACAAAATTATCATATATATAGCTCATCATGTCATATTCATCTGTATAAGATACAACAATTACCTTAGGTCATATGAATGTACTTTATCTATGAACATAAAAATCATACAGTAATGACATGGATGGCATGAATAACTATCTTTAGAATATCATATGATGGCTATCAACTTATTCTCATATCAAGCTACCTCGATCAAGGAGATTATTTTCTACTTTCCGATACATGCTTTTCTCGCTCCGTCTGAGATGGCATACTTACTCTTTCTTTTTTCATTATTATAATCATAGCTGTGAGTAGGGCATCTCCTACAGGTGCACCACATGGGCTACCATGTGACCGTGCTCGTCTCTTTTCTTTTCTTTTATTTTTACTTTAATAGCAAAAAATATGATTTCAATAACAAGTATGTTCATTATGCTCATATGCCATAATTTAACATCAAAGCATAATCATTACCACAAATAATTGGAAAAATACAATCATGCCATGAACATAATCATTTTCAAATATCATTTTAAAATATCTCCATGTCAAAATTATACACTTAAGATGGTAAGAAGTTCATGCAACTGCAATGGCTAGGGCATACACTAGTCATTTATTATTTTCATTTATAAGATTCTTCTTCATTTTGGTTTCTATTATTATCCTATAGTTAATGAGGTTCATTTAGGGTAGAAAAATGTTGAAAATAAGCTTTACTAGATCCTAACACGGCCTAAACGTTTCCTGTAACACAGCTTGGTCATTTGCTATAAAACATCCATGCTTTAGACTTCAAAATGCCCTTTCTAGCACCGAAGACGGCATAGTCGTGCCTTGGAACACGGCCATGCTATATGTTGTGTTATTCTCTGATGCAGGCTTTTGTCCTACCTGACCTTCTCTCATTAATTAGAGCATAACTCCCTTATTTTAACATCGATTTAGGTGAAATTGGTGTCAATTTAAAGATAAAACAATTCGTTAAAACTAATATGTTCAACAGTTTTTTGAAATCTTAAGGATTGTTGGTGATAATACTCACTCAAATTAAACATTATTTCTTCTCGGGTAGGTTCTGACCTCTACTCACTAATTGGACCATATCACTCTCATATGAAATTCAAATTGAGTGATTCTAGTGGATATAATTCCATGAGACATATATCTACTTGTTTTATGTTAAGTAGTTAATTTAATTCTGGTACGTACTGTGGTAGGTACACCTAAATTAATACCTTACCTCTCAACTAACCTGTAGTAGTGGGAGTAAGGGTCGATCCCACAAAGACTGGTCTTACCTTATGTGATTGAGAGAAGGGGTGATTGATAATTTCAAATAAATAAAAGTAAACAATAATAAACGTAATGAGAGTGATTATTAAGAGAGACATTGGTTTCGGTCGATATTCACCATCAAGAAATTGCATTGATCATTGAAAATATCATCAATCTTAAATCAAATACCTACCATTGGGATTCTATCCCTGTTCCTCCTTAAGCCTAGTAAATTGATAACAGTCACACTAATTAAACCCTAATTAATAAGATATCCTTTAATAAATCAGTAAAGTCTAACCTATTAATCGTATGAAGAACAAGAGAAACTGGTAGAGCTAAACAAATATAAGCACATCGGTTATATTTAATTTAGTTGATAATTCATGATAGGGTTAATGATTTATAATTCAAAATCTTTAATCCTATTTTCTTCATGAATAAAGTAATGAAAACTTTGTTCGAAACCTAATTTAGTAGTAGATTAAGACATACAATATACCAGTAGTCCTCTTAGCAATCATATGAATAATCATTAACAAAAGAAAAATAGATGAATAATCAATACCTGGTTAAGATTGAATTAATGAAATCAATTCCAAATCTCACAATGCATATGTGTCCCTTAAGGTTTCAATCTTCCTCTACCAACTGAAAGTAAATCAGTCGCGCAGGGCCATAAGATAATCTAAACAAGAATTTAAAGAAGATAATTAAGAACTTTCATGATCTTTAATGCTTCCTCTCTTCCCTTTTTATAGATTGGCTTCTCCTTTTTGATGTTGAACTGTTTCTAGGTCAAAATTTGGCCCGTCAGGTTTCAACTAGTGTCAAAATGACCTAAAAATCACAAACTCAGCAACCTGATGCCATGGTGAGCTCTGCGGCGCTTCGAAAATTTTGCCAACGGGGCATTGCGGCGCTCTGGGTCAGGCACCGCGACTCTCTGGGACCAACGCCGCAGCAACGCTCTAAATAGGCTATAACACGGTGCTGTGGCACCCAAAAAATTCTAAATTTTGCGGAAGTGTCAAACACAAAAGTTGTAGCTCTATGTCTCTTTTTTCCATAGCCGCTAGAATCACCTTAATCAGAGTTCATATGAGAGAGATATGCCTTAATTAGTGACTGAAGGTCGAAAATCATTATTTTTCCATATTTTCTCTCTATTTTCCTCTACTTTTCTTCTTTATTATTCCTAAAACATAAAACACAAAACTCAATTAAATTCTATTTATTTCCTACTCAAATTAAATAAAAAGCAACTTACAACATGCTAAAAACATGCTTAATTTATAGCATGTCAAACACCCCCACACTTACTCTTTTGATTGTCCTTAAGCAAATTAATTTATGTGAACAATATTCAATATATGAGATAAGTGAAAAACTTACCAATAAATTGCCTCATAGTGAAAATTGTATGCTCTTAAAGAAGTTTCAAAAAAAAATTAATAATTATGTGCAATATTTAACTCAAATGCAATTCATGATTTATTTTCTAGAGCCCTGACTGTGTGTTTGTCTTTGAGTTGTTCAACTATCTTTAACCCAAATGAGTTTATATACCTCAAGAAATTGGGTATGGACCTCTTTTTAGGATTTTCATATGCTTATTTTTCTTGCTACTCTCCACTAATGTAGGCTAAAACTACTTTTTAGGATCAAAAGGACTTTAATCAGCTTGTAATGTGGCTAAGTTATAGGGTGAGACAAAAGATATAAATTTAGGCTTAATCACCCAATACCACATGATTAATTATACTACACTTGAGCTTTCTCAAGTTTGGGAAATTCTTCCCCCGCACTCATTCCTTTATTTTACTTAATTCATCACCATCACATTTTTTTCTTTTTCTTTCTCTTTTTTTTCACTGCTTAGACATCCGTATTTTGGAATTTTTCTTTCTTTTTTCCTTGCTCCACCCTTCCACCCTTTTATTAATATAGCTCTACAAAACAAGCATTTCAAAATTAATTTGGTCTTGACTCTGCAGTGGGTATGAAAAAAAACAAAATATATTAATTGAGCTCAAAATACAGATGCTAAGGAATTTTATTACTTGGTTTGACTTGGAAGGATTAATCTCATCAAATAATGCCTAAATCATCTCCTAATTAATAGTATCAGCCTAGGATTTCGCCTCTAGTAGCATTTAAATAAGTTTAAGAAAATTGATCATAAAATATTTTGAGTTATGTAAACTTTTTCTACGTAAAAGATAAATTAAATACTCAAAGTTGTTGTGCAAAATAGTTTCAGCATCCTAAAAAATAGATAATAATAAATTACAAGAAAATTTAAATTACACATAATCATAATTTTCCTACGTTTCTCAAGAGTTATTAGCAATTTAAACATTTATATCATTGGCTATTGGTTTGACTAACACAAACTCAAATATTGAAATAAGTTCACATGCTCACCCCCTTCAATAATTGGAATTAAAAGTTCATAAATCATAGAAGCAGAGTAAATAGTGCATAAGTATATGAGTTATTATACAACCATCCAGCTGAATCATAAAGTGACCCCCCCACACTTAAGAGTTTACATTAGAAAAGCATAAAATAAGAGAGACAAGTAATAAAAGGAGGAGGGTTCAGTGAAACTTCCCTGACTAATTATCACCATCCATCTCATCCTACTCAGGTGCAGGCCTAAAGGTTGGCTCAGGAGGTGCTGGGAATGCTATAGGAAGATTCAGGGCATGGGCCAGCTGACTGAAACAAGCATTGTTGTGCTGTGCTATGGAGTATTGGTAGAGAGCTAAATCATTCATCTTATGGTTGAGGACCTCTGTTTGCTCACATAGATCTTCAATGGTGTGCTATGTTGGCGGTGGAGTTGAACTGTTACCAGGTTCCTCTGTAATCATAGGCTGAATGCCTAACTCCTCTTCTGTTGCTTCCTCCTGCCCCTTATATTTTTAAATGTCTATGTAGGAAATATGTCTCATTGGTTGAATGAGAGCCTCAATAGAATCCCAGCTGACAACAGCCTTCCCACATAAACCAGTGATTAAACTGGGGGCAAAAAGGGAACCACTTCTAGAATGAATACAACCAAGCATCTGTCTGTCGATGAGTTTTCCCACGTCAATGGAAAAACCCTTTAGTATACCAAAAATTAGATTGGCCATGTCCCTCCTAACCTGACTCATGTTCAAGCTGGGCATGAATCATGCTGCCACAAAATAGTGCCAAGCTTTAGCAACTTTATTCATGTCTGCCCTGGAAAAATACACTAGCTGCCCATTGTTATCCAACTTCCAAGAAGCCGCTCTGTAGAAAAAAGTGCATATAATGTCTTCAAAGTCTATGTCTGATTGAAGGAAAGCAGAGTACTCATATCTTCAATATTAGGCAGAGAGTAGAACTCATTGATAGCATGAGGATTGAATTTCACCATCTTGCCTCTAACCCGTGCTTTGTGGTATTCATGGACTATAGCATTGGAGTAAAACTCCTGTACCACGGGAATGACTCCTGGTTCTGGGTTCCTGTAGAAAATCTCCCAATGCCTATGGAGGATATTGTCTCTATGAGGAAACCTAGTGGTGATAATAAAACCCCTCTCAGGGATGATGGGTTTATGAACCACCACCTTACTATGGCGCTGATAGATTTCTTCACTCACAAATGTCTTGCTATCAAATACTGGAGGGTCCTCTACTCTGTTCTTCCTCTTTGAGAGTGCTAATTTTGAAGTTTTAGGAGGCATTGGACTTAGAAAACTCACTGGGGTATTTTATCAAACACCTGGTGTGCGCTCTCAAAATTTTTGGAAGAATAGATGGTGGATTCTCAACTTGAAGTCCCAATTCAGTGTAAACCAGTAGTAATTAAGTATGGAGATCAACTTTACCAGGAAAAAGGAAGTAAATCGTACCCAATTTAGCTTGATTTGTGGCGAGAAAATGCAAGATCGAAATTGGCCTTATAACCCTAGAAAATTTCCCTTGAGTCCAGATTATGTGCTGGAAGAGCTGTTTAATCCTACAAAAGAAGATGAAAAATTACTCAATTTAAGTAAGGAAACATAATGGGAGGTTATTATAGTTGATTGGCTGCAAGAAATTGGGTTTGTGGGTGAGGGAGAGTGTAAAAATTGGGGGAGAGATGAAGAGGCTGCGGGCCTCTTATAGAGAGCGCCACGACGCTCTTTGCTGGAACTCAGAGCGTCGTGGCACTCGCCTAACCTAGGCGGTGTGCATCGTGGCGCTTGTGCGTCTGCAATTTTTTTTTCAAATAAAAGAAATAAAATAACGAAAGAGAAGAAAAATAGATGTTAGGTTACCTCCTAACTAATGCCTTTGTTTAACATCGTTGGCTTGACTCAACTTCCTATCTTGTCCATAGAGGTTCCTTGATGTTCACTTTAAATTTTTAGGACTAATTCAATCCTTGAAATTCAACTGTATGACATGAAAACACATTATTAATGACAAGGGGTCCTAACTAAGGGAGAGTTTTCTTACCTTTGCAGGGTCTAACCCTTTTGATCTCTAAAACTTGATGCAACTCTACAGGCGGGTCTATGCCTTTAAGGTTGGTAATTGTTTTTGTAATGGCATTTTTCTTTTCCTGAAGAATATGCATCAATGTCTCTTCTTTTTTAGCACCTAGATTTTTAGGAACAATGATAGGTGATGCATCTCCAACTTCCAAGTATTTCAAGTGATTAGGAAGAGGTGACAAATTTGGTTCAAGGTCCTACAAAACAGAAGGTACAAGAGTAGTATCAGAAATTGGTAATGTCATAGAAGCAACCTTACCTATTGGTGACCCTTCTAAAAAATCATTGAGTTCAATCAGTCTCTCTTTTGTTTTCACATTGAGGTCTATCTCACCATCATTTTTCTCTATAGATTTGCTCACACTTTCCTCCAGTTTACCTTCTCCGTCTGGTTCAAACACATCATATGCCAAAGAATCAAGGACATCAATGGAATAAACCGGAATATCGTCACCTGGATGTTTCATGGATTCATACATATTAAATTTTACCACTTCACCATCAAATTCCATAGTGAGTGAACCATTGTGAACATCTATCTTGGTCTTAGAGGTTTTCAAAAAGGGTCTCCCTAATAATATTGCAGAAATAGAATCTTCATTTTCCATGTCAAGCACATAAAAATCTACAGGGAAAATCAAATCATCTACCTGTACCAAGACATCCTCAATTATTCCCTTAGGATATGCATTGGACCTGTTTGCTAGTTGGATTATCAAATTTGTAGAGTTCAATGGTCCCAATTTCAAAGTTGTATATACAGAATATGGCATGACATTGATGGAAGCTCTTAAATTTAACATAGCATTTTTAATGTATCTCCAATTTTGCATGGAATGGTAAACATACCTGGATCCTTGCATTTACTAGGAAGTTTTGTTTGTATCATGGCAGATACATTTTGACTCATCTGAACCTTTTTCAAGTCCCACTAATTTTTGCCTTCTCTTTTGAGTACACAATTCTTTTAAGAACTTTGCATATCTTTGCACTTGTTTAATGGCATCTAGAAGGGGGAGATTAACTTCACATTTTCTAAAGATGTCATACAATTCAGAAGTTTTCTCATTTAACCTATTTTCTTTAAGAGCTTCTGGAAAAGGAGGTGCTACTTCATAATGTAAAGTAGATGGAGACTTATTGTAGGTGCTTCATTCTCCTTAATTAATTTTTCATGTTCCTTAAAAGAAGAGGGTGCTGGTGGACTTTCAATTTCCTTACCATTTCTTAAAATAATTACACTGACATTTTCTCTGAGATTCACCACAGTTTGAGAAGGTAACTTACCTGAGTTTTAAGCATCCAATTGACTCGCCGTGGTTGCTACTTGGCCTACAAGAGTTTTTACAATCTCTTCCAATGGATTACTTACCTGGTGATCCTGTATGCATTCTGTCTAGGATAATAGGCCTGTTGATTTTGCTAAAAATTTTGTCCTGTAGGCATATTTTGTGCATTCTCATATTTGAAATTAGGATGATCCTTCTATCTAGGATTATATGTATTAGCATAAGGATCATACCTTTTTGGTTGGCCAAGAAAACCTCCTACAACATTCTCTTGTTCTGTGGATTCCTCTTAAAGTGTAGGACATATGTCAGTTGAGTGCCTTGTGGCTGAACATATTCCATATACTTTAACTTGCTACGATGTACCTGTAGCCATTTGGCGCACAAGAGAGGTGAGTTCAGATATCTGTTGTTGAAGAGAAGTGTTACTTACGTTATGGGCATACCTTGGAGGATCATGCCTAATGCCAAATTGTTGAGAGTTGGTAGCCATATTTGATATTAAGACTCTGGCTGCTTCAAGAGTCTTGTCTACTAGTTCTCCTCTAATAGTTGCATCAATCATAATCCTGTCTCCTTGCAAAAGACCTTCATAGAAATATTAGATTAGTAGCTGCTCACTAATCTGATGATTTGGGTAGCTTGCACAAAGCTTTTTAAATCTCTCCAAATGTTCATAAAGTATCTCTCCATGCAATTTTCTAATGCTGCATATTTCTTTTCTAATATTGGCGGCCCTAGATGCAGGAAAATATCATTCTAAAAATATTCTTTTCATCTCATTCCATGTGGTGATAGTGCCAGAGAGTACATAATATAGCCAATCTTTAGCTGTATCTCTTAATGAAAAAGGAAAAGCCCTGAGTTTTATTTGTTCTTTAGTTACTCCAGGGGGCTTCATGCTGGTACATACCACATGGAATTCTTTCAAGTGTTTATGCGGGTCTTCACCTGCAAGACCATGAAAATTAGGTAAGAGATGAATTAATCTAGATTTCAACTCAAAATTAACATTGTCATCAAGATTAGGAAAAGTAATGCATAAGGGTTGCTGATGCAAATATGGAGCTGCAAGCTCCTTCAGAGTAAGGTGCCTCGCCAAGATTACTTCCTACTTTTCTTTATCAATGTCCTCTTGAAGTTCTCTTTTGTGCCTGTATACATATTTTCTAATATTTGGATTGAATTGTAAATCTTGAGAATTAGGAGAACGAGTCACAGGAATAAATCAAAATAAAAACCACAAAAAGTAATAGACACAGTCCCCAGCAACGGCACCAAAATTTGGTGCATACTGTCATAGGTACACCCAAATTGATACCTTACCTCTCAACTAACTTGTAGTAGTGGGAGTAAGGGTCGATCCTACAGAGACTGGTCTTACCTTATGTGGTTGAGAGAATGGGGGATTGATAATTTCAATTAAATAAAAGTAAACAATAATAAAAGTAATGAGAGTTATTATTAAGATAGACGTTGGTTTCGGTCGATATTCACCATTAAGGGATTGTATTGATCATTGACAATATCATCAATCTTAAATCAAATACCTACCATTGGGATTCTATCTCTGTTCCTCCTTAAGCCTAGTAAATTGATAACAATCGCACTAATTAAACCCTAATTAATAAGATATCCTTTAACAAATTAGTAAAGTCTAACCTATTAATTGCATGAAGAATAAGAAAAACTGGTAGAGCTAAACAAATATAAGCACATCGGTTATATTTAATTTAGTTGATCATTCATCATAGGGTTAATGATTTATAATTCAAAATCTTTAATCCTATTTGCTTCATGAATAAAGTAATAAAAACTTTGTTCAAAACCTAATTCAGTAGTAGATTAAGACAAACAATATACCAGTAGGCCTCCTAGCAATCATATGAATAATCATTAAGAAAAGAAAAATAGATGAATAATCAATACCCGGTTAAGATTGAATTAATGAAATCAATTCCAAATCTCACAATGCATATGCGTCCCTTGAGATTTCAATCTTCCTCTACCAACTAAAAGTAAATCAGTCACGCAGGGCCATAAGACAATCTAAACAAGAATTTAAAGAAGATAATTAAGAACTTTGATGATCTTTGATGCTTCCTCTCTTCCCTTTTATAGATTGGCTTCTCCTCCTTTATGTAGAACTGTTTCTAGGTCAAAATCCGGCCCGTCGGGCTTTAACTGGAGTCAAAAAGACCTAAAAATCGCAAACTCAGCAACCCGGTGTAGCAGCTAGCGCCGCGGTGCATTAGAAATTTTTGGCAGCGGGGCATTACGACACTCTGGGAAGGGCGCCGTGGCTCTGGGTCTTCATTAGGCTCAAGCACCGTGGCGCTGGGTCTTCACTAGGTTTAAGCACTGCGGCGCTTTTGGGGGCACCCCGACAGTTTGGTTAGGCTATAACGCAGCGCCATAGCATTCTCTTCGAGGCCGCGGTGCCTAGAAACTTCTGTATTTTGCTAAAGTGCCAAACACAAAAGTTATAGCTCTATGTCTCTTGTTTCCATAGCCATTGGAATCACCTTAATTGGAGTTCAGATGGGAGATATGCCTCAATTAGTGATTGAAGGTCAAAAATCAACATTTTTCCATATTTTCTCTTAATTTTCCTTTTCTTTTCTTCTTTGTTATTCCTAAAACATAAAACACAAAATTCAATTAAATTATATTTATTTCCTACTCAAATTAAATAAAAAGAAACTTAAAACATGCTTAATTTATAGCACGTCAAATTCCCTACAGAATTTTTCCAAAAATTCAAACACAGAAGCTTTCCTAACAGATTCTTCCCTGATTAACCATTTTCTGACCACTACTTACTTATCTCACCATATCTACCTCATATGGACTCCAAATTGCGTAATTCCAGTGGCTACAAATCCGTGAGACATATATCTATATTTATCATGTTAACCGTTTCTTTTAATTTCCTATGAAATTTCCCCAAAAATTCAAACACAGAAGCTTCCCTAGTTACTCTGAAATCCAGTTTCCTAACCAAACCTTTCCTAAGGTTTTAGTTCATCATTTTATTACGTCCTCTTCCATTTTCTTCCTAATTTACATATAATCATATTCCATCAATTTTTTAACATATTCAAATATACAAAATAGTAGCATAAAAATCCTAAAATTTTTCCACCTATAGCCATATCTATGCAGAACTTTCTACACCCACCTAAGTATTCAAACATACATCACATGGAAGATCAACATGTAACATGATATAGCAACATCCATGGTCAATCATCAAAGTAACAAATATTGTAAATTTCATCAAAGTTCTTGGATCAAAATCCTATATAAATGTTTCTAATTTCAAAGTTTTTCTTTAAAAAAAATTGTTAAACCTACCTAATGAACTCCCTAACTCAATTAGTGAATTCTTTTTCTTGTTTCCACTTGAAGGAAGTGGTAAGATTCCTCATTTCCCTTAGCTTTTCTAGTAGATTGAATATGAGAAGGAGGGTGAGTTTTTAACCCCAAGTTTGAAGAGAAAAGATAGATGCAAGTGGAGATTAAGCTAACTTACCTTGAGTACTAAGTCCTCTAGGCTTCTCTTTCTTCTTCCTTCCTCTCTTTTTCTGATTTCCTCACTCTACCTTGCGTTTGTTACTCCTCTCCCTTACTTGGACGAAAATTCTAATGTTATAAGGGTGGTTCTTTTTTAAATAAACTATCAAGTGTTCCTCCTTTCATAATCATGGGTCTACCTTATCACAATTAGGATGCACTTGGTTGCTTTTTGAGCATAGACAACTCAAGTTCTTGTCTTCCTCTCCCTTAGTTAAAATATGCATAGCAAAAGAAGATTTGTATTTTGAAAATCATGATAAAATTTTCTTAAGACAAGGAGCAATGTCCCTTTGATTTAGGGATTCAATTCCTTTTTCTTTTGTCTCACACAAGTTTGAAAGGTTTTCTTTTCTAAGTGGTAAATTTTTAGCCCTTGAATCTCTTTTGCTTGGATAAAATTATTTGTGTAGAATAGGAATGTTTTGTTCTAATGACATGTATTATTATAACACTTGCTAAAATGATGAGTGTAGGATATAGATGTTTTGTCCTAATGCCATGTATTATTATACCACTTGCTAAACTTATAAATGTTGTACATATAGATATTATCACACCACTTGCTGAATTTTTGTCTAAATGCCATATGACCTAATCTTTATTATTATTACACTATTATTTCATCACATGATTTTTATTTTTTTTCTCTTGGATTTGGGCTCATTCTTGCGCATTTCATTTCCTTTAGCTGAAATTCTACATCTCATGGTGGGATTGGTCACATTTTAATGATTTTTGGGCTATCGGTCCAACTTCTATATCCTAGTCCAAATCTATACTATATCTCTTGCTTGGGTATCCAATTGGCTTGCTAGATGCTCATGTGAAGTGGAAGAACAACTCTATGGAGTGTCCATAGGTGAAGGCCCATTGTATGGGTAGAGATGTTAAATTTAGTAACTCTAACTCCTGAGTTATGAAAAATTTCCCTAATTCAATCTTCTTGAACTTTTAAGATCTTTACTTACTTTCAAAAAAATTTCCTTACTGAAGAATATCTCCTCTCTTTAGGATGTTATTTCAAATGTTTCCTATTTGGTTTTCTCTCTTTACCTATTCCGTTATTGTTAGAAATATTTTCTATACATACACATAAGGTGAAGAATTTCTAAGGCTTATATTTTCTTAGATATCAAAAAGAATTATTTAATAAGTTTTATTTCCTTAAATATTTATGTAAATCTTCTAATAAGAGAAACGAAATTATGGATGTTACATTTTTCTCCCCCTAAAAGAAATTTTTTCCTCAAAATTTCAGAAATTATCTAATGAGAACAATTGCGGATATTTCTTCCTCATGACTTCTTCTAGCTCCCAAGTTACTTCTTCCGGAGTCAAACATTCCCATAACACGTTAACCAGGAGAATGCTTTTATTCCTCAATTGCTTCACAGTGTCCAATATGGATGCCAGAACTAACTGGTATGTCATATTCTCTTTTACTTCGATTGGTTCTTCCTGTATTACATGTGAGGAGTCTGGAAGATACTTACGTAGCTGTGATACATGGAAAAAATTATACAGGTTAGAAAAATTAGGTGGGAGGGCAACTTGATATGCTAATGTCCCCACTTTCCTTAGAATTTGGTAGGGTCCCAAAAATCATGGACTTAGCTTCCTAGTCTTGAGAGACCTACCAATTCCAATAATTGGGAAAACCTTCAGAAATACACGGTCTCTTTCATTAAACTCTAGAGGTCTATGTCTCTTATCATAGTAACTCTTTTTCCAACTCTGAGCTGTGAGTATTTTGTCTTGTATCATCCTGATTTGTTTAGTGGTTTGATAGACTAGATCAGGACCCAGCAAGTTCTTTTCTCGTATCTCAAACCAAGAGGGTCGAGATCGGCACTTCCTACCATATAAAGCTTCATAGGGGGCTATCTTAATACTAGAGTGATAACTATTGTTATAAATAAACTCCACTAAAGGTAGGTACTTATCCTATCCTTTACCTTGTTCTATCACACAGGCCCTCAATATATCTTCTAGGGTTTGAATGGTTCGTTCTGTTAGTCTGTCAGTTTGAGGATGGTAGGTAGTACTGAACCGATTCCAAAATGCTCCTGTAACGCCTCCCAAAACCTCTATGTGAACTTCGGATCTCTATTAGAAACGATATTTAAAGGAATTCCATATAGTCTAACTATTTTTTTGAACATACAACTATGCTAATTTGTCTAGTGAATAGTTAATCTTTATAGGCAGAAACTGAGTAGATTTGGTTAATTTGTCAATTATTACCCAAATAGAGTCATGTTCAACTGAAGTCTTAAGTAAGCCCACTACAAATTCCATTGAAATATTGTTCTATTTCGATTTAGGGATCTCAAGAGGTTGTAGAAATCTTGCTAGCTTTTGATGCTCTACCTTTACCTTCTAACAAATTAGACATTTTGCCACAAACTCAGCAATGTCCTTTTTCATCCTTGGCTACCAATACATCCTCTTTAATTCCTAGTACAATTTAGTGGATCTAGGATGGACTATGTATTTATGTTGATGCACTTCCTGCAGGATCTTAGTCCTCAAATCTTATTCTTGAGGAACACATACCCTTCCTTGATACATGATTACTCAATCTTTCGAGACAAAAAAATCATCCTAATCATTATGATCCTATAAGTATTGGTCGTGAACTTGAGGCTCTTTGATCTGTACTCTAAGGTCACACTCTATACTCAACCCATTAATGATTAGCTTCTTTAGGGTAAGAGTAGCATCTAACTTCAAATTTTGAAACTCTTCTATCATCTGCATCTTATACACCATCATCCGACTTATGTCCAGAGATTTTTGACTCAAGGCATCACCTACAACATTCGCCTTTCCTAGATGACACTATATCTTAAACTTGTAGTCATTGAGGAATTCTACCCATCTTTGTTGCCTCATATTTAACTCCTTTTAGTCAAAAAGGTACTTAAGACTCTTATGATCGCAGTATACTTCAAATATTGCTCCGTATAAATAGTATCGCCAAATCTTAAAGGAAAACACCACCGCCGCCAATTCAAGATCATGGGTTGGATAGTTTCCTTCATGGGGTCTCAATTGCCTAGAGGCGTAAGCAACTACTCTCTTGTCATGCATCATTACACACCCTAGCCCTTTCTTTGAAGCGTCACTATCACTTCAAAATGTCCTGTGGGGTAAGGAATAATGAAAATAAGAGGAGTGGTCAGTTTTGTCTTAAGCTCTTGGAAACTAGCTTAATATTGAGCAGTCCATTTGAAAGGACTTCCCTTCCTGGTCAATTTAGTCAATGGCAAGGCTATACAAGAAATTTTTTGTATAAACCTCCTATAGTATCCTGCTAAACCTAAAAAACTTTTGACTTCTGTAACTGTCTTTTGTCTTTCCCATTGAATCACTACTTTCATCTTGCTAGGGTCTATGGCTACCCCTCTATTAGAGATGACATGTCTGAGAAACTTCACCTTTGTCAACTGAAATCCACACTTCTCCAATTTGGCATACAACTTTTTCTCTTTCAACACTTGCAACACGATTCGGAGACGTTGTTCATGTTCTTTCTCACTCTTAGAGTATATCAAGATGTCATCAATGAACACTACCAAAAATTGATCTAGGTAGGGTCAAAAAATGCGATTCATGTAATCTATGAAAATTACAGGTGGATTTGTCAACCCGAAAGACATTACAAGAAACTCATAGTGCCCATACCTAGTCCTGAAAACTGTTTTTGGTACATCCTCCTCCTTGATCCTAATCTAATGATATCTTGACCTCAAGTTAATCTTTGAAAAGATAGAGGCTCCCTTCAGTTGATCTAATAAGTCATCTATCCTAGGAAGAGGGTACTTATTTTTGATAGTCACCTTATTCAACTGTCTGTAGTCTATGCATAGTCTCAAGCTTTTGTCTTTCATCTTAACAAACAATAGAGGAGCTCCCTAGGGTGATACACTTGGTCTAATGAATTGTTTGTCTAAAAATTCCTCAAATTGTTTCTGGAGTTCTTGTAGTTCCTTTGAGGCCATTTTATAAGGTGCAATAAAGATAGGCCCTGTCCTAGGTAAGAGATCAATAGAGAACTCTATCTCTCTCTTGGGAGCTAAGCTTGAAATATATGATATAAATATTTTAGGAAACTCATTGGCTATTGGGATTTCATCAAGCTTCGATTTGACTTCTACGTTTGATAAATACGAGAGAATGTATCAAAGTACTCCATTCTTTAACTCCCTATTGACTTGATTGGCATTAAGCATCAATTACTGCATCTCCTCTTCTAGAGTAAGAAGTAGAAATTCAACGGTCTTGTTACAATAATTTAGTAAGGCCCAATTTCTAGACATCCAGTCTAACTCTAGAATGACATCAATACCTTTTAAAGGTAGACAGACGAGGTCTATAGAAAAAGTTTTCTCTTAGATAGTGGCCTGACAGTCTTTGCATATAGAGAAAGTTAATACCCTTTCTCCTATGGGAGTTACTACAGATAACTCATAGAGGGTTTCAAAAATAGAGTACTGAAACTTCCTAATACATTCTTCTGATATAAATGAATGATTAACGCTAGAGTCAAAGAACACCATATGAGCAAATCCATAGATGTAGCACGTACCTTGAATGATATCAGATGATTGAGCTACTTCTTGGCCACTCAGGGTGAAAACCCTTCCTTTCACCTGAGGCCTCTATTCTGGCTACTTTCCCACGTAGACATCTTGTCCCATGTAGACTAGCTAGTTACCATGCATACATATGCACTTAGTGCACTTGACTAGGGCAAGGTTTTGTTGAAAAGGTCGGGGACCCGTAGTCAATGGCCTCTTACCACCTCCATATCCACTTCTCCTCATGTTTTTTGCTAGGGTTGGAAAAAAATTTCTTCCTCTTCCACAGGTTTTGCCTTTGCTTCTCGTCCTCCATTGTCTTAGAAATCTAGATTTATTTATCAAGGGCACAAACTCCCTTATTTCCAAGGATATCACCGCATTCCAGATCTCTGAGTTCAATCCTGCTACAAACTTAACAGCCTTCCACGCTTCATCAAGGTTAAACCTCAAGTAAAAGGAGAATTTAGACAACTCCTCAAACTTAGCAATGTATTGATCTACTATTATGCTACCCTGTCGGAGGTGGAGAAATTTGATCTACTTCTCGGTCTGCATAGTACTTGAAAAGTACTTTTCCAAGAAAATATCTTTAAACACTTGCCAGGTGATCTAGCTCTTCTGGTGAGTTAGTAGTTCTCTGGCCCCTCGAAACCAACACTCAGCTTCATCACTTAGCATATATGCAGCAAAGATAGCTTACTGCTCATTAGTGCATCCCATCACCTCGAAGATCTTTTCCAATTCCCTTATCCACCTATCGACTACCATTGGGTCATAGCCACCTTGAAAAGAAGGTGGTCTAGTTCTTCGGAACTCAGATGGGCCATTATCATTTCTGGCCAATCGATTGCTTGCATTATTTTCTACATTCAAGTTGTTATTATTCTAGAGATGTTGAAGAATTTGATTGGTGGCTGTAACTTGGTCTCGAATTACTGTGGCTAAGTTGTGCAAGGTTTCTTCCACATTGTTTTCTATGTTCCTCCTCGGTGGTGCCATATCTTACTGTGGCAAAAATAGAGTAATGCTGCCATTAAGTTGATCAAGCCCAATAGTTAGTTGAAAAATATTAACAGTAGTCATAACACCAACTCGACATATAGATAGAAAATAGTAGTAATTTCTTACCTATATAAAATCACAGATCCCCCACCACAACATAACCACAAACATACTCAAGACACTGTAAGATCAATTCAGATAACCATCTACCCACTGGCCGTCTAGGATCGACCTGCTTTGATACTAATTATGTAACAACTCTATTTTTTTACGCATATATATATTTGTAAAATCCCATGAAGTCATTACCTCTTTATTTCTAACTATTTAACTCATAATCACATTCGATTAAATTAACCAAGCATAATTAAGGAGTATAGTATAGCAATAATACCAATACAATTTTGGGTTCACATACACATCATTAATTAAAAACATTCATATAAAAATCAAACACAAATATGTACACATCTTATTCATCCCTATTGATCAATTCTGAGGATACGGGTGCGGGTGGTTGCACTTTCACCGGGATCTTAACTAACTCGACCCAACGTATGCTAAAAGCCAGTCATAGAGAATATCTACATATTTAGTCTTCTGAACCTGATATGGAAATATAGTAAGAATTAAATCCCAGCAAGTTCAACAATAAGTCATAATTATCATCAATATAGCTCATCATGTCATGTTCATATGTATAAACTACAACAATTACCTTATGTCACATTAATGAACTTTATCTATAAACATGAACATCGTACAGTAATGACATGGATGGCATGAATAACTAGTTTCAGAATATCATATGATGGTTATCAACTTATTTTGATATCAAGCTACCTTGGTCAAGGAAAGTATTTTTTACTCTCTGGTACGGGCTTTTCTCACTCCGACCTACATGGCAACTTACTCTTTCTTTTCTCATTATTATAATCATAGCTGTGAGCAGGGCATCCCCTATAGGTGCACCACATAGACGGCCATGTGACCGTGCTCGTCTCTTTTCTTTTATTTTATTTTTACATTAATAGCCAAAAATATGATTTCAATAACAAGTATGTTAATTATGCTCATATGCCATAATTTAACATCAAAGCATAATCATTATAAAAAAACATTGGAAAAATGCAATCATGCCATGAACATAATCATTTTCAAATATCACTTTAAAATATTTCCATGCCAAAATTACACACTTAAGATGGTAAGAAGTTCATGCAATGGAAATGGCTAGGGCATACACTAGTCATTTATTATTTTCATTTATAAGATTCTTCTTCAATTTGGTTTCGATTATTATCATATAGTTAATGAAGTTTATTTAGGGTAGAAAAATGTTGAAAATAAGCCTTACCAGCTCCCAACATGGCTTAAACATATCTTGTAACACGGCTAGACCATTTCCTATAAAACAACCATGCTTTAGGCTTTAAAATGCCCTTTTCAACACCGAACACAGCCTAGCTGTGCCTTGGAACACGGCTATGCTCTATGTTGTGTTATTATCTAATGCAAGTTTTCATCCAGCCAAACCTTCTCTCATTAATTAGAGCATAAATCCCTAATTTTAACTCTGATTTAGGTGAACTTGTTGTCAATTTAAAGATAAAACAATTCTAAAAAACTATTATGTTGAACATTTTAGCGAAATCATAAGGAATCTTCGTGGTATTACTCCCTCAAATTAAATGTTATTTCTTCTCCGGTAGGTTCTGACCTCTACTCACTAATCAGACCATTTCACCCTCATATGAACTTCAAATTGAGAAATTCTAGTGGCTAAAATTCCGTGAGACATATATCTACATTTTTCATGTTAACCAATTATTTTAATTTCCTACATAATTTTTCCATAAATTCAAACACGAAAGCTTTGTTAACAGATTCTTCCATGGTTAACCATTTTCCGACCTTGACTTACTAATCTAACCATATCTACCTCATATGGACTCCAAATTGAGTTATTCTAGTGGCTAAAAATCCATGAGACATATACCTATATTTTTTATGTTAACACTTTCTTTTAATTTCCTACAAAGTTTACCTAGAAATTCGAACACAAAAGTTTCCCTAGTTACTCTAAAATCTAGTTTCGTAACCAAACATTTCCTAAGGTTTTAGTTCATCATTATATTACGTCCTCTTCCATTTTCTTCCTAATTTACATATAATCATATTCCATCAATTTTTTACCATATTCAAATATACAAAATAGTAGCATAAAAATCCTAAAATTTTGCCACCACTAGCCATATCTATGCAGAACTTTCTACACCGACCTAAGTATTCAAACATACATCACATACAAGATCAACATATAACATGAAATAGCAACATCCATGGCCAATCATAAAAGTAACAAATATTGTAAATTTAATCAAAGTTCTAGGATCAAAATTCTATATAAATGTTTCTAATTACAAAGCTTTTCTTTAAAAAAATATTGTTAAACCTAGCTAATGATCTCGCTAGCCCACTTAGTGAATTCTTTTTCTTGTTTCCTCTTGAAGGAAGTGGCAAGATTCCTCCTTTCCCTTAGTTTTTCTAGTAGCTTGAATAAGAGAAGGAGGGTGAGTTTTAAACCTCAAGAATGAAGAGAAAAGATGGATTCAAGTGGAGATTAAACTAACTTACCTTGAGTACTAAGTCCTCTAAGCTTTTCTTTCTTCTTCCTTCCTTTCTTCTCTTATCTTTCTCTCATTTCCTTACTCTACCTTGCTTCTTTTTTCTTCTCCCTCACTTGGACGAAATTCTAATGCTATATGGGTGGTTCTTTCTTAAATAAACTATCAAGAGGTCCTCCTTTCATAATCATGGGTCTACCTTATTACAATTAGGATGCACTTGGTTGTTTTTCGAGGAAAGACAACTCATGTTCTTATCTTCCTCTCCCTTAGTCAAGATATGCATAGCAAAAGAAGATTTGTATTTTGACAATCATGATAAAATGTTCTTAAGACAAGGGACAAGGTCCATTTAATTTAGGGATTCATTTCCTTTTTCTTTTGTCTCACAAGAGTATGATAGATTTTCCTTTCTAAGTGGCAAGTTTTAGCCCTTGAATCTCCTTTGCTTGGCTGAAATTATTTGTGTAGAATATGAATGTTTTGTCCGAATGCCATGTATTATTATACCACTTGCTAAATTTATGAGTGTAGGATATAGATGTTTTGTCCTAATGCCATGTATTATTATACCACTTGCTAAAATTATGAATGTAGGATATAGATATTATCACACCACTTCCTGAAATTTTGTCTTAATGCCATGTGACCTAATCTTTATTATTATTACACTATTATTTCATCACATGATGTTTATTTTATTTTTTTCCTCTTGGATTTGGGCTCATTCTTGCCCATTTCCTTTGCTTTGGCTAAAATGTGACATATCATGGAGGTCTTGGTCACATTTTAATAATTTTTGGGCTATTAGTCCATCTTCTATATCCTAGCCCAAATCTATGCTATATCTCTTGCTTGGGCTATCCAATTGGCTTGCTAGAAACTCAAGTGAAGTGGAAGAACAAACTTAATGGAGTGTCCATAGGTGAAGGCCCAATGTATGGGTGGAGATGTTAAACTTAGCAACTCTAACTCTTGAATTAGGAAAAATTACCCTAATTCAATCTTCTTGAACTTTTAAGATCTTTACTTACTTTCAAAAAAAATTATCTTCCTTACCCAAGAATTTTACCTCTCTTTAGGATGTTATTTCTAAGTTTTCCTATTTGATTTTCTCTCTTTACCTATTCCATTAATGTTAGAAACATTTTCTATGCATACACATAAGGTGAAGAATTTCTAAGGCTTATATTTTCTTATATATCAAAAAGAACTGTTTAATAAGTTTTGTTTCCTTAAATATTTATGTACATCTACTAATAAAAGATTCAAAATTAAGGATGTTACACTATTAGCCTTGAGTGAGCCAAGGGAGGAGTATGTCCACTCTGACCAGGTGACAGTGGTATATAAGTAGTAGAAGGGTGAATGGCTCATATTACCCTATTAGTAAAATACAGACGAATGATAGATAATCAGCTATTATGCATGACAATAAATACATTATAGATGTGTTTATTAATGACTTATGCATAATTTAGTTATTCATGCTATATGTGATTAGTATATTTGGTTATTGTAGAATGATTTTCTATAGTTTATATAGCTAAACATATAACCCTATTTTATTTATTATATAATATGTTAATGTTAAACCTATTGAGATTTTATTGTCATTAATTTTGGTGATATGTTCAAATAAAAGAGGTTAAGATGCTGGCAGTTCTGCTAACTCTAGTTTTGGAGATCCAAGTGGTAGAGATACCCTACTTGGGTCAATTCACCATCCTCTAGGACATTTTAGTAGCAAACATAGTGGATATTCCTATGCTAGCACCACCCCCTTGTTGGTAACGCACAGAGTGTATGCAATGTCAGAACGCAAGTGCACGTGTCGTGACCAAGTAATAAAGTGATGAGTGAGTATCGTCCCACGAGGAGTGAACTAAAATTACAATAGAGTATTTTGACGTGTGAAATGCTGTAGCAAAAATTGGTTGGTTCACAAGATTTATGTTGAGGGGTAGAACAACTGAATACGACTATAATTACGATGAGGGATACTAGGGTGTGAAAGAAAGTGATATTAGGTGGACTAGGGTTGCTTCAGGATTGCCATGAACTTTTGCACTCATTTTTCTCTAGGAATTGCCGTAGCAATTTCCTCAATGCCGAGTTATTTCTTGAATGTGGTCTTTCCAAACTTCCATTCCCTGCAATGCTGAGGTCCGGACACACATCCTTGCATCAACCCTAACCCCCGAATTGTGCATGAAGTTCCAACTATTGGGCTAATGGGGTAACCATATATCCCTATATCGGTTAGCCCCACACATACAACTCTTTTTCCAGCCTTTACTACCATTCCAAGTGAATATTGGCCTTAAACTTCCTCTATTAAACTTCCGTTATCAAGGGAAATTAAAACATGCACACAGTTGAATGTTACAACAATGCTGCAACAAGTCTTTGATAACTAAAAATGTGCATGAGTTCATTACAACCCTAGCTGGAAACTAGCCCAGCCTCATAGCTAAATTGGTTACAGACATCAGAACAATACTAGTATGCATCCCAAGTAATATAACTAAAATAGACAGACAGATGCAG
This sequence comes from Gleditsia sinensis, assembly GCA_037074535.1. Taxonomy (NCBI): domain Eukaryota; kingdom Viridiplantae; phylum Streptophyta; class Magnoliopsida; order Fabales; family Fabaceae; genus Gleditsia; species Gleditsia sinensis. Next base: position 26,037,841 of record CM073465.1, read on the forward strand.
TATCCTACTAAACAATAAAAATCACAACAGAGATAGAGGGGGAAATTCTGGGACAGCAAACTCTTTCTTGCTCCAAAGCTTCACCATGCAATGTCAGTGCACCCTAGCCACTGGAATATTTCTCACAAACCTCTCCTGTCAGGGATTTTTCGGTTCTCTTTTTTTGTGCATTTTTTTCTTTTGTTCCCTGTAGTATCCTCCCTTTTTGCGCTCTGCTTTCTGCTCTTTATAGTCAGGCCTTGTGGTCCCATTAAAGTGGCCTGGTTATGCTGACATTCTCCTTGCTCTACGGCTAGCATCCCTGCTTGCAGCTTTCTCCACTTCCAGTAGTGGAGGCCGTTTATGTACCACCCATCAGCCTGTAGTGTCAGCTGGTTGCCACTTTCTCTTGCTAGGTGGTGGTTGCACTTGCTGCGCAGCTCTACTCCCTTGCCACCCGCACCATATCAAACAGAATCAGTTCCCCATAATATGCATCGTATTAACAAGGGCCTAACTCACTCAATATCACTCTGTTTGCTTCCCTGATTGCCGCATATATATACCAAATTGTCATAGCAAACAGGGTGGATGATCTTGTATCCAAGGGAGTCAACACATTCATTAAAATCTGAGAATAAGAGTGCTTAATAAATCCAAATAGCGCAGTAAACACACTCTTTAAACAGACTCGGAAAGCACATTGAAACTACAATAAATTGAAGTTATCAAATCCCCCCAAACTTAAAGGGTTGCTTGTCCCCAAGCAATTTGCTCTGTTCACCACACCTCTTCTAATTAATTCTAGCCCTTCTCCCCTGTATAATTCCATATGGTCCTGCTGCTAGCTCTCAACTCTCAGGATCGTTTCCATATAAGGAACACCACAAGCCTTCTTTCCAATCATAACCAAAACCTTCTTTGAAGTTGTGTGTGTGATATGGACAGTGTTTCAAAGAGCCACTTGGGTCAAGATCAACCAGAGTTCCTAAGATTTTCATGCTAATATATCGAGCCTCCTTACTTAGGACAAGTTGGCATACTTTATAGGCACAACCAGGGCAACAAATAAGGGGGGGTAGCTCACTGATTCTCTTTCTCTTTTTTTTTGACTATATATTATTCTAGCAGAGGTCATTAATGCCTTTTGACATGAGTGCCAACATATAAGGTGCAGGCACCCGGTTACTCAGCCTTATCACCTTCAAGTAGAATCCCACTCATACTCTATATCCCTGTTTTACGCAAGGGTACACATTGGGCTCATGCATACCCTTGGTTACTAAGGAACTACAAAGGCATTAGAGTGTCAGCATTTCTCTCTTTTCCTCCACTTTCCCTCAAACTTAAGCCTTTTTGACAATAAGCTTATGCCTCTTTTATAATTTAGCAGGAGACTCTCAATATTAGCTCTAAAAACATAAGTCCAATTCTTGAAAAAAAACACCAAAATTCTCTTGACACACTGCCCATGGCCCTGTGTTCATTAGAAAAAAGGTTATATGTGTGATTAGGTATAGTAACAAGTAATAGTACAGTCTCATTCAACACAATTAAGTAGAGTACACATAAGCTCAAGCACAAATAAATAGAAGCACAAATCAGACAAGTCTAACATATGCCACAGCAATTACCATTTCAATTTTCACAACTTAATCAAAAAAAGAGAATAGAGAAAAAAATGACACTTCAATTGAATTACTAGATGAAATACTGGTCAGGTATATAAGATCACTTAGTTCTTGCACTTGAATTTTAATATCACAATTTATTAATAAAGCACCAAATAGTTTCTAAATTTTTCTTAAGATAAATAAAATTAATTACTCCCATGATAAATCCTCATTCATGTGAGTAATTATAAGGAAATTTAGAGATTAAGAACAAGCTTGAATAATCACATAAGGTCATTAAGTATATCTTTATCCTAATCACAAATTAATCTATTGGCATCAAGGCTACTAGAAATAATAATAGGTCTCTCTATTATTAGGCAACAATAACAACAACTAAACTTTTCCCATGGAGACCTATTATAAATGAGGTTAATAGAGGGAATATTAATTGTTAAATCCTTCTTAATCCTATGTTGTTCAACTCAATGGTCTTCAAAAATACCACTTGCCTAAAATTGAAAATAGGAAACCATGCAAGATGCCAATACCTGTGAGTCATACTCGCCAGTAACAATTGGAAAATCCACTTTTGAAGTTTAAATTTCATGGATTGGTGTTTTAGGTATAGGCCATTCACACTTCTTAGCGTTTTGGACTAAAATTCACCTTTTTGAACCTTTATTCAAGCTATTTCTATAAAAAAACATATCAAGAAGTCAAATATCTATTAAGCACTAAAACTTAATAAAATTAAATCAATTTTAGCCTAGTTCACTGACCAACAAGCTAAAACAAGAATAAACACATAGGTTAAATAATCCTTTATTAGAGAGTTATCAAAGATCCCTTGCACACTTAAAACTATAATCTAATTCTTTGCAATAGATATGAAAAAACTAGAGGAGTATGTGTTTCCATTAAATTGCATAAAAATCAGGATCATTTGAATTATATTTGTCTTGATTTCAAAGTTGCTTGCTCAGATAGTTGATCTTTTAATGCTTGAGTGAATGCCATCAGCGAAGGGATCAACATACTCCCTTAACGGCTTTGGTTCTCCCTTTTACACCATTGCTTGAGATTGAATAGAAGCTTAAATTTTCTCTCTATACCTCCTTAAAAGAGATCTTTCCATCTCAATGTCAATTGGGACTACTTGTAACACCCGAAATTCTGTTAATAATATTCACAAAATGGAATAGTAAGAAAGGATTTAAAAGGGTTAAATGGGGGAGTTATGAGGAAATAATTGTGAATATTTAATAAGGGTTTTCTCATTTTTGGAAGAATTATTTAAGAAAGAGATAGTAATTTCCTTGTCTATAGGACCACAAATGGACAACAAGAATAGAGATGGGGAGCCATGAAGAAAGTTGTACAAAAATCCATTAAAGTAAGGCTCAAGAAGGAATTAAACACTTGGTAAGTTTTCTGTCACCCAAACAAGGCCTTAACCAACCCCCTTAGTCACAATGTAATGGAGTGGCATTTTAGAAATTGTTAAGGGAAAGGAAAGGTGAAGGTCAAGGGCTAGATGGCTTCTTGAGGAAGTTTGCATTATTTTCATATAATTTCTCCTTGACTTGGTGGCCAAGTCGCCACTTATTCAGCAAAAGAGAAGGAAAACCCATGGCAAGCGAGAAAGAGAGAAGGAGAAAAAAAGGGAAGAAAGAAAAGAAGAAGGAAGAAGAGAGCTAGAGAGAGAAGGGTGAAATTCAAATAAAGGAGGTAAGCTTTGGGTTTTTGATCTCCTCTAACCCTTATGTATTCATAAGATTCCATGGAAAGTTAATGGCTGAAGGGAAATCTGCAGCTTTGGTGAAGTTTCTAGAGAAACGAAGAAGCTGAAACAAGAGAGAGAAGTAAACTTTTCGGGAAAGAGAAAGTTAAGATCAATATCCTCCTTTAAGATATATGGTTGGATGACTTAATGGCTACATGTATGTGAGTATTTAAAATATGTGGGAAGGTAGATAGAGCTTTTATTGCAGCAATTATGGCATCCATGGTTACTGGTCACTCATATGCATGTGGTAGTGTTTTGGGAAACATTGTGTAGATGGTTTTGAGATTTAAATCCATTTTTTGTGTGGTTGTTTTCTATGGAAAAATTGTGTTTTTCATGCTCAAAATGTTGATATTTTTAATGTTGGATTTTCTTGGCTGGTTTGGGAGAAAAATGGAATTTTTGAGGATTTTCGCACCACAAGTACGGCCGTGCTTGGAGACACGGCCAGACCGTGCATGTAGACACGGCCAGGCCGTGCTTGGGGCTGGGAAGATAAAAATTTTCAAATCTAGGAAAAATGATGAACACGGCCCGAAGCATGGTTGTGCTTTGAAGTACGGCCAGGCCATAATTGGGGTCGACCTGTGTGAAACAGGGTCAGGTTAAGAGGGAGACATGGGGAGAAACACAGCCATGAAGCACGACTGTGCTTCATGCTGTGTCACCCTTTTTCATTGTTTTCTGTTTCCTTTCTGAATCTTAATTAATTACCAATATTTTTTGGATGTTAATGAGGGTTTTATGGTGCATGAATGCTATATTTACATATGCAATATCTATTTCATTATGTATGTTCATTGAATCATGTATGTAAGCTTGAAGAATGATGCATGAATGCTATATTTGCATACTATAGACTGCTAGTATGTATGGCTGCAAGTGAGTTATTGATGTGTGTATGTTATGAAAGGCTATCAAGACATGTATGTTCATCCATGATGAGTTTTTGTAACATGCTTAAGGACGAGTATGGTTTATGCTCTGGATATTTATTAATATGCATACTGTTGTTTTGTTAAGTGGCTGGAGAAATGTAAAAGGTTGGGTAAGTAGTTGGAGGGGTAAGGCTCATGCCATTGAGGATTGCAATTGAGAGAGATTAACAGATGATGAGCCACTATGAGTGATGTATGAGCCATGAATAAGGGCACAATTATTTTATAAATACATGTTTCATTTTATCATGCGTGATATTGATGCATAACTCATGAAAAGGCTTGCATGTACTTTACTGTACCTTTATTGCATAAAAAGAGAAAACATTTTCTATAGCTTATATAACTGGACATAGCATGTAAGTATTTTTCATATGCTTATATGTATGGGATGTTGACCTTGCTGGGATTTTATATCTCACTATGTTTTGATGTTATGTTCAGATCTATAAAGATGTCTTTGGTTGTGCTAACGATTCTCCTGGAGTTGCAGACGGTAGACGTCCCTTACTTGGGGCAGTTCACGGTCATAGTGAACCTATTAGTGATCAACATGATAGAGGTTCCCGCTTCTGGCCCACCTCCTCTACAGCAGTACCCCAGTGGTGACAGCCAGGGGAAGGTAGTAGGATAACGCTATATATATAACTAATTTTGTTATGTAAATGGGCTAACCCCATTGTTTTGATGTAACCCCACGATACTCTACCTTTTGTGATGTATGCTCAATACCTCGGGTTACATATGTATATATATATGTTGCTAAACTCTTATGGATGTAACATTTGGATGTATGTAATACAAGATGCATAACTTATGGTATAATATATACATATATATATATATATATATATATATATATATATGTATATATATATAACAGGCGTTACAAGTTGGTATCAGAGCAGGTCGATCCTAAGTGGCCATAGGAGTGGATGGTTACCTGGATCAATCTAAAGGCATTTTGAATAAGATGTGGATAGATGGAGTAGAGTAACGCATGGAAAATTGTTAAGGAAAAATTGCTAGCATTTTTCCTAATATATATGCTCGATGGTGCTATCACTACTGTATTATAAAATTTTTCTCTAAGTTGAGCTTGATCACCTCAGTAGTGACTAACTCTTTTGTTTCATACTGTAGAAAATGGCATGATCAAGGAGCATTTCATCACCAAGCGTGGAAGCTACTTTGCAAGATCTAGTCACTGCTATTTGAGATCAAGCTTTTGCCACGAATGAAATTCTACGGCATATTCAGAGCAATAGTAATTCTAATAGTGAAATGGGTGAGAACCCAAGGAACACAAGCAATAGATGGGAAAATTTTATGAGAACTCGACCTTCATCTTTCATCGGAGGGTATGATCCTATGGTGGCAAATAGATGGTTGACTAAAATAGAGAAAGTTTTCAGGGTCTTGGAGTGTTCAGACGAGCAAAAAGTAAATTTTGTTGTATACATGCTAGAAGAAGAAGCAAAGTTTTGGTGGAGAGGAGCCAACGAATTGTTAGCCCACCAAGGTCAACAAGTTACCTCGTTTGTCTTCTGTGAGACCTTCTTGGATAAGTATTTCCCAAGAAGTGTCAGAGCCGAAAAATAAATAGAATTCCTTCAACTCAGACAAGGGAGCCGATCGATCGACTAAGACATTACAAGATTCGAAATGTTAGCCAAGTTCTCGTCTTATTTGAGATACAATCCGAATGAATCTTGGAAGGTGATCAAGTTCAAAGTTGGTCTGAATCCTAAAATTCGCAATGTAGTAGTGGCCTTGGAAATTTGTGAATTTGTTCCTTTGATTAATAAGTGCCAGTTGCTGGAAAAGAGTTTGAAGGCAGTAGAGGAAGAGAAAGACAGACAGGCGCCATGGAAGAGAAAGATAGAATTTTTAGCTCCTGATCGTTTTGTTAAGGGGAGAAACATCGTTGCAGGCAAAAAACCCTTGGCCATGGGGGCTAGGCCTTTAATGTAGAATTTTGTTGGGAGCGAGTGCAAAAAATGTGGGCGACATCATGGGAATGGACCTTGTTTTTGTAATTTAGTTACTTCTTTCCGATGCGAGCAGAAAGGTCATATAGCTCGCCGCTGTCCCCTAGAGGATGGGAAGAAGATCAAGCAAACTCAGCCAATTAAAGAGAGAGTTTTTACTTTGAGCGGGACCGAAGCGAAGCAATCTCCTAATTTTATTCAAGGTACGTGCTATCTTCACGACTATCCTCTGGTTGTGCTTTTTGATTCGTGTGCCAGTAATTTTTTCATATCATCTGCTTGTGTGGGGAAGCTGCTCTACTCTATGTGTGAGTTGACATATGAGTTGATAGTGTTAACCACTATGGGAAGGAAGGTGAGCACCTCTTCAGTCTGTAAAGACTGTCCAGTTGAAGTATACGGTAGATCCTTTATTGTGGATCTTATTTGTTTACCCCTAGAAGATATATATGTGATTTTGGGAATGGATTGGCTCAGCAGCAACCAGATTCTCTTGGATTGTTCTACAAAGACTCTGGTCTTCCGTTTAGAATCCAACAGGGAATTTAAAAGTAGAGATGAGGAGATCAACGAACTCCAGGTGGAATCAATTGGTGGGGAATCAGATGGTATTTCCTTATGTGCCATCAACAAGGAGGTTGAATAAGAGCTAGTCCAGATTTCGGTAGTTTGTGATTTTCTAGAAGTTTTCCTTCAGAAATTACTGAATAACTAACCATGCAGGAAGTGGAATTTTTCATGGACTTGGTGCCAGGAGCAACTCCTATTTTTATTACCCCGTATAGGATGGCTCCTGTGGAGTTGAAAGAGCTCAACAAGCAGATTAAAGACCTCATGGAGAAGAATTTTATTTGACCCAGTGTTTCGCCTTAGGGAGCCCCAGTGTTGTTTGTAAAGAAGAAGGATGGAAGCTTGCGGTTTTGTATTGACTACCGGAAGTTTAACAAGGCGACTATCAAGAATAAGTATCTATTGCCGAGAATAAATTATTTGCTAGATTAGCTTAAGGGGGCAATTATTTTCTCTAAAATCAATCTGAGATCAGGTTATCATCATATTCGAGTAAAGGAGGAAGATATCCCTAAAATAGCATTTAGATCACGATACAGGCATTATGAGTTCCTGGTCATTCCATTTGGAGTTACCAATGCTCCTATAGTCTTTATAGACTACATGAATCGAATCTTTCGATGCTATTTGGATCAGTTCGTGGTAGTCTTCATCGACGATATCCTCATCTACTTGAGGAGTATGGAGGAGCATGGATGTCATCTTTGTTTAGTGCTTTAAGTTTTGAAGAAGAAGAAACTCTTTGCTAAATTGGAGAAATGCGAATTCTAGATGTAAGAAGTCAAATTCCTGGGGCATGTTGTGTTAAAGGATGGAGTATATGTAGACCCTAGTAAAACAAAAGCTATCCTCAAGTGGGAAAGACCAAAGACAATGACCGAAAATAGAAGTTTTTTGGGTCTAGCAGGGTACTACAGAAGGTTCATGCAGGGTTTTTCACAAATAGCATTACCCTTGACCTAATTGACTCAGAAAGGAAGTGTGATGAAGTGGACGGTGGAATGCGAGAATAGTTTTCTAGAGCTTAAGATTCGGCTTACTACACCCGCTGTCTTAATTCTCTCGGATCCCTCCGGACATTTTAAAGTTTATACAGATGCTTCTAAGAAGGGACTAGGATGTGTTTTGATGCAAGAAGGTAGGGTAGTGACCTATGCCTCCAAACAACTAAGGTTACATGAAGAAAACTATCCTACTCATGATCTGGAATTGGCTGCTATAGTGTTCGCCTCAAAGATTTAGCGACATTATCTATATGGTGTAGTGTTTGAAGTGTATAGTGATCATAAAAGTTAAAAATATCTTTTTGATAAGAAGGAATTGAATATGAGACAGAGGAGATGGATGGAGTTTATTGATGATTACAAATTTGAGCTAAAATACCACCTAGGAAAAGTGAACGTGGTGGCAGATGCATTAACCCAAAATTTGCTGCATTTGAGTCACATGCTAGTGAAAAAGATGAACTTGATTGAAGAATTCAAGAATTTGAGATTATCGGTAATAACTACTACTAGCAGTTTACTTATTGGTGAGCTATGGGTGGAGTGTGATTTGAAAATACAGATTAAGGAAGCAAAATTATGAGATCTTTTCCTTTAGAATAAAAAAAAATTCACCGGGCTTCACAAAGTCGAAAGAAAGAATTATCCTCTATTGAGGAAGAATGTGTGTGCCTCAGGGGGAAGACTTGAAAACAAGAATTTTGGAGGAAGGACTTAAGAGTAAATATGCTATCCATCCGGGAGCCACAAAGATGTATCAAGATTTAAAGCAATCATTTTGGTGGCCGAGAATGAAGAAAGACATATCAGAATACGTAGCAAAATGCTTGACTTGATAGAAAGTCAAGATCGAACATCAGAGGCCTTCCGAGACATTACAGCCCTTGGAGATTCTTGAATGTAAATGGGACGACATTACTATAGATTTTGTGACTAGGTTGTCCAAGACTTAGGCGGGTTATAACGCCATATGGGTAATAGTGGATAGATTGACAAAATCTGCACACTTTTTACCTATAAGGATTAACTACTCGCTAGATAAGCTGGCACATCTTTATGTGAAAGAGTTAGTCTGATTGCATGGGATTCCAAGCAGCATCGTTTCTGATCAAGATCCTAGATTCACTTCTAGATTTTGGAAAGCACTACAGGAGGTTTTTGGTACTAAATTATGATTTAGTACTGCGTATCATCCACAGATAGATGGTCAGACTGAAAGGACGATACAGACGATGGAAGACATGTTGAGAGCATACACCCTAGATCAAGGGAAAGATTGGGATAAGTATCTCCTTTTAGTAGAATTTTCTTACAACAACAGTTACCATGCGAGTAGTAGGATGGCACCGTATGAAGCTTTGTATGGTAGAAGATGCAAATCGTCCCTGTGTTGGTATGAAGTAGGTTAGAAGAAGTTGTTGGGTCCGAAGTTAGTCAAGCATACTATGGAGCATATACGAATGATACAAGATAGAATGTGGATTGCCCAGAGTTGCCAGAAAAGTTATTATGACCGAAGAAGGAAGCCCTTGTATTTTCAAGAAGGAGAACATGTATTTTTGAAGATTACTCATTGGAATTGGCTGAGCTATGAAAGTCAAGAAATTGAGTCCACGTTATATAAGACCTTACCAGATACTCAAGAAAGTTGGTCCCTCGGCATATCAAGTAGCTTTACCTCTAAGACTATCCAATCTGCACAATGTGTTTTATGTCTCCCAACTACGAAGATATCTGCCAGATCCATCAAATGTGATTAAGGAAAAAGAAGTAGCAGTGAAAGAGAACTTGACTTACCAACTGGAACCTGTCAAGATCTTGGATCGAAGTTTAAAATAGCTACGCAATAAATCTGTTCCGCTGGTGAAGGTGTTATGGAAAGGGCTATCTGAAGAAGAAGCTACATAGGAAAGAGAGAAAGATATGAGCTACTCTTATACACAATTGTTGAAGGACAGGTAAAATTCTTGAATTTTGGGGACAAAATTCTTGTTATAGGGGGAGAAGTGTAACACTCAAAATTTTTCTTAATAATATTCACAAAATGGAAGAATTATGAATATTTAATAAGGGTTTTCTCATTTTTGGAAGAATTATTTAAGAAAGAGATAGTAATTTCCTTGTCTATAGGACCACAAATGGACAACAAGAATAGAGATGGGGAGCCATGAAGAAAGTTGTACAAAAATCCATTAAAGTAAGGCTCAAGAAGGAATTAAACACTTGGTAAGTTTTCTTTCACCCAAACAACGCCTTAGCCAACCCCCTTAGTCACAATGTAATGGAGTGGCATTTTGAAAATTGTTATGGAAAGGAATTGTGAAGGTTAAGGGCTAGATGGTTTCTTGAGGAACTTGCATTATTTTAATATATCTTCTCCTTAACTTGGTGGCCAAGTCGCCACTCATTCAGCAAAAGAGAAAGAAAACCCACGACAAGGGAGAAAGAGAGAAAGAGAAAAAAAAAGGGAAGAAAGAAAAGAAGAAGGAAGAAGAAAGCTAGAGAGAGAAGTGTGAAATTCAAAGAAAAAAGGTTAGATTTGGGATTTGGATCTCCTCTAACTCTTATGTATTCATAAGTTTCCATGGAAAGTTAATGGATGAAGGTAAATCTGCAGCTTTGGTGAAGTTTCTAGAGAAAGGAAGAGGCTGAAACAAGAGAGAGAAGTAAGCTTTTCGGGAAAGAGAAAGGTAAGATCAACATCCTCCTTTAAGATTTATGGTTGGATGACTTAATGGTTGGATGTATGTGAGTATTTAAAATATGTGGGAAGGAAGATAAAGCTTTATTGTAGCAGTTTTGGCATCCATGGTTACTGTTCACTCATATGCATGTGGCAGTGTTTTGGGAAAATTTTGTGTAGATGGTTTTGAGATTTAAATCCATGTTTTGTGTGGTTGTTTGCTCTGGAAAAATTTTATTTTTCATACTCAAAACTTTGATATTTTTATTATTGGATTTTCTTGGTGGGTTTGGGAGAAAAATGGAATTTTTGAGGATTTTTGTGCTCGAACCACGACCGTCCTTAGAGACACAGCTAGGCCATGCTTAGGGATGGGAAGATGAAAATCTAGAAATTTGGGAAAAATGATGAACATGGCCTGAAGCACGGTCGTGCTTGGGGCTGGACTATGTGAAACATGGCCAGGTTGAGAGGGAGACATGGGGAGAAACATGGCCATGAAGCACGACCGTGCTTCATGTTGTGTCACTATTTTTCATTGTTTTCTGTTTCCTTTCTGAATATTAATTAATTACCAATATTTTTAGGATGTTAATGAGGGTTTTATGGTGCATGAATGCTATATTTGCATGTGCAATATCTATTTCATTATGTGTGTTCATTGAATCATGTATGTAAGCATGAAGAATGATGCATGAATACTATATTTGCATAGTATAGACTGCTTGTATGTATGGCTGCAAGTGAGTTATTGATGTATGTATGTTATGAAAGGCTATCAAGACATGTATGTTAATCCATGATGAGTTGTTGTAACATGCTTAAGGACGAGTATGGTTTATGCTCTGGATATTTATTAATATGCATACTCTTGTTGTGTTAAGTGGCTGGAGAGATGTAAAAGACTTAAGCTTTGTCAGGAGGACCCTCTCTGATGCAGGGTGGCCTGGTAACAAATGTCTCCCTTGCTATTTTTAGGTAACTGACAAGTGAGAATGATCCTCTCTGAAGCAGGGTGGCTTGGAAACAGGTGTCTCCCTTGCTGTATTGAGGAGACTGACAAGTCTAGGATGACCCTTACTCATTAAGGTGACCCAGGAGTGTGGCACCTTACGAGGTAAGGCGACTAAAGGGTCGTGGCTTCGATACGATACCAGGATAGGGGACGCTCTATAGCTTAGAGTGGTCAATAGGGGAAGGACTGCTTCGACCAATGGCCCTCAAAGGGTGTGTGAGTAGCTAGAGGGGTAAGACTCATGCCACATTGAGGATTGCAATTGAGAGAGATTAACAGATGATGAGCCAATGTGAGTGATGTATGAGCCATGAATAATGGCACAGGTATTTTATAAATACATGTTTCTTTTTATCGTGCGTGATATTGATGCATAACCTATAAAAGGCTTACATGTACTTTACTGTACCTTTATTGCATAAAAAGAGAAAATATTTTCTATAGCTTATACAGATGGACATAGCATGTAAGTATTTTCCGTATGCTTATATGTATGGGATGTTGACCTTGCTAGGATTTTATATCTCACTATGTTTTAATGTTATGTTCAAATTAGTGGAGATGTCTTTAGTTGTGCTGACGATTCTCCTAGAGCTGCAGACGGTAGACATCCCTTACTTGGGACAGTTCACGGTCATAGTGAACCTGTTAGTGATCAACATGGTAGAGGTTCCCGCTCCTGGCCCACCTCCTCCGTAGCAGTACCCCAGGGGTGACAGGTAGGGGAGGGTAGTAGGATAACGCTATGTATATAACTAATTTTGTGATGTAAATGGGCTAACCCCATTGTTTTGATGTAACCCTACGGTACTGTGCCTTTTGGGATGTATGCTCAGTACCTCAGGTTACATATGTATATATATATATATATGCTGCTAAACTCTGATGGATGTAACTTTTGGATGTATGTAATACAAAATGCATAACTTATGTTATAATACTAGTCTCTTGCACATGAATAACTATATATATATATATATATATATATAAATAGGTGTTACACTACTTCTACACTTGTACCTTTGCATATACAAGAGCACAAGTACCTAAAGAATTGCTAGGCTAAAGTAATAGAATCTACGACAGGGGCACCAAAAAATTGCTAGGCTAAATTTATAATACCACTATGTAAGCGCACGTTTTGACTAGTAATACAGTGGGCAAAGTAGCAAGTCATCTCCCATAGGGAATCTAATAAGCTAATTAACTAGTTCAATTCTCATAACTTCATCCAAATAACTGAATTTAGAAGAGAATAGAAAAAATTAATTTAAAAGAAAAAGAGAAACAAAACAAAACACACTTTAATTAGATTACCGAATGGAATATGAACTAGGCATTTAAGATCACTTAATTATTTCATTTAAGTCTTATTTATCTCTTTTAACTACTCTTGACATCATAATTTATTAATCAATCACCAAATTATCTATAAATCTTTCTCAAGATAAATAAACGTAATTACCCTTATGATAAACCTCAATTTTTGCAAGTAATTGAAAGGAAATTCAGAGATTAAGAAGTTTGAATAGTCATAAAAGGTCATTTGGTATATCTCTATCCTAATTAAAAATTTGTCCATTGGCATTAAGTCTTAATCCTATTTTTTTCAATCTATTATCTTTCTCAAGATTAATTAATCAACTCTAACAATTCTGCTGCATGATCAAGGCAATAGAAATAAAATAATCGTGGAATTAAACAAATAAACTATATTTGTCATTCATAGAAAACAAGAGAGAATTCAAATCAAGATACATAACTAAGATCCCTCAAATACCTAGATATGGAATTTACTCCAAAGTAAATATTAAAATCATCACAAAATTACAAAGATAGGAATTCACAAGGATAAAAAATAAGGAGAAAGAAAGAATGAGAAGCTTTCTCAAAAGGTAAGCACTAAAGAATAACTTACTTTCCAAGCTTCAAGGTAAACATCTTTGCTCTATATCAGATCTCATATTTAGCTTTATAAAAGATAATAGCTTGACCTTGTAAGATTGTTTCCCTAAAAACTCTCTAAAGGTAGCCAAACGCTACTCAAGATTCCCTCTAAGAAGTCCTAAAACGTCGTTAAATTGCATGGGTGCTGAAAAGCTAAAATTTATAAGACTACCACTTGCCTAAAATTTTGAAATAGGAGACCATGAAAGTAGCTGATACATACGAGTCATACCTGCAGGTAACAAAAGCAAAATCCATGTTTTCAAGTTTCAATTCAAAGGGTTGATCTTTTGGGTAGGTTTCTTCAAGCTCCTTTGCATTTTGGACTAAAAATCACATCTTTGGGTATCCATTTGAGCTTTTTTTCTACACAAAAAGATATCAAGGGTCAAATATCTATTAAGCATTAAAACTTAATAAAATTAAATCAATTTAATCCAATTCACTCACTGACAAACTAAAACATGCTGCAAACATAGGTTAAATAACTCTCGATTGGAGAGTTATCAAAGATCCCTTAAACACCTAGAATTATAATTTACTCTATCGTAATAGACATAAAAATAACTATGAAAGTATAAGGTTCCATCAATTAGAAGAACGTAAATGAAAAGAAGAGATGAAGAAGGATTGTTCAATCCTCTTGAACCTTAACAAATCTCCCAGTCTTGGATGAGACTTCTCCTTAATTAACAAATTCATAACAGAAGATACACTTTTAAACTATAATTCACTCTAGGACAAGCAAAGCCACAACAAAATTTAGTCTAAATGAAGAGTTATCGCTATGTTTTTTTAAATATCGTTAGCTGTTAATACTTGATAAATATATTTGTTGGCTTTAGTCCCCTTGAAATCAAAAGTAGTATATAATTCAAAACATTATTCAATGAAACATCCTATAGTAAAATTTAAAATGTTCATTGTAACAATATTGTATACATATTTAACTCTTATAATCTAATCTTTTAATACTTGATAAATATCTTTAGGATCTCATAACCTACTACCTTTTCCAAGATCTTTCATAGATTCTTCATAAACAATCTCCCAACCCATTTCTTATATCAATTGAGGCATAGAAATAATTGATTCTTTAAAAATAGTTTGAAGAGATTTGTCCTGAAGCTTTTTTGCAATTGGACTAAGATCACATCTTTAGGCCTTTATTTGAGTTGTTTTCTACACAAAAACATATCAAGAGGTCAAATATCCATTAAGCACTAAAACTTAATAAAATTAAATCAATTTAAGATCTGTTCAATGTAACATCCCTAATTTTGTTTCATGTATTAATAAAAGTACAAGAGTATTCAAAGTAACATCCCTAATTTCATTTCTTTTATTGAAAAAGGTACATAAATATTTAATTAAGGAAATAAAATTTATTAGACAATTTTTAGATATCTAAGGAAATATAATCCTCAGAAATTCTTCACCTTACGTGTATGCATAGAAATGTTCTTATATTAATGGAATAGGTAAAGAAAGAAAACCTAAGAGGAAATATTAGAAAGAAGCATGCTAAAGAAAGGTGAAATTCTTAGGCAAGGAAGATAAATTTTTGTGAAGTAAGTAAAGGTTTTAAAATTTCAAGAAGATTAGATTAGGGTAATTTTTCTTAATTTAAGAGCAAAAGTTACTAAGTTTAGTATCTCCACCCATAAATTGGGCTTTCACTTATGGACACTTCATATAGAGTTTTTCTACTTCACATGAATTTTTAGCCAGCCAATAGGATAGCCCAATGAAAAAATAAAACATAAACTTGGACTAGGATATAGGAATTGGACCGGTAGCCTAAAAATCATGAAAATGTGACCAAACCCATTATGAAAGGTAGAATTTTAATCAAAGTAAAGAAAATGGGCAAGAATGAGCCCAAACCCAAGAGAAAAAATAAAAATAAAAATAAAAGTAAAGTGATGAAATAATGGTGTAATCAAGATTAGGTGACATGGCATTAAGACAAAAATTTAGCAAGTGGTGTGATATCCTACATTCATAATTTTAGCAATTGGTATGATAATACAAGGCTTTAGGACAAAACATCTATATACTACACTCATAATTTTAGCAAGTGGTATGATAATACATGGCATTAGGACAAAATAGTCCTATCCCACACAAATAATTTCAACCAAATAATGGAGATTCAAGGGCTAGAAATTTGCCACCTAAAAAGGCAAACCTATCATACTTGATTAAGACAAAAGAAATAGGAAATGAATCCCTAAATCAAAGGGACCTTGTCCCTTATCTTAGAAACATATTATCATAATTTTCAAAATACAAATCTCCTTTTGCTATGCATATCTTGACTAAGGAAGAGGAAGACAAGAACATAAGTTGTTTGTTTTCCAAAAATTCAACCAAGTGTATCCTAATTGTGATAAGGTATACCCATGATCATGAAAGGTGAATTATTTGATGGTCTATTTAAGCAAAACCCACCCTTACAACATTAAAATTTTCGTCCAAGTGAGGGAGAGGAAAAATAAAAGCAAGGTAGAGTGAGGAAGGAGAGGAAGAAAGGAAGAAAGAGGAAGGAGAAGTCTAGGGGACTAAGTGCTCCAGGTAAGTTTAACAATATTTATTTTTGAAGAAAAGATTTGAAACTTTAGTGATTGGAACTTTAGTGATTGTAATATTTATATTATATTTTGATCTTAGAACTTTAGTGATTGGTCATGGATGTTGCTATATCATGTTACATATTATGTATGTTTGAATACTTAGGTTGGTGTAGATAGTTCTTCATAGGTATGGCTATGGGTGGCAAACTTTTATGCTTCTTCTTTTAAAATACTGGGAAGAATTGGTAAGGAATTAAAACAAATGTTTAACATAAAAAATGTAGATGTATGTCTCACGGATTTTTAACCATTGGAATCACTCAATGTAGAGTGCATATGAGGTAGATATGGTCCGATTAGTAAGCAAAGGTAAGAAAATGGTTAATCAGGGAAGAATATGTTAGGATAGCTTATGTATTTTAATTTCTGGGAACATTTTGTAGAGAAATAAAATAAATGGATAACATAAGAATTATAGCTATATGTGTCACAGATTTTTAGCCACTGGAATCACTCAATTTGGAGTCCATATGAGGTAGATATGGTCTGATTAGTAAGCAAAGTTCAAAAAATGGTTAATCAGGAAAGAATATGTTAGGATAGCTTCTGTATTTTAATTTCTGGGAACATTCTGTAGGGAATTAAAATAAATGGTTAACATAAGAATTATAGCTATATGTGTCACGGATTTAAAGCCACTGGAATCATGCAATTTTGGAGTCCATATTAGGTAGATATGGTCCGATTAGTAAGCAATGGTCAGAAAATGGTTAGTCAGGGAAGAATATGTTAGGATAGCTTTGGTTTTTTAATTTATGGGAACATTCTGTATGGAATTAAAATAAATGGTTAACCTAAGAAGTATAGCTATATGTTTCACGGATTTGTAGCCACTGGAATCACTTAATTTGGAAGTATTATGAGGGAGATATGGATAGATTAGTAGGTAGAGGTCAGAACCTACTTGAGAAGAAATAACATGTTTTTTGAGGGAGTAATATCACCATGATTTCTTAATATTTCGTTCAACTACTCAACATAAGAGTTTTAGATAATTGGTTTTTCTTTAAATTGATATGAAGGTCACCTAAATCGGAGTTAAATTGAGGGATTTATGCTCTGATTAGTAAGAGAAGGATAGATAGGATGAAAACTTGCATGAAGAAAATAGAGAAATAAAATTAATATTTAAAAAAAAAGAAGAATCTTATAAATGAAAATAATAAATGACTACTATATGACATAGCCATTGCCATTGTATGAACTTCTTGCCATCTTAAGTGTGAAATTTTGACATGGAAATATTTTATAAAGTGATATTTGAAATGGTTATGTTCATGGCATGATTACCAATGATTTTTGGTAATAGTTATATTTTGTTGAACATACTTGTTATTGAAAGCATATTTTTGGCTATCATTGTGAGAAGAAAAGAAATGAGCATGGTCATATGGCAATCCGTGTGGTGCACCAGTAGGGGAGCCCTACCAATGGTTATGATCATATTAATGAGAAAAGAAATAGAAAGTGGGCCATGTCGGACGGAGCGAGAAAAGAGTGTACCGGAGAGTAGATAATACTCACCCTAACCGGGGTAGCTTGATATAAGAATAAATTGATAGTCATCATATGATATTCTAAAAATAATTAATCCTGTCATACATGTCATTACTGTATGATTCGTATGTACATAGATATAGTGCATTCATGTGACCAAAGATATTTGCTGTAATTTATACAGCTGAACATGACGTGATGAGCTATATTGATGATGATTTATTGTTGAACTTACTGGGATTTAATTCTCACTATATTTCCATATCGTCTTCAGAAAATTAGATATGCAGAATTTTTTATGGCTCTGGCTTTTAGTGCACGTTGGATCGAGTACTTTATGTTGGGTAAATCCCAGAAGCAAATAAAATGTTTGTGATTGAGTTGGCTTAGATCTCGGTGAAGGTGCAACCACCAGCATTTGTATCTCCGGAATTGGTCAACCAGAATAAATAAGATGTAGATTTTTATGTGTTTGATATGTTGTACGTATGTTTTGATTTATGACATGTATGTAAACTCTATATTGTATAATGATAGTAAAAAAAAGTTGTTACATAATTGGTATCAGAGCAGATCGATCCTAGATGGCCAGTGGGTGGATGGTTATCTGAATCGATCTTATAGTGTCTTGAGTATGTTTGTGGTTGTGCTGTGTAGGGATCAGTGAATTCATATAGGTAAGAAATTACTAGTGTTTCCTTCCTACATGCCGAGGTGGTGTTATGACTGCTGTTAAATATTTTTAAACTAACTATTGGGCTTCATCACCTCAATAGCAGCATAACTCTGTTTTTGCCACAGTAGGAAATGGAACCACCAAGGAGGAATCCGACAAATAATGTGGAGGAAACCCTGCACAACCTGGCCACGGCAATTCGATACCAACTCATGACCACTAATCAAATTCTATAATACCTCCAGAATGCTAATAACTTGAATGGTGTGAATGGTGTTAACAACCAGATGGCTGGAAATGCTAACGGCATATCTGAGTTCCTGAGGACTAGGCCAACTTGTTTTCAAAGTATCTTTAACCCGATTATAGTTGAAAGATAGATAAGGTAGTTAGAGAAAATCTTTGAAGTGATGGGCTGTACTGAGGAGCAGCAAGTAATCTTTGCTGCATATATGCTAAAAGATGAAGCAGAATACTTGTGGCATGGAGCTAGAGAACTTTTAGCTTACCAGGGAAGGCAGATCACTTGGCAGGTGTTCAAAGACACCTTTTTGGAAAAGTACTTTCCAAGTACTGTGCGGGCGGAGAAAGAGATTGAATTTCTCCAACTCAGGCAGGGTAGCATGACTATAGACCAATACATCACGAGGTTCGAGGAATTGTCTAAGTTCTCTTCTTATATGCGATTTAACCCTGATGAAGCATGGAAGGGTGTTAAGTTCAAAGCGGGACTGAACCCGAACATAAAGAATGTTGTTGTAGCTTTGGAGATTAGGGAGTTTGTCCCTCTAATCAATAAATGCAGACTCTTGGAGAAAAGTTTAAAGGCAATGGAGGACGAAAAGCAAAAGCGAAACCTATGGAAAAGGAAGATTAGTGATTGGTCATGGATGTTGCTATATCATGTTACATATTATGTATGTTTGAATACTTAGGTTGGTATAGATAGTTCTTCATAGGTATGGCTATGGATGGCAAACTTTTATGCTTCTATTTTTAAAATACTGGGAAGAATTGGTAAGGAATTAAAACAAATGGTTAACATAAAAAATGTAGATGTATGTCTCATAGATTTTTAGCCACTAGAATCACTCAATGTGGAGTTCATATGAGGTAGATATGGTCCGATTAGTAAACAAAGGTAAGATAATGGTTAATCAGGGAAGAATATGTTAGGATAGCTTCTGTATTTAAACTTTTGGGAACATTTTGTAGGGTATTAAAATAAATGGATAACATAAGAATTATAGTTATATGTGTCACGGATTTTTAGCCACTGGAATCACTTAATTTGGAATCCATATGAGGTAGATATGGTCCAATTAGTAAGCAACGTTTAAAAAATGGTTAATTAGGAAAGAACATGTTAGGATAGCTTCTGTGTTTTAATTTCTGGGAACCTTTTGTAGGGAATTAAAATAAATGGTTAACATAAGAATTATAGCTATATGTGTCACAGATTTGTACGACTGGAATCACTTAATTTGGAATTATTTTGAGGGAGATATGGACAGATTAGTAGGTAGAGGTCAGAACCTACCCGAGATGAAATAACATGTTCTTTGAGGGAGTAATATCATCATGATTTCTTAATATTTCGTTCAACTGTTCAACAAAAGAGTTTTAGATAATTGTTTTTTCTTTAAATTGATATCCAGATCACCTAAATCGGAGTTAAATTGAGGGAGTTATGCTTTGATTAGTAAGAGAAGGTTAGATAGGATGAAAACCTGCATCAAGAAAATAAAGAAATAAAATTAATATTTAAAAGAGAAGAAGAATCTTATAAATGAAAATAATAAATGACTAGTATATGACATAGCCATTGCCATTGTATGAACTTCTTACCAACATAAGTGTGAAATTTTGACATGGAAATATTTTATAAAGTGATATTTGAATTGGTTATGTTCATGGCATTATTACCAATGATTTTTGGTAATAATTATATTTTGTTGAACATACTTGTTATTGAAAGCATACTTTTGGTTATCATTATGAAAATAAAAGAAATGAGCATGTCATATGGCAATCCATGTGGTGCACCAGTAGCGGACGCCCTACCAACGGTTATGATCATGTTAATGAGAAAAGAAATAGAAAGTGGGCCATGTTGGACGGAGCGAGAAAAGCCCGTACCGGAGAGTAGATAATACTCACCCTGACTGGGGTAGCTTGATATGAGAATAAATTGATAGTCATCATATAATATTTAGAAAATAATTAATCCTATCATACATGTCATTACTGTACGATTCTCATGTGCATAGATATAATGCATTCATGTGATCAAAGATATTTGCTATAGTTTATACAGCTGAACATGACGTGATGAGCTATATTGATGATGATTTATTGTTGAACTTACTGGGATTTAATTCTCACTATATTTCCATATCATGTTCAGAAAATTAAATATGCCGATTTTTCTATGGCTCTGGCTTTTAGTTCACGTTGGATCGAGTACTTTATGTTGGGAAGATCCTAGAAGCAAATAAAATGTTTGTGGTCGAGTTGGCTTAGATCCTGGTGAAGGTGCAACCACCCACACTTGTATCTCCGGAATTGGTTTACCAGAATAAATAAGATGTAGATTTTTATGTGTTTGATATGTTACACGTATGTGTTGATTTATGACATGTATGTAAACTCCATATTGTATAATAATAATAATAAAGAAAAAGTTGTTACATTCACTCATAGACAAGCTAAAACAAACATAAAATATAGGTTAAATAACTCTCCATTGGAGAGTTATCATACCCCCAAACTTAAAAAGTTACTCGTTCTTGGACAAATGAGAATGAAACCTAAAAGAAACATAATCAAAATAAGCAAAAGAGGAATAAAAGCATCGCACTTGAAAATAAAGCAAAACATGCATGGATTTAACCAAATCAACTCATTAGATAGTTATTTCCTTGGTCAAGACTGCATGGTAAACAATACATATAGCCATTCAACAACTTAGTTTTTCTTCAAAATATATCACAAAACAATTCTCTAAAAATAAAGCACACAATCTAGAGATCAATTATACTCATGACTAATTACTATTAACCCTAAAAGTTTACCCTTATTAATTCTCCCCACTACCATGAATTAACAAGATAACTGAGGATCCGTAGGCCTTCTATCCTTATAATGTAAGGCTGAGGTAAAGTTATGATAAAAGGATAAATTTAAGTTCAATTCACTCTTAGGCCCTTACTTTGCTACTTTAAGTACTATAATACTCGAGAGCTATCTTGTTTAAATTTCCCTTTTTTTTCTTCTTTTCTTTCATTTTATATCAGACTTTGATTTTATGTGTTTTATACTATTTTGAGTGCACATTTTCACTCAATAACTCTTTTTTAGCCTTTTTCCTATAAGGTAAAGCTAATTCACATACAATACTTGGTCTATGATAATTATTAGGCAATTTTCAACAAAAAGGTATAATGAGTAGGCTCAAAATGGGACGTAAGGTTAAAATTTGAACAAATAAGAACAATAAAGAAAGGCTTAAATAGTCAATCAACCCCTATATCATATTCTTAACTACTCACAATCCTAAAATTTTGTCTTGAAAGCAAAAAAGAGATCTCTTAGAATTAACAACACATGCATAAGCATAATATACCTCTAAATCACATGCAAAGTTCTTTTAAAAAATTACCATGCATACCATGCTCAATAACATTCTCATAAAGAGCTAATCATTGAACTAGAACTTCCATCACTCACTATCTTCAATCAAGAAAACAACTACTTCAAATTTGGAAACAATTAAATCCAATGTATACAAGATATTGTCTAGTTAATAAACAAACAGGGCTTTCAATAAAAAAATTGACCATTTTAGAGTAGAATAAAAGAACTACCAAGGGTAATCAAAGTAAACTCAAAAGTTCATGTCACTAAACAAAAAGATAATGCCGAAGTTAGAGGAAAACACAAAATAAGAAAAAAAAATTGGGATAAATCATAGGCAAATGGAAAATAAACCAACCAACATTGGCCATCAATAGTTAGAATCAAAAAAACTGAAAGCTATCCTCCAAACATAAATAGTATTTCCCCAATGTGAGAAAACAACACATAAAAGCATAAAAATGAAGAAAGAAAAAGAAATAGATAGCTCCCTAAATACTAAGCAAGGCAAGGGCCACTAATAATCATCTTCTTCCTCTTAGGTGGGTAAGAGCTTCAAAGAGGTGGGACTATGATAGGCAGTTTGGGGAATAGGCAAGCATCCATGTTGATGTTGAAATGGTCTCCAAATGTTTGTATGAGATCATCGAGATGATTGACCCCATCCACTATATAGTGCAACAAATGTTTGTGCTGCTCAGTCAGTGCCTGAAAATTGGCTTCCATAAAATCTAATATAATAGAGTCAAAAGAAGGTTGGCTTTTATTTAGAATAACTAGCTCTATCAGCTAGCTGGTTCTTTAAGATTCGTGTTATGGTGTACTGAACAAGGGTCTAAATTATGGGAAGGGGTTTTTCTTTATTTTTCTATCTTACTCCAACATGTTTATACAAATCTATAATTAAAGATGGATGCCAAAGCCCAAGATTAGGTGTGGTAGCACTGTTGTAGACATTATAGTAATTATTTTTGCAAATCTTGCTAGTAACAATAGCATAAAGTAAGACTGCTATATAAATAGTAACTTTGCTTACACTTTTTCCTAGAACGAGCTTCGTTATAAAAAATTAGTACCATATTTTAACATTATTATTTATATAAGCTGTATAAAATAATGCTTTATCATCTTTAATGTTCTCCCATATAGCTTCTTTGACATATAAAACTTGCATTACTTCTTTCATGTTAATATCCTTGGACCCATACTGGCTATATTAATAATTTGGAATGTTAAGAGTGCCACAATATTGATTGATGGCATTTATTATGAATAACACTCTACGATCCTTATCCACATGGCTCTATTCACTACATCTAGAATCTTGGCATAAAATTCAATGACTACAATTGGGTTAAGTTGTTGGCTAAAGTTCCTCCATTTCCTTATATCCAATTTATCTTTATTATTTTGGTATTGGCTGGGCAACAAGAAAAATCTACATTTAGCTATTGGGCTTCTATGTAGAATACTCATGTGATACTGCACCTTAACAACATTATAAGAAAACCTACTAGGTTCACTACTTACAGTCAAAACATCCTTACTTACCCTTTTGGATGCCATCAAGTGTAGCTTAAGAAAATTTAAAGCACTAGATTTAAATATTAAAAATACAACTACCTAAAATAACAGCATAATAATTCCTTACTTAAAACACAACCAAATCCCTAAACTTGAGATATTCTCACTACTCTCTTGAAAATTCAAATGCTCAAATTCACACAATACCCATATACTACATTCACTTGAAACAAAAAGTAAGCATCAATAATAAGTTTAAAAGAACTTAAAAAAATGTATATGTTTAGAAACAAGTATAATGCTACGATAAATGTGCAAAACAATAACCGTTATGAATAGTTTTGAAATAAAGAGAAATTCAAACTTAGATAAACTCAAAATCATGAAGTAAATAGGCAAAATAATGAATTAATACCTTTAAATAGAGAAAAACCCTTGATCTTCTTGACCCAAGCCGAAGAACAAGGTGGAAGAACCCTAACTTATTTAATCCCACAAATTGGAGAACTTTTAGAATGAGGTTTAGGTTTGTTTTTTGGAGTGGCAAATGAGTGAGAGAAGTCTAGAGAAGGAATCTTAGGTGAATAGGGATGAAAGGACGAGGTTTGGGGCAAGAGAACACAAAGAAAAGATATGAAAATCTATTTTTGAAAATGCATACCTATAGGTAGTAGCTATAGGTATTAAGGCTCCAAGTTTTCTCTTTTTAAATTCGTTTGCATACCCTTTAATTACTTCAACAACAAAACATTTGAATTACATTACAAGGGCTTATACCTACAAGTTATACTTATGGGTATAAGAGACTTTGCTCCTCTAAAATTTTCATATTTCATCTAAATGTACTCCATTATGCTCTTGCTTTGGTACCTACAATGAAACACAAAAATGAGCCATCAAATTGTGAGATTTTTTCGCACTAAAACTCCAAAGAAAACTTAAACACACGAACACACTAAAAATTTAAAGACACTTAAGCACACAAAAACAATTCGAAGAAAATTTAATTTAAACAAAGTAAAATAGATAGTAGAGTTAGGAACTTAGGTTACCTCCCAAGAAGCATATTATTTATTTTCATGGCATAACTTTCCAAAACTTCATGCTATAGGATTTATTTAGTTAGGAAGGTCTATTTGATTCATGTCCCTTCAAGTGGTATTGTTCCATTATTTAGCTTAGATAGATGGTCAACCACTTGATTGTATGTTCCTTTTTTATTTTTCATCTCCAAGTTAAACTCTTGAAGCAATAGAACGCAATGAATCAGCCAAGGTTTGGCATCTTTCTATCCTTTATCTTTATCCCTTATTTTCCTCTCTATTTTTTTCTGTTACTATAGTTTAGGAGATGAGTTTGTATTGAGCAAAAGTATGCTCCATGATTATTGGAGCAATATCATGTATACATTCCTAATAACTTTCAATAAATATTTACGATTGAAGAGTCTAATATATTTTCTCTGCTTCTCTCATTGCTCGTATGGTATCTAGAGTAAATCTGGTTAAGATCTCCATTTAAGTTTCGGTTTCATGAATTCCTTTTCTCAGTCCACAATTCATCTCCTTCTGGTGGGTATTCTTCACGGTCAAGCCTATCTGGCTTCACTTCTTATGGTTTTGTCTCTCTTTGTTCTATTCGAGCCTCAACAATGACCTTACCTTTAGTGGTTTCATCTTTCTCTATTCTGTTTGAGCCTTAGCCACCAGTCTATCTATTTTTTTTAACCCAACCCACTCGACAGCAATTTTGGAACCTAACAACGCAAACTAGTTTATGAAAGCTTGAACTCAACGTGAACCCAGGACCCGATGGTAGGCTAAGCCTCATAGAAGAATGCCTTGCTTGAAATGACAAGCCAAAAATCACTAAACTAGGGAGAAAGTAATATCGTACCCATTTTGGATGGTGCTACAGATGTTCAAAACTCGGCAGGTACCTGGGGCAATGTAATAACAACAAACTAGGGAGGAAACAATTTGGAACCATTTTTCAATTCCCTCTATGTTAATATCGATAGACTCAATGGGAGGAATTATATAGAGTAGGCCCAGACTGTGAGCTTGATACTAAATGGTAAGGGAAAAATTAGATATTTAACTAAGGAAATCTCTAAACTAGTAAAACGTGATCAATAATGAGAAATAAGGAAATATGAAAATTCGATGATTATTGATTGGCTTATAAACGCAATGGAACCAATAATTTGAAAACCATTTATTTTTTTACCCACTACTAGAGATGTTTAGGGGGCGATCAAGGAAACATACTCGGATCTTGAAAACTCTTCATAAATATTTGAGTTGAAATCAAAGCTATGGCATGCAAAACAAGGAAACTAGGATGTAACATTCTATTATAATGAATTGATGACACTTTGGCAAGAGATGGATCTATGCTATGATGATGATTAGAAATGTTCTGAAGACAATGTCTAATTTATGAAATGTCAAGAAAGTGACTGGGTGTTATGTTTCTAGCAGGGATGAACAAGAAGTTAGATGAAGTACAAGGTCATATTCTGGGAAAAAAATCAATTATCTACTATCAGGGAAGCATTCTCTAAAGTTTTCCAGGAAGAAACTTGACAAAGTGTCATGCTAAACAAACACCCTCATGGCTCAGTGGTGGAGAACTCTGTTCTTGTTACGAAAACTGCTCATGAGACACTCAAGAAGGATGGTAAACGGCCATGGTGTGATTATTGCAAATGTCCTAGACAATTATAAGAGACTTACTAGAAAATCCATGGCAAGCCACCAAATCAAAAAAAGAAATATGGAGGAGTTAGGCATGCATTTTAGGTTACTGCATTTCTTAAAGCGCAGCAATCATCCTTAGGTTCATTCCCTTTAAAAAAAAAACAAATGGACCAACTATACAAATTCTTGAAATTCAAAAGTCTCCCTTATGTTCCTAGGTAACTATTTAAAAACTGCTATTACAAGGGTCAACTTTGATCACACCTAGATCATAGATCAAGTACAACTTGCAACGCCTAGTTATATATATATATATATATATATATATATATATATTTATTTATTTATTTATACATATGCAAGAGACCAGTATTATATCAAAAGTTATGCATCTTGTATTTACATACATACAAAAGTTACATCCATCAAAGTTTAGCAGCATACATACATATATATGTAACCCAAGGTACTAAGCATACATCACAAAAGGTATAGTACCGTGGGGTTACATCAAAATAATGGAGTTAGCCCATTTACATCACGAAACTATGTACATACATAACTTTATCCTACTACCCTCCCCTAGCTGTCACCCTTGGGGAACGGCTGGTGGAGGAGGCGAGCCAGGAGTGGGAAACTCTACCATATTTATCACTAGAAGGTTCATGATAATAGAGAACTGTCCCAAGTAAGGGACATCCACTGTCTACAACTCTAGAAGAATTGTCAGCACAACAAATGGCATCTCTACTAATCTGAACATAACATTAAAACTTAGTGAGATATAAAATCCTAGCAATGTCAACATCTAATACATATAAGCATACAGAAACACTTACATGCTATGTCCAACTGTATAAGATACAGAAAACATTTTTTTCTTTTTATGCAATAAAGGTACAGTAAAACAAATGCGAGCCTTTTATAGGTTATGCATCAATATCACGCATGATAAAATGAAACGTGTATTTATAAAATACCTATGCCATTGTTCATGGCTCATACATCACTCACAATGGCTCATCATTTGATAATTTCTCTCAATTGCAATCCTCAATGTGGCGTGAGCCTTACCACACCAGCTACTCACCCACCATTTGAGGGCCATTGGTCGGAGCGGTCCTTCTCGTTTTGAAAACTGTAGGCTATAGGGTGTCCTTTATCTCGATACCGTATCTAAGCCACGACCTTTCATTCACCTTAATGGGTAAGGGTCATCCTGGACTTATCAGTTTCCCTAATATATCAAGGGAGACACCTATTTCCAGGCCACCCTACTATAGAGAAGATCATCCTGACTTGTTAGTTGCCACAATACAACAAAGGAGACATCTGCTACCAAGCCACCCTGCTTCAGAGATGGTCCTCTTGACAAAGCTTAAGTCTTTTATGTAACATCCCTAATTTCGTTTCTTTTATTGATAAAAGTACATAAATATTTAATTAAGGAAATAAAAATTTATTAGACAATATTTTAGATATCTAAGGAAATATAATCCTTATAAATTCTTCACCTTATGTATATGCATAGAAAATGTTTTTAACATTAAGAGAACAAATAAAGAGGGAAAACCTAATAGGAAAGAAATTAGAAATAACATACTAAAGAGATGCAAAATTCTTGGATAAGGAAGATAAATTTTTAGAAACAAGTAAAGGTCTTAAAATTTCAAGAACATTGAATTAGGGTAATTTTTCCTAATTCAAGAACTAGAGTTACTAAGTTTAAACTCTTTACCCATACATTGGGCTTTCACCTATGGACACTTCATATAGAGTTTTTCCACTTCACATAAGTTTCTAGCAAGCCATTGGATATCCTAAGCAAGAAATAAAACATAAACTTGGACTAGAATATAGTAATTGGACCAATAGCCCAAAAATTATGAAAATGTGACCAAGCCCTCCAAGAAGGGTAAAATTTTATCCAAAGCAAAATAAGCTCATAATGGGTAGGAATAAGCCCAAATCCAAGAGGAAAAATAAAATAAAATAAATTAGGTGATGATATAATAATGTAATAATAAAGATTAGGTTACATGGCCTTAAGACAAAAATTTAGCAAGTGGTGTGATTCTACATTCATCATTTTGGCAAGTGGCATGATAATACAAGGCTTTAGGACAAAAACATCTATATCCTACACTCATAATTTTAGCAAGTGGTATGATAATACATGGCATTAGGATAAAACATTCCTATCCCACACAAATAATATCAACCAAATAATGGAGATTAAAGGGCTAGAAATTTGCCACCTAAAAAGGCAAACCTATCATACTTGTTTAAGACAAAAGAAAATAGAAATGAATCCCTAAATCAAAGGGATCTTGTCCCTTATCTTAAGAACATATCATCATAATTTTCAAAATACAAATCTCATTTTCCTATGCATATCTTGACTAAGGAAGAGGAAGACAAGAACATAAGTTGTTTGTTTTCCAAAAATTCAACAAAGTGTATCCTAATTGTGATAAGGTAGACCCATGATCATGAAAGGTGTATTATTTGGTGGTCTATTTAAGCAAAACCCACCCCTACAACATTTTAATTTCGTCCAAGTGAGGTAGAGAGAGAAATATAAGCAAGGTAGAGTGAGGAAAGGAGAGAAAGAGAGGAGAAGAAAGGAAGGAAGAAGAAGGAGAAGTTAAGAAGGCTAAGTACTCAAGGTAAGTTTAACAATATTTCTTTTTGAAGAAAACTTTTGAAACTTATAATATTTATATGAGATTTTGATCTTAGAATTTTGATGATTGATCATGGATGTTGCTATATCATGTTACATATTGATCTTACATGTGATGTATGTTTGAATACTTAGGTTGGTGTAGATAGTTTTGCATGGGTATGGCTATGGGTGGCAGAATTTTAAGCTTCGGTGTTTTAATTTCTCAGAACAATCTATAAGGAATTAAAATAAATGGTTAACATATGAATTATAGATATATGTGTATGAGGTAGATATGATCCGATTAGTAAACAAAGATCAGAAAATGGTTAATCAGGGAAGAATATGTTAGGATAGCTTCGGTGTTTTAATTTCTGGGAAACTTCTATAAGGAATTAAAATAAAGTGTTAACATATGAATTATAGATATATGTATCACGGATTTGTAGCCACTAGAATCACTTAATTTGGCATTATTATGTGGGAGATATGGACAGATTAGTAGGTAGAGGTCAGAACCTACCCGAGAAGAAATAACCTGTACATTGAGGGAGTAATATCACCCATATTTATTACTATTTTGCTCATATGATTAACATAATAGTTTTAGATAATTGTCTTAGATTTCCATAGACACCAATATCACCTCAATCAGAGTTAAAATGATGGAGTTATGCTCTGATTAGTGAGCAAAGGTCACAGAAAACGGCCAGGCCGTGTTCTGGGTGCTTCAAGCATGGGCTAGCCGTGTTCGGGGCTGTTTTTGAGTACATTTGAAGTATTTTTAAAGCATGGCCGTGTCCTGGAACATGGCCAGACTGTGTTGGAAGCTAGTGAAGCCTATTTTTAACATTTTTCTACCCAAGATGAACCTCTTTAATTATAGGGTAATAGTAGAAATTAAATTGGAGAATAATTCTCTATAAATTTGTAAGAACATGTGTTGGAAATGATATAAATAAGAAGAAAATGACTAAAGGCCAAGCATAAAGAGAAGTTTAGATATGTCAAAAACCTCCAACAAGAAAATAAAGAAATAAAATTAATATTTAAAAAGAAGACGAATCTTATAAATGAAAATAATAAATGACTAGTATATGCCATAGCCATTGCCATTGTATGAACTTCTTACCATCTTAAGTGTGAAATTTTGACATGGAAATATTTTATAAAGTGATATTTGAAATGTTTATGTTCATGGCATGATTACCAATGATTTATGGTAATAGTTATATTTTGATGAACATACTTGTTATTGAAAGCATATTTTTGGCTATCAATGTGAAAAGAAAAGAAATGAGCACGGTCACATGGCAAATCCGTGTGGTGCACCAGTAGGGGACGCTCTACCAACAGTTATGATCATGTTAATGAGAAAAGAAAGAGAAAGTGGGCCATGTCGGACGGAGCGAGAAAAGCCCGTACCGAAGAGTAGAAAATACTCACCCTGACCGGGGTAGCTTGATTTGAGAATAAATTGATAGTCATCATATGATATTCTGAAAATAGTTAATCCTGTCATACCTATCATTACTGTATGATTCTTATGTGCATAGATATAATGCATTCATGTGACCAAAGATATTTTTTATAGTTTATACAGCTGAACATGACGTGATGAGCTATATTGATGATGATTTATTGTTGAACTTACTGGGATTTAATTCTCACTATATTTTCATATCATGTTCAAAAAATTAGTTATGCAGCTTTTTCTATGGCTCTGGCTTTTAGTGCACATTGGATCGAGTTACTTTATGTTGGGCAGATCTCAAAATCAAATAAGATGTTTGTGGTCGAGTTGGCTCAGATCCCGGTGAAGGTACAACCACCCGCACCTGTATCTCCAGAATTGGTCAACCAGAATAAATAAGATGTAGATTTTTATGTGTTTGATATGTTGTACGTATGTTTTGATTAATGATATGTATGTAAACTCTGTATTGTATAAATTAAATAAATGTTATATTGAGTTAAGTTGTAACGAGGTAATAACTTCATGGTATTTTAAAAAAAAATTGATACTTAAATGGAGTTGTTACATTTTACATCTCTCCAGCCACTTAATACAACAAAGAGTATACATATTAATAAGTATCAAGAGCATAAACCATACTCATCCTTAAGCAAATTATAACAATCTCATCTTGGATTGAAAATACAAGCCTTAATAGCCTTCCATAATGTACATACATTAGTAACTCACTTGTAGCCTCACATACAAGAAGTCTATAGTATGCAAATATAACATTCATGCATCATTCTTCATGCTTACATACATGATTAATGAAAATACATAATGAAATAGATATTGCACATGCAAATATAGCATTCATGCATCATAAAACTCTCATTAATTTCTCATTAATTTCTTTTGCTCCTGCGTGTTCCCCTTCCAGTCTGGAGAGATGGTCTGGCACCTGATTTTCAGTTCCCCTTCTATCCCTGATCTCCAAATCGAATTCCTGGAGCAAGAGCACCCATCTAATGAGCCTGGGCTTGAAATCCTTTTTCCTAACCAGGTGTTTAATGGCAGAATGATATGTGTGCACAATCACTTTTGTTTCTACCAAATATGATCTGAATTTCTCAAAGGAAAATACCACTGCAAGCAGCTCCTTCTCTGTCACTGTGTAGTTTAGCTGGGCCCCTTGCAGCGTCTTGCTAGCATAATATATAGAATGAAAAACCTTATTCCTGCACTGCCTGAGGACTGCTCCCAATGCTGCCTCACTTGCATCACACATTAGCTCAAATAGAGAGGTCCAGTCTGGTGCCACAATAACCAGTACTGTGCTCAATTTCTTCTTGAGGTCACCGAATGCTGTTATGCAACTTTCATCAAAGCAAAAAATTATGTTCTTCTCTAGCAAACCGCATAGAGGTCTAGCAATCTTGGAGAAGTCCTTGATGAACCTCCTGTAGAATCCAACATGGCCAAAGAAGCTTTTGATGCCCTTAATTGAGGTGGAAGGAGGCAACTTCTCTATGATCTCTACTTTGGCTTTGTCAACCTCCAGTCCGTTTTGAGAGACTTTTATGTCCTAGCACTATCCCCTCCTTTACAATGAATTGACACTTGTCCTAGTTCAAGACCAAGTGTGTTTCCTCACATCTTTGTAGGACCTTAGCAAGGTTTCCTAAACATAGGTCAAAGGAGTCCCTGAAAACTAAGAATTCATCCATGAAAATTTCCACAAATTGCTCAGCCATATCTGTGAAAATTGCCATCATGCACCTCTGGAAAGTTGCTAGAGCATTGCATAGTCCAAACGGGATCCTTCGAAATGCAAAGGTGCCATAAGGACATGTGAATGTAGTCTTATGCTGGTCTTCAAGTGCTATAGCAATCTGATTGTACCCCGAGTACCCATCTAGGAAATAATAGTATTCCCTTCCTACAAGTCTATCTAGCATTTGGTTATTGAATGGTAGGGGGAATTGATCTTTCTTGGTGCTTTTGTTCAGTCTCCGGTAGTCTATGCAAATCCTCCAGCCAGTCACAACCTTGCTGAGGATGAGCTCATTGTTTTCATTTTCTACCACAGTAATGCCCCCTTTCTTGGGTACACATTGGATCAGACTGACCCAGGAGCTGTCTGATATTGGGTAAATAATCCCCGCATCTAACCACTTGATGATTTCCTTCTTTACCACCTCCTTCATTATTGGGTTGAGCCTTGGTTGAGGTTTTATGGACCCTTTTTCATTACTCTCCAAGAGAATCCTATGCATGCAAAATAAGGGGTTGATACCTTCTATATTAGTAAGGATCCAACCAATCACTTTTCTAAATTTTTTCAACGTCAGGACTAGTTTCTCCTCTTGTTCTCTTATCAAGAGTGCTGAGATGATCAAAGGAAGAGTGGTTGTTTCTCCTAGATATGAATACTTGAGGTGTGCTGGTAGTGGCTTTAGCACCAAGATTGGTGGTTCTTCTACTGATACCTTCAGCAGCCTGGATTCTAGTGAGGACAAGTCTAATGGCTCCTTCATCGGCCCCTGCTTCTCAGTGCCATGTCTGGCTTCAATCTAGGCCCATTCCTTCTCATTTTTCCCTTTTGAATCTGAGTTATCTGTCCATATAACTAGTGATGGGCCTTTGCAGCATTTTTCAAACTATTCTAATGCTAATGTGTCTATCATAGACACAATTGAACATTCCTCTACTTCACTGGGAACACAAGATGCTCCACTCTCCTGGACTGCATTAGCTGCTTGAGGGTGGATCAGCTACTGGTTTTTTAGGACATTCATTAATAAAGCTAGCTGCGCCATAAGAGAAGTGACTTCACTCACTTCATGCATACCTGATGTCTTCTTTCCAGTTGAGACTCTATCCATAGGCCATTGATATTGCTAGCCATTCTTTCGAGCAGCTTATGTGCCTCATTGTATGTTTTGGACAGCAGTGCCCCATTAGCCACTGCATCCACTATGGTTCGTGTCTGAGCATTAAGGCTGTTATAAAAGGTCTCCATCTAAATGCAGTATGGGATTCTGTGATGAGGGCATCTCCGTAACAGCTCTTTGTACCTTTCCCAGGTTTCGTATAGTGATTCACTGTCTAGTTGCTAGAAGGATGTGATATCATTTTTCAATCTTGCATTCTTGGTAGGTGGGAAGTATTTCAGCAGAAAATTCTCTGCCAGATAGCTCCAGTTAGCAATAGAATCAGGTGGCAAAGAGTTTAACCACGCTCTAGCTCAATCTCTTAATGAGTAGGGGAACAGTTTCAGCCTGACAACTTTATCTGTCACCCCATTCATTTTGAAAGCATCAGTGACTTCAATGAATACTCTTAGGTGAAGGTGAGGGTCCTCCGTAGGCATTCCACTGAATTGCCCTGCGGTCTGCAACATCTGAAACATTACTAGCTTGAGCTCAAAATGAAGAGCTTCAATTTCTGGTCTCACAATAGTCGAGTTCAACCCATTTAGGTTTGGTTGAACATAAGCATTAAGGACTCTATCTTTGTCATCCATGTTGTCTGCTCCATTCTGGTTGGCCATTTTTGCTTGTGGATGAGGTCCCAACAGCCTTCTCCTTCTTCTCAGAAGCTTTCTTTCTATCTATGGATCTAAAGACAGAAGCTCCCTATCAGACCTGCTCATGCATTGCGTTCACCTGCCCAAAATGACACCAGAGTGACTAAAAGATAAAATACTTTGCACAGTTAAATATCTAATAATAGTTTTCAAGTTAACACTCCCCGGCAATGGCGCCAAAAACTTGTTGGTTGCAAAGTGTGTATGCAATGTCAGAACGCAAGTGCACGTATCGTGATCAACTAATAAAATGATGAGTGAGTATTGTCCCACGAAGAGTGTACTAAAAACTACTATAGAATGCTTTGACTCGTGAAATGCTGTAGCAAAATTTTGTTAGTTCACAAGATTTATGTTCAAGAGGGATTAGGATTGAACAACCTCAATAAGACTATAAGTACGCTGAGGGATACTAGGGTATAAAAGAAAGGGATATTAGGTGAACCAGGGTTGCTTCAGGGTTGCCATGAACTTCTGCACTTATTTTGTTTTAGAAATTGCTGTAGCAATTTCCTCAGTGCCTAGTCTGTCCTTGAATGGTGTCTTTCCAAACTTCCATCCTATGAAATTCTGGGGTCTGGACACACATCCCTGCATCAATCCTAACCCCAGAATTGTGCATGAAACTCTTAACTATTGGGTTAAATGGGACAACCATATATCCCTATATTGGCTAATCCCACACATTCTACTTTTTTTCCAGCCTCCACCACCCTTCCGGGTAAATATTGGCCTAGTCTTCCTCTATCAAATTTCAGTTATCAGAAGAAGTTAAAACTTACACACACAGTTGAATGATACAACAAAGCTGCAGCAAAATCATTGATAAATTAAAATGTGCTTGTGTTCATTACAACCCTTTTACAACCCTAGCTGGAAATTAGCCGAGCCTCATAACTAAACTGGTTACAGACATTGGAAAAATATTAGTATGCAGTTCGAGTGATACAACTAAAATAAACAGAAAAAGTGCAGTTTCCTACTAAACAATAAAAATCACAAAAAGATCGAAGGAATTATAGAACAGCAGTCTCGTCCTCACTCCAATGCTTCACCATGCAATGTTAGCGTATCCTCAGTTGGGGTGTCTTCTCACAACCCCCTCCCGTCAGGGATTCTTGGTTCAATCTTTCTACTTTTCTTTTTGTCCCCCCATAGTATCCTCCTCTTTCTACACTCTGTTTTCTGCCTTTTATAGTCAGGCCTTGTGGTCCCATTAAAGTGGCTTGATTATGCTGACATTCTTCCTGCTTTTCGGCCAGCACCTCTACCAGTAGCTTTCTCTCCACTTCCAATAATGGAGGCAGTTTCTGTGCCAACCAACAGTCTGTTGTGTCAGCTGGGTGCTCCTTTCCCCTGTTAGGTAGTGGCCGCGCCTGCTGCACTACTCTGACTCCCTGCTACCTACACCATATCAAATAGAATCAGCTCCTCATCATCTGCATTATATTAAAAAGGGCCAAGCTCGTTCAATATCACTTGGTTTGCTTCCATGTTTTCTGTATATGTATACTGAATTGTCACAGCCACAGAATGGGTGATCTTGCATCCATGGAATGCAAAATATCTTATTAAAACAGGGAGTATGAATGCTAATAAGTCAGAGTGAACAGAAAATAATCCCAGAAAAGCATGAAGAAACTCTAATAAATTAGAGCTATCGCTCCTAATAGGGAAGTAGAGTTCTCCATTGACTTAGTGCCTAGTGCAGGTCCCATATCTAAGGCTCCCTATAGGATTGCTCTTGTAGAGCTAGCTGAGCTTAAGAAAAAGGGTTCATCAGACCCAATGTATCCCTCTGGGGAGTGTAACAACTCCATTTGTTTTTCATATATACATATATATACTTTTAAAATCCCATAAATACCTCTTTACTTCTAATTACTTAACTCATAATAACATTCGATTAATTTAACCAAGCATAATTCAAGGTTTACACATAATTGATTAACAACGTTCGTACACAAATCAAACACATATATGTCTACATCTTATTCATCCATGTTGACCAGTTCTAGGAATACAGGTGCGAGTGGTTGCCCCATCACCGAGATATTAGCCAACTCGACTGAAAGTACGCTAAAAACCGTTCATAGAGAATATCTGCATATATAGTCCTCTGAACATGATATGAAAATATAGTGAGAATTAAATCAAAGTAGGTTTAACAATAAATCATACTTTTCGTTAATATAGATCATCATATCATGTTCATCTGTATAAACTACAACAAATATCTTAGATCCTATGAATGCACTTTGTCTATGCACATGAAAATCATATAGAAATGACATGTATGGCAGGAATAACTATTTTTAGAATATCATATGATGACTATAAACTTATTATCATATCAAGTTATTTCGGTAAGGGTGAGTACTTTCTACTCACCGGTTCGGGCTTTTCTCGTTCGGTTCGACATGGCACACTTTCCCTTTCTTTTCTCATTAACATAATCACATCCCTGAGTAGGGTGTCCCATACTGGTGCACCACACAAACTACCATGTGACCTTGCTCATCTCTTTTTTTTTCTTTCCTTTTCACGTTAATAGCCAAAAATATGATTTCAATAACAAGTATGTTCATTATACTCACATGCCATAATTTATCATCAAAACATAGTCATTACCAAAAATC
The DNA here is from genome assembly GCA_037074535.1 of Gleditsia sinensis. NCBI lineage: Eukaryota > Viridiplantae > Streptophyta > Magnoliopsida > Fabales > Fabaceae > Gleditsia > Gleditsia sinensis. The sequence continues at coordinate 26,074,396 of CM073465.1, forward strand.
ATTTTCAAATATCACTTTATAAAATATTTCTATGTCAAAATTATACACTTAAGATGGCAAAGCGTTCATGCAATGGCAATGGCTATGACATACACTTGTCATTTATAAGATTGTTCTTCTTTTTTAAATAATATTTTTCTCTCACTAAATAGACCATAACAACCTAATTTTAAATCCAATTGAGGTGATCTTCGTGTCAATTAAAAGATAAGACAATCCTCTAAAACCATTTTGTTGAACGTTTTAGTGAAATCTTAAGTAATCATGGTGTTACTACTCCCTCAAATTCAATGTTATTTCTTCTCAGGTAGGTTCAGACCTCTACTTACTAATCTAACCATATCTCCCTCATACGAACTCTAATTGAGGTGCTTCAAAAGTATATTAAAAGCTAAGACAGTTATATACAACTTTTATGTTTATCATTTCTTTAGATTACTTATTAATTATACCCAGAAAATGAAAAAAATATTGCTTACATTTACCAACCTAGAATCTAGACTGATTCTGACCTCTACTCATTAATCAGCTATATCTCCCTCATATGGACTCCAAATTATGTGATTTTAGAGCCTATTGATCCATGATACACACACACACATATATATACATATATTTATTTATTATGTTAAAAATTTACATTAATTCGGTACATATTTTACCCAGAAATTCAAACACAGAAGCATACTTAACATATTCTTCCCTGGTTAGCTAGTTTTTGACCTCTGCTTACTAATCTAACCATATCTCCCACATATTTATTCCAATTTGAAGTATTACAGTGGCAAAAAATTTGTGAGACATATATCTACATTTATCATGTTAAGTAGTTCTTTTAATTCCCTACATAATTATCATATTAACCATTTCTATATTTATCATATTAACCATTTCTTTTAATCCCTAACCGATTCTTCCCAGAATTTCAAAAATAGAAGCTTCCCTGGTTACTCTGAAATCCAATTTCCTATCCAAAACTTTCCTAAGGTTTTAGTTCATTGTTATATTATGTCCTCTTTCATTTTCTTCCTAATTTACATCTAATCATATTCTATCAATTTTTCACCACATTCAAATATACAAAATAGCAGCATAAAAATCATAAAATTTTCCCACCCATAACCATACCTATGCAAAACTTTCCACACCAACCAAAATGTTCAAAGTGTCAATCATATGTAAGATAACATGTAACATGACATAGCAACATCTATGACCAATCATTAAAGTATCAATTATTGTAAATTTTATCAAAATTCTAAGATCAAAATCCCATAAAAATGTTATAAATTTCAAAGTGATTCTTCTAAAAAAGATATTGTTAAACCTACCTAAAGATCTCCCTAGCTCACTTAGTGAATTCTTTTTCTTTTTTCCTCTTGAAGGAAGTATCAAGATTCCTCCCTTCCCTTACCTTTTCTAGCAGCTTAAATAAGAGAAGGAAGGTGAGTTTTAAACCCTAAGAAAGAAGAGAAAAGATGGATTAAAGTAGAGATTGAGCTAACTTACCATGAGTACTTAACCCTCTAGACTTCTCCTTCCTCTTCCTTCCTTTCTTCTCCTTTCTTTCTCTCTTTTCCTCACTCTACCTTGCTTTTGTTTTTCCTCTCCCTCACTTGGAAGAAATTATAATGTTATAAGGGTGGGCTTCATTGAAATAAACTATCAAGTGGTTCAATTTTCATAATCATGGGTCTGCCATATCACAATTAACATGCACTTGTTTGTTTTTCAGGGAAAGACAACTTATGTTCTTGTCTTTCTCTCCCTTAGTTAAGATATGCATAGTTAAAGGAGATTTGTATTTTGAAAATTATAAAAAAAATGTTCTTAAGACAAGGGACAAGGTCCTTTCAATTTAGGAATTCATTTCCTTTTTTTGTCTTAATCAAGTATGATAGGTTTGCCTTTCTAGGTGGCAAATTTCCAGCCGTTGAGTCTCCTTTGCTTGGCTGAAATTATTTGTGTAGGATAATGATGTTTTGTCATAATGCCATGTATTATTACCAACTTGTTGAAATTATGAATGTATGATATAGATGTTTTTTCCTAAGGGCATGTATTATTAGCTTCTTGTTGAAATTATGAATGTATGATATAGATGTTTTGTCCTAATGCCATGTAACCTAATCTTGATTATTATTACACTACTATTTCTTCACATGATTCTTATTTTTCCCTTTTGGATTTGCGCTCATTCTTACCTATTTTCTTTGCTTTTACTGAACTTCTACCTTTTTCTGGAGGGCTTGGTCACATTTTTATAGTTTGTGGGCTATTGGTCTAATTTCTATATCCTAGTCCAACTCTATGTTTTATTTCTTGCTTGTCCTATCCTATTGGCTTGCTAAAAACTCATGTGAAGTGGAAAAACTCTATATGAAGTGTCCAAAGATGAAAGCCCAACGTATGGGTGGGGATGTTAAACTTAGGAACTCTAGTTTTTGAATTAGGAAAAACTACCCTAATCCAATCTTCTTGAAATTTTAAGACCTTTACTTACTGCCCAAAAATTTATCTTCCTTACACAAGAATTTCACCTCTCTTTAGTATGTTATTTCTAATTTTTCCTATTATGTTTTCTTTCTTTATGTATTCCCTTAGTGTTAGAAACATTTTCTATGCATACACATCAACAAAAACAACAAACAACAACAACTAAGCATTTTCCCACTAGGTGGGGTCGGCTACATCGATCAAACGGCGCCACAGTGCCCTATCATGAATGTGATCAATAGATAGATTATTAACTATTAAATCATTCTTAATAGTTTCACTTATTATTTTCTTTGGCCTCCCTCTACCTCTAATTATTAGACTATTCTTCATCTGATCTACTATTCTCACTAGGGCTTCTGCAGGTCTTCTCCACATATGAGCAAACCACCTTAAGCGAGATTCAACCATCTTTTCCACAACAGGTGCTACCCCAACCTTCTCTCTAATGCACTCATTTCTAATCATATCTCTTCTGGTGTGTCCACACATCCAACGCAACATTCTCGTCTCTGCAACGTTGAGTTTATCCTCATGTTGTCTTTTGACCGCCCAACATTTAGTACCATACAATATAGCAGGTCTTATAGCCGTACGGTAGAATTTTCTTTTAACTTTGAGCGGCACTTTTTTATCACAAATGACACTCGAAGCTTTCCTCCATTTTATCCATCAAGCTTGAATCCTATGGTTTACGTCCTCCTTTACTTCCTCGTCATTTTGTATAATGGACCCAAGATAATTAAAACTTGTAACTTGTTTTAATATATAGTCTCTAAGTTTTACATATACATTCGTATTTGTTCGTCTCTTACTAAAAATACATTCCATATATTCTGTTTTATTTCTAGTTATACGAAAACTATGTGTTTCTAAAACTTGACAACATGACTTTAACTTCATATTTATTTCCTCTTTCCATTCACCAACTGGACTATATCATCTGCAAAAAGCATACATTGAGGCCCCAAATCTTGTGTATGTTAAGTAACTGCGTCCAAAATCAAATTAAAAAGATACTGACTCAGAGAAGACCCTTGATGTAGTCCAATAGTTGTGGAAAAATCTTTTGTGTCTCCATTTTGTGTTCTCACGCAAGTCGTTATCCTGTCGTACATGTCTTTGATTGCTTGAATATACGTAATACGTACTGTTTTCTTCTCTAAATCCTTCCATAAAATCTCTCTTAGCACTTTTTCATATACCTTTTCCATATCAATAAAAATCATATGCAAATCTTTCCGTCTTCTTTGATACCTTTCCATCAATATCTGTAGTAAATAAATTGCTTCCATAGTTGACCTTCTTAGCATAAAACCAAATTGGTTGTCACTAACTTGAGTCTCTTGTCTTAATCTTTGCTCAATGATCTTTTCCCATAACTTCATAGTATGACTCATGAGTTGAATCCCATGATAGTTGGAACAATTCTATATGACTCCTTTATTTTTATAGATAGGGATTAAAGTACTTCTCCATTCATCCAGCATTTTCTTAGATTTCATTATAACATTAAACAACTTAGTGAGCCAACTTATACCTTTCCTTCCAAAACTTTTCCACACCTCAATAGGTATATTATTGGGTCCTATTGCTTTGCCATTATCCATTCTCTTCCAAGCCTTCTCTACTTTTAGCTCTTGAATTCTACGATAAAAGCTATAATTACGGTCCTCTTCTACAATATTTAGTCAATCAGAGTCACAAGTCAACTCATGTCGTTCGTTAAAAAGTCCTTGAAAGTAACTCCTCCATCGTGCTTAGATATCTTGCTCCCTTACGAAAACATTACCCTCTTCATCTTTAATATATTTCACTTTATCTAGGTCCCTTGTCTTTCTTTCCCTTCCCTTCGCAAGCTTGTAAATTTTTCTTTCTCCATCCTTAGTTCCTAAAGATTGATATAATCCCTCAAAATCTCTAGATCTTGCTTTAATTACAGCCTTCTTAGCGTCTTTCTTAGCCACTTTATATTTATCCTAATTATCATTATCTTTACATAAGTGCCACTCCTTATAACACTCTCTTTTAACCTTAATCTTATCTTGCACCTCTGCATCCCACCACCAAGATTCTTTACCCTTAGGTCCAACCCCTCTTGATTCTCCAAGTATCTCTCTTGCTCTATTCCTAATCCCTTTGGCCATCTCGTCCCACATACCATTAGCACTTCCCTGGACCTCCCAAAGCCTCTCTTCCCCCGTTATTTTTTGAAAATTTATTTATTGTTCATTCTTCAAAAACCACCACCTAATTCTAGGAATTGTTTTCTTACTCTTTCTTTCTACTCTTCTCTTAACTTGTAAGTCCGAAACTAAAACTCTGTGTTGGGTAGCCAAGCTCTCTCTAGGTATGACTTTACAATTTGTGCAAAACTTTCTATCTGATTTCCTTACCAAGAAGAAATCTATTTGAGAGCTTGCTCCTCTACTCTTGTATGTGATAAGATGTTCTATCTGCTTTTTAAAGCAAGTATTTGCTATGGTAAAATTCTAGGCTAAAAAAAAATCCAAGATAATTTTACCCTCTTCATTTGCTTCTCCTAATCCAAAACCTCCATGTATACCCTTGTATCCTTTAGATTCCCTCCCTACATGTCCATTCAAATCCCTTCCTAGGAAAATCTTTTCTCCCAGAGGTATTTCTTAAATCAAAACTTCTAGATCCTCCCAAAAAGTTCTCTTGTGATGCTCCTCTAATCCAACTTGGGGAGGTGAATAATTTCTAATGATTATATTTCCTTAGATATCAAAAAATTGTCTAATAAATTTTATTTCCTTAACTAAATATTTATATAACTTTATTAATAAAATAAATGAAATTAGAGATGTTACATTTCTCTTCCCATAAAAGAAATTTTGTCCTCAAAATTTAAGAAATTACCTAATAAGAACAATTACATATATTTCTTCCTCATGACTTCTACCGACTCCCAAGTTGATTCTTCTAGAGTCAAATCTTCTCATAACACCTTAACTAGGGGAATAGTCTTATTCCTCAATTGTTTCACGTCAATGTCTAGTATGGATGCTGGTATTAGCTGGTATTTCTCCTTAATTTGGATTGGTTCATCTCGTATTACATGTGATGAATCTGGAAGATACTTCTAGAGTTGTGATACATGAAAAAATTATGTAGGTTGGACAAATTAGGTGGGAGGGCAACTTGATATGCTGACGTCCCCACTTTCTTTAGAATTTGGTAGAGTCCTAAAAATCGCAGACTTAGCTTTCTGGTCTTGAGAGACCTACCAACTCTAGTAGTTGGGGAAAGTTTTTGAAATACATGGTCTCCCTTCCTCAAACTCTAAAAGTCTATGTCTCTAATCATAGTAACTCTTTTGCTGACTCTAAGCTGTAAGTATTTTCTCTCGTATCATCCTAATTTGTTTAGTGGTTTACTGAACTAGATCAAGACCCAGTAAGTTCTTTTCTCCTACCTCAAACCAACATAGAGGAGATCAACACTTCTTAATATATAAAGCTTTGTAGGGGGCTATCTTAATACTTGAGTGATAGCTATTATTATAAGCAAACTCCACTAAAGGTAGTTACTTATCCCATCCTTTACCTTGCTCGATCACATAGGCCCTTAATATATCTTCTAAGGTTTGAATGGTCTATTATGTTTGCCAGTCAGTCTGAAGAAGGCAGGCAGTACTGAACCGCAATTGGGTTCTAAAAGCTTCCTGCAATGCTTTCCAAAACCTCGACGTGAACGTCGAATCTCTATCAGAAATGATATTTAGGAGAATTCCATGTAGTCTAACTATTTCTTGGACGTATAACTGTGTCAATTTATCCAGTGAATAGTTAATTTTTATGGCCAGAAAGTGAGCAGATTTGGTTAATCTATCAACTATTACCCAAATAGAGTTATGTCCAATTGAAGTCTTAGGTAAGCCCACCATAAATTCCATCAAAATATTGTCCTATTTCCATTTAGGGATTTCAAGAGGTTGTAGAAATCCCGCTGGTTTTTTATGTTCCACCTTCAACTTCTGACAAATTAAACATTTCGCCACAAACTCAGTAATGTCCTTTTTCATCCCTAGCCACCAATACATCTTCTTTAAGTCTTGATACATTTTAGTGGATTTAGGATGGACTATGTACTTACTCTACTGTGCTTCTTGTAAGATCTTAGTCATTAACTCTCATTTTTTAGGGACACAAATCCTTCACTGATACAAGATTGCTCTATCTTCCAAAATAGAAAAATTACCTTGATTTTTGTGATCTTGTAAGTATTGGTCGTGAGTTTAAGGCTTTTTATACTGGGCTTTAAGGTTACACTCTATACTTAACCCATTTATGATTAGCTTCTTTAGAGTAAGAGTACTGTCCAGCTTTAAATTTCGGAACTCCTCTAGTATCTACATCTCATACATCATCATTTGACCTATGTGTAGAGATTTTTTACTCAAGGCATCAACTACAACATTCACCTTTCCTAGACCATACTTTATCTCAAACTTGTAGTCATTGAGAAATTCTACCCATCTTCGTTGCCTCATATTTAACTTCTTCTGATAAAAAAGGTACTTAAGACTCTTATGATCATAATATACTTTAAATGTTAACCTGTACAAATAGTGTCACCAAATCTTAAGGCAAACACCACCGCTACCAATTCAAAATCATAGGTTGGATAATTTCCTTCATGGGGTCTTAGTTTTCTAAAGGTGTAAGTAACAACTCTCTTGTCATCCATGAGCACACACCTTAGCCCTTTCTTTAAAGCGTCACTATACACTTCAAACTATCCTGTGTGGTCTGGGATAATTAAAATAGGAGAAGTGGTCAATCTTGTCATAAGCTCCTGGAAACTAGCTTCACATTGATCAGTCCATTTTAAAGGACTTCCCTTCTGGGTCAATTTCGTCAATGGCAAGGCTATACGAGATAACTTTTGTATAAACCTCCTGTAGTATCCTGGCAAACCTAAGAAACTTCTAACTTCTATAACTGTCTTTGGTCTTTCCCACTAAATCACTGCTTCCATCTTGCTAGGGTCTACGACTACCCCTTTATTGGAAATGACATGTCCGAGAAATTTTTCCTCTGACAGCCAAAATCCACACTTCTCCAATTTAGCATACAACTTTTTCTCTTTCAGAAATTGCAACATAATTTGAAGATGTTGTTCATGTTCTTTCTCACTCTTAGAATATATCAAGATGTCATCAATGAACACTACCACAAATTGATCTAGGTAGGGTCAAAAAATGCGATTAATGTAATCCATGAAAATTACAGGTGCATTTGTCAACCTAAAGGGCATTATGAGAAACTCATAATGTCCATACCTAGTCCTAAAGGCTGTTTTTGGTACATCTTCCTCCTTAATTCTAATCTGATAGTATCTCGACCTCAAGTCAATTTTAGAAAAGATGGAGGCTCCCTTTAGTTGATCCAATAAATCATCTATCCTAGGTAGAGGGTACTTATTTTTGACAATCACCTTATTCAGCTGTTTGTAATATATGCTTAGTCTCAGGCTCTTGTATTTCTTCTTAACAAACAATACAGGAGCTCCCCAAGGTGATACACTCGGTCTAATGAATTGTTTGTCTAATAATACCTCCAATTGTTTCTTGAGTTCCTATAATTCCTTCGAGGCCATTCTATAAGTTGAAATAGAGATAGGCCTGTGCCGAGTAAAAGATCAATAGAGAACTTTATCTCTCTCTCAGGAGGCAAGCATGGAATATCTGGTGGAAATGATTCAAGAAACTTATTAGCTATTGGAATTTCATTAAGCTTCGATTCGACTTATAGGTTTGATAATTACAAGAGAATGTAACTAAGTAGTCCACTATTCAACTCCTGATTGACTTGATTTGCATTTAGCATTAATAACTGCATCTCCTCTTGTCGAGTAAGAGGTAGAAATTCAACGGTCTTGTTGCAATAATTTAGTAGGACCTGATTTTTAGACATTCAGTCTAACCCTATAATGACATCAATGCCTCTTAAAGGTAGACAAATGAGGTCTATAGAAAAAAATTTCTCTTAGATGTTGACCTGACAGTCTTCACATACAAAGGAAGTTAAAACCCTTTCCCCTGTGGGAGTTACTACAGATAACTCATAGGGGATTTTAGAAATAGGATATTCAAGCTCCCTAATACATTCTTCCAATATAAATGAATAACTAGCACTAGAGTCAAACAACACCATAAGAGCAAATCCATATATATAGCATGTACCTTGAATCATTTTGGAGGATTGAGTTTCCTTTTAGCGGCTAAGGGTGAAAACCCTTCCTTTCACTTAAGGCCTCTGTTCCGGCTGCTTCCCCACATTTTGTAGGTATTTCTTTGCAAAATAACCCTTCTGTCCGCAATTGAAGCAAATATCTAATCCCATGTAGCATGGCTGGTTACCATACATAAGTTCGCACGTAGTACACTTGATTGTGGAAAAGTTCTGTTGGAAGGGTCAGGGATTTACAATCATTGGCCTCTTGCCAGTACCCTATCCTTTTCCTCTGACATTTCTGCTAGATTTTTGTGGCCCGTTCTTCCTTTTCCAGAAATTTCTTTTTTGTTTCTCATCCGCCACTACCCTCAAACTCTTCTCTAGGAGTTTGCATTTTTTTATTAGAGGTAGAAACTCCCTGATTTCCATAGCTACAACAACATTCCTTATCTCTGGATTCAATCTCGCTTCAAACTTAACAGCTTTCCATGCTTCATCTGGGTTAAATCGCAGGTAAGAGGAGAACTTAGACAACTCCTCGAACCTCGCGATGTACTGGTCTACACTTATGCTACCCTGTCTGAGTTGGAGAAATTTGATCTCCTTCTCTGCCCGCATAGTACTTGGGAAGTACATTTCTAAAAAGGTGTCTTTGAACACTTGCTAGGTGATATGCCTTTCTTGGTGAGCTAAAAGTTCTCTAGCTCCATACCACTAGCATTCTATTTCATCTTTCATCATATATGCAGCAAAGATAACTTGCTGCTCCTCAGTACAACCCATCACTTCAAAGATTTTCTCTAATTCCCTTATCCACCTTTCAGCTACAATCTGGTCAAGCCACTTTAAAAAGAAGGTGGTCTAGTCCTTAAGAACTCGGATAAGCCGTTATCATTCCCTGCCATCTAGTTATTAACACAATTCTGGTTATTAGTGTAACATCCCGTAAGAAAATAAAATTTATTAGACAATTTTTAGATATCTAAGGAAATATAATCCTTAAAAATTCTTCACCTTACGTATATGCATAGAAATGATCTAACATTAATGAAATAGGTAAAGAGAGAAAACCTAAGAGGAAAAATTAGAAATAAATATACTAAAGAAAGGTGAAATTCTTGGGTAAGGAAGATAAATTTTTGTGAAGTAAATAGAGGTATTAAAATTTCAAGAAGATTGAATTAGGGTAATTTTTTCTAATTTAAGAGTTAAAGTTACTAAGTTTAGTATCTCCACCCATAAATTGGGCTTTCACCTATGGACACTTCATATAGAGTTTTTCTACTTCACATAAATTTTTAGCAAGCCAATAGGATAGCCCAAGGATGAAATAAAACGTAGACTTGGACTAGGATATAGAAATTGGACCGGTAGCCCAAAAATCATGAAAATGTGACTAAGCCATTATGAAAGGTAGAATTTTATCCAAAGTAAAGAAAATGGGTAAAAATGAGCCCAAACCCAAGAGGAAAAAAAAATAAAAATAAAATAAAGTGATGAAATAATGGTGCAATCAAGATTAGGTGACATGGCATTAAGACAAAAATTTAGCAAGTGGTGTGATATCCTACATTCATAATTTTAGCAAGTGGTATGATAATACATGGCATTAGAACAAAACATCTATATCCTACACTCATAATTTTAGCAAGTGGGTAATAATACATAGCATTATGACAAAACATCATTATCCTACACAAATAATTTTAGTTAAGCAAGGAAGATCTAAGGGTTGGAAATTTGCCAACTAAAAAGGCAAACCTATCATAATTGATTAAGACAAAAGAAAGAAAGAAATGAATCCTTAAATCAAAGGGACCTTGTCCCTTATCTTAGAAACATATTATCATAATTTTCAAAATACAAATCTCCTTTTGCTATGCATATCTTGACTGAGGAAGAGGAAGACAAGAACAAAAGTTGCTTGTTTTCCTAAAATTCAACCAAGTGTATCATAATTATGATGAGGTAGACCCATGATCATGAAAGATGAATTATTTGGTGGTCTATTTAAGCAAAACCCACCCCTATAACATTAGAATTTTAGTCCAAGTGAGGGAAAGGAAAAATAGAAGCAAGGTAGAGTGAGGAAAGGAGAGGAAGAAAGGAAGAAAGAGGAAGGAGAAGTTTAGAGGACTAAGTACTTAAGGTAAGTTTAACAATATTTCTTTTTGAAGAAAACTTTTGAAACTTATAATATTTCTATGAGATTTTGATCTTAGAACTTTGATTATTGGTCATGGATGTTGCTATATCATGTTACATATTATGATGTTTGAATACTTAGCCTGGTGTAGATAGTTCTGCATAGGTATGACTATGGATGGCAAACTTTTGAGCTTTTATTTTCAATATTCTGGGAAGAATCAGTTGGAATTAAAACAAATGGTTAACATGAAAAATGTAGATCTATGTTTCATGGATGTTTAGCCACTGGAATCACTCAATTTGGAGTCCATATGAGGTAGATATGGTCTAATTTGTAAGCAGTGGTCAGAAAATGGTTAATCAGGGAAGAATATGTTAGAATAGCTTCTGTGTTTTAATTTTTGGGAACTTTTTGTAGGGAATTAAAATAAATGGTTAACATACAAATTATAGATATATGTGTCACGGATTGTTAGCCACTGGAATCACTCAATTTGGAGTCTGTATGAGGTATATATGGTCCGATTAGTATGCAGTGGTCAGAAATTGGTTAATCAGGGAAGAATATTTTAGGATAGCTTCAGTGTTTTAATTTCTGGTAACTTTCTGTAGGGAATTAAAATAAATGGTTAACATAAGAATTATAGATATATGTGTCACATATTTTTGGTTAATCAGGGAAGAATATTTTAGGATAGCTTATGTGTTTTAATTTCTGGAAACATTCTGTAGGGTATTAAAATAAATGATTAACATAAAACTTATTTCTATATGTGTCACGGATTTTTAGCCACTGGAATAACTTAATTTGGAATTCTTATGAGGGAGATATGGACAAATTTGTAGGTAGAGGTCAGAACCTATCCGAGAAGAAATAACCTATACTTTGAGGGAGTAATATCACTTTGAGTTCTTAATATTTCGCCAAACTATTTAACATAATAGTATTAGATGATTGTTTTATGTTGAAATTGACACCAAGATCACCTACATCGGAATTAAATTAAGGGAGTTATGCTCTGATTTGTAAGAGAAGGTTAGATAGGATGAAAATCTGTATTAAGAAAATAAAGAAATAAAATTAATATTTAAAAAAGAAGAAGAATCTTATAAATGAAAATAATAAATGACTAGTATGTGCCATAGCCATAGCCATTGTATGGACTTCTTACCATCTTAAGTGTGAAATTTTGACATGAAAATATTTTATAAAGTGATATTTGAAATGGTTATGTTCATGGCATGATTACCAATAATTTTTGGTAATAGTTATATTTTGATGAACATACTTGTTATTGAAAGCATATTTTTGGCTATCTTTGTGGAAAGAAAAGAAATGAGCACGGTCACATGGCAATCCGTGTGGTGCACCAGTAGGGGACGCCCTACGAACAATTATGATCATGTTAATGAGAAAAGAAAGAGAAAGTAGGCTATGTCGGACGGAGCGAGAAAAGCCCGTACCGAAGAGTAGAAAATACTCACCTTGACTGGGGTAGCTTGATATGAGAATAAATTGATAGTCATCATATGATGTTCTGAAAATAATTAATCCTGTCATACATGTCATTACTGTACGATTCTCATGTGCATAGATATAGTGCATTCATGTGACCAGAGATATTTACTGTAGTTTATATAGCTGAACATGACGTGATCAGCTATATTGATGATGATTTATTGTTGAACTTACTGGGATTTAATTCTTACTATATTTCCATATCATGTTCAGAAAATTAGTTATGCAGATTTTTCTATGGCTCTGGCTTTTAGTGTACGTTAGATTGAGTTACTTTATGTTGGGCAGATCCCATAATCAAATAATATTTTTGTGGTCAAGTTGGTTCAGATCCCTGTGAAGGTGCAACCACCCACACCTATATCTCCGGAATTGGTCAACCAGAATAAATCATATGTAGTTATTTATGTGTTTAATTTTGTTGTACGTACGTTTTGATTAATGACGTATATGTGAACTCTATATTGTATAATAAATAAATAAATAAAATGTTGTTACAATTAGCATTTTGGAGGTATTATAGAATTTGGTTAGTGGTCGTGACTTGGTCTCAAATTGTCGTGGTAAGGTTGTGCAGGGTTTCCTCCGTATTTTTTGCCAGATTCTCCCTTGGTGGTGCCATTTCCTACTGTGGCACAAAGTTATGCTACTATTAAAGTGATCAAGCCCAATAGTTAGTTTCAAAAATATTTAACAGCTGTCATAATACCAACTCGGCATATAGATGGGAAACATTAGTAATTTTTTAACTATATGAAATCATTGATCCCTTACATAGTACAACCACAACATACTCAAGACACTATAAGATTGATTCAGATAACCATCCACCCACTGACGATCTAAGATCGACCTACTCTGATACCAATTATGTAACGACTCGATTTTTTTTTCACATATGTATATATATACTTTTAAAATCCCATGAAGTCATTACCTCTTTACTTCTAATTACTTAACTCATAATAACATTCGATTAATTTAACCAAGCATAATTCAAGGTTTACACATCATTGATTAACAACGTCCGTACACAAATCAAACACATATATGTCTGTATCTTATTCATCCATATTGACCAATTCTGGGAATACGGGTGAGGGTGGTGCACCTTCACCAGATCTTAGTCAACTCGACCTAACATACGCTAAAAGCTGTTCATAGAGAATATCTGCATATCTAGTCCTCTGAACATGATATGGAAATATAGTTAGAATTAAATCCCAGTATGTTCAACAATAAATCATAATTATTATTAATATAGATCATCATATCATGTTCATCTATATAAGCTACAGCAAATATCTTATGTCACATGAATACACTTTATCTATGCACATGAAAATCATATAGAAATGACATTATGGCATGAACACTATTTTTAGACTACCATATGATAACTATAAACTTATTATCATATCAAGCTACCCTGGTCAGGGTGAGTACTTTTTACTCTCTAGTACGGACTTTTTTTGCTCCGTCCGACATGACACACTTTCTCTTTCTTTTCTCATTAACAAAATCATAGCCGTAAGTAGGGCGTCCCTTACTGGTGCACCACATAGACCGCCACGTGACCGTGCTCGTCTCTATTTTTTTCTTTTCTTTTCACGTTAATAGTCAAAAATATCATTTCAATAACAAGTATGTTCATTATACTCGCATGCCATAATTTATTATCAAAACATAGTCATTACCAAAAATAATTAGTAAAATAAAATCTTGCCATGAGAATAAGCATTTTCAAATATCACTTTATAAAATATTTCCATATCAAAATTACACACTTAAGATGGTAAGCAATTCATGCAATGGCAATGGCTATAGTATACACTAGTCATTTATAAGATTTTTCTTCTTTTTAAATAATATTTTCCTCTCTCACTAAATAAAGCATAACACCCTCATTTTAAATCTGATTGAGGTGATCTTAATATCAATTGAAAGATAAGACAATCCTCTAAACCCCTTATGTTTAACATGTTAGTGAAATCTTAAGTAATGGGGGTGTTCTACTCCTTCAATTTCAATGTTATTTCCTCTTAGGTAGGTTTAGACCTCTACTTACAAATCTGACCATATCTCCCTTAGACAAACTCCAATTGAGGTGATTCCAAAGAATATAAATAGATAAGACACTTATATACAACTTTAATGTTTAAAATTTCTTCAGATTCCTTACTAATTATTCCCTGAAAATGGAAAATAAAAATGCTTACATTTACCACCCTGGATTCTAGACTAATTCTGACATCTACTCATTAATTAGCCATAATGCCCTCATATAGACTCCAAATTAAGTGATTGTAGAGCCTATAGATGTGTGATACATATATCTATATTTATTATGTTAACAATTTCCTTTAAATCCCTACAAATGTTTCCCAAAAATTTAAACACAGAAGCGTACTTAACAGATTCTTCCCTGGTTAGCTTGTTTATGACCTGTGCTTAATAATCTGACCATATCTCCCTCATATTGATTCCAATTTGAATGATTCTAGTAGATAAATATTTTTGAGACATATATCTATATTTATCTTGTTAACCATTTCTTTTAGTTCCTAAATTATTCTTCCCAAAATTTCAAAAACAGAAGCTTCCCTGGTTACTCTGAAATCCAGTCTCCTAACCAAACGTTTCCTAAGGTTTTAGTTCATCGTTATATTATGTCCTCTTCCATTTTCTTTCTAATTTGCATCTGATCATATTCCATCAATTTTTCACCACATTCAAATATACAAAATAGCAGCATAAAAACTATAAAATTTTGCCACCCAAAGCCATACCTATGCAGAACTTTCCACACCAACTGAAATGTTCAAAACATGCATCATATGCAAGATAAAATGTGACATGAAATAGCAACATCTATGACCAATCATCAAAGTAGCAATTATTGTATATTTCATCAAACTTCTAAGATAAAAAGTCCATATAAATGTTACAAATTTCAAAGCTTTTCTTCAAAAAGAGATATTGTTAAACCTACCTAAAGATCTCCCTAGCTCACTTAGTGAATTCTTTTTCTTGTTTCCTCTTGAAGGAAGTAGCATGATTTCTTCCTTCCTTTACCTTTTCTAGCAGCTCAAATAAGAGAAGGAGGGTGAGTTTTGAACCCTAAGGATGAAGAGAAAAGATGGATTAAAGTAGAGATTAAGCTAACTTAACTTGAGTACTTAACCTTCTAGACTTCTCCTTCCTCTTCCTTCTTCTCTTCTCCTTTCTTTCTCTCCTTTCCTCACTCTACCTTGCTTTTGTTTTTCCTCTCCCTCACTTGGACGAAATTATAATGTTAGAAGGGTGGGTTTTGTTGAAATAAACTATCAATTGGTTCAATTTTCATAATCATGGGTCTACCATATCACAATTAAGATGCACTTGTTTGTTTTTCAGGGAAAGACAACTCATGTTCTTGTCTTTCTGTCCCTTAGTCAAGATATGCATAGCAAAAGGAGATTTGTATTTTGAAAATTATGAAAAAATGTTCTTAAGACAAGGGACAATGTTCTTTTGATTTAGGGATTCTTTTTCTTTTTCTTTTGTCTTAATCAAGTATAATAGATTCGCCTTTCTAGTTGGAAAATTTCTAGCCCTTGAGTCACCCTTGCTTAGCTGAAATTATTTGTGTAGGATAAGGATGTTTTGTCATAATGCCATGTATTATTACCTACTTCTTGAAATTATGAACGTAGGATATAGACATTTTGTCCTAATGCCATGTGACATAATCTTGATTATTATTACACTACTATTTACTCATATGATTCTTATTTTTCCCTCTAGGATTTAGGCTCATTCTTACCCATTTTCTTTGCTTTTGCTGAAATTCTACCTTTCATGGAGGGCTTGGTCACATTTCATGGTTTGTGGGCTATTGCTCCAATTTCTATATTCTAGTCTAACTTTATGTTTTATTTCTTGCTTGTGCTATCCTATTGGCTTGCTAAAAACTCATGTGATGTGGAAAAACTCTATATGAAGTGTCCATCGGTAAAAGCCCAATGTATGGGTGGAGATGTTAAACTTTGGAACTCAAGCTTTTGAATTAGGAAAAATTACCTTAATCCAATCTTCTTGAAATTTTAAGACCTTTACTTACTTCCCAAAAATTTATCTTCCTTACACAATAATTCCGCCTCTCTTTAGTATGTTAGTTCTAAATTTTCCTATTAGGTTTTTTTTCTTTACTTATTCCTTTAATGTGAAAAACACTTTCTATGCATACACATAAGGTGAAGAATTTCTAAGGATTATATTTCCTTAGATATCTAAAAATTTTCTAATAAATTTTATTTCTTTAACTAAATATTTATGTATCTTTATTAATAAAAGAAACAAAATTAGGGATGTTACAGGGTGCACCAGTCTTGTTTGTTAAAAAGAAAGATGGTAGCCTTAGGTTGTGTATAGATTACAGGCACTTAAACAAGGTGACCATCAAGAATAAATATCCACTACCTAGGATAGATGAGCTACTGGATTAATTAGCTGAAGCGCCAGTCTTCTCTAAGATAGATTTGAGGTTAAGTTACCATCAATTGAAAATTAAGGTCGAAGATGTCCCAAAGACAGCTTTTCAAACTTGATACAGACATTATAAGTTCATAGTTATGCCTTTTGAGTTAACCAATGCCCCGACCACTTTCATGGATTATATGAATAGGGTTTTTAGGCCATACCTAGATAAGTTTGTTGTGGTTTTCATAGATGACATCTTAACTTATTCTAAGATCCTTAAAGAATTTTGGCTGAAGGATAGGAAATTGTTTGCCAAGCTTAGCAAGTGTGAATTTTGGCTGACAGAGGTGAGATTTCTAGGGTATGTTGTCTCCAAAGAGGGGATATCAATGGACCCTAGTAAAGTGGAAGTAGTGGTTAATTGGGAAAGACCAAAGATTGTCACTGAAATACAGAGCTTTCTAGGCTTAGCAGGATATTATAGGAGATTTATCGAAGAATTCTCTCAGATAGCCATGCCTCTAACTAGCTTAACTAGGAAGGACCAACCATTTGTGTGGGATGGTCGATGTGAGAGTAGTTTTCAAGAATTAAAAGCTAGGCTAACCTCCTCCTAGTGCGAGTGATACCTAACCCTAGTAAACTATTTACAATATATAGTGATGCATCTAAGAAGGGTTTAGGTTGTGTTTTAATGTAGTAGGGTAGAATAGTAGCTTATACTTCTCGGTAGCTTAGACCTCATAGGGAGAATTACCCCACACATGATCTAGAACTAGCAGCTAAAGTGTTTGCCCTTATGATTTGCAGACATAATTTATATGGTGTTAAGTTTGAAGTTTTTAGTAATCACAAGAGTCTTAAATACCTTTTTGACCAGGAGTTAAATATGAGACAAAGAAGATGGACGAAATTTCTAAAAGATTATGATTATACCCTTAATTACCATTCGAGCAAGGCAAACGTGGTTGCTGATGCCCTGAGCAGAAAATCCCTCCATATGGCATCATTGACGCTTAAGGAGCTGGACCTAATTGATGGCATGAGAGATTTGAATATCTTTTTCTCCACAGCCTAGTATCCTCCTTATGAGTGAATGAGGATTCAAAATGATCTCAGGGATAGAATTAAAGAGGCTCAAGTTTCTGATCCATACTTGAAGGACATTAGAAAAAAAATATGACAGGGAAAGTCTAAAGAATTTCACATTTCTGAGGATGGGCTTATCAAGTTTGGAGAGCGGCTGTGTGTACCTAAGGTGAAGGAATTGAGAGATAGTATCTTAGCTTAAGCTCATAAGAGTAGGTATACCCTACATCCTAGAGCCATTAAGATGTATCAAGACTTAAAAAGGATTTTCTGGTGCCCTAGGATGAAAATGGACATAACCCGTTATGTGTCTAAGTGATTAGTGTGTCAGAGAGTCAAGGTAAAACACCAAAAGTATGGGGGATTGCTCCAACCCTTACATATTCCTGAGTGGAAATAGGATAACATCTCTATGGATTTTGTCATGGTTTTTCCTAGGACATCATCTGGCTATGATGCAATTTGGGTAAATGTGGATAGATTGACCAAGTCTGCCCACTTTATAGCCATTAAGTCTACTTATTCTCTAGATAAGTTGGCACAAGTGTATGTTCGTGAAATTGTTAGACTCCATGGGATACCTACCAGTATTGTTTCTGATCGAGACCCCAGATTTACTTTTAGATTTTGGAAATCTTTGCAAGATGCCTTAGGTACTAAACATAGGTTTAGCATGGCCTACCACCCACAAATTGACGGGAAGACTGAGAGAACAATTCAGACTTTAAAAGATATGCTTAGGGCTTGTGTATTAGAAATGAAAGGAAACTGGGATGTGTACCTACCTTTAGTTGAAATTTCTTATAATAATAGTTATTATTCCAGTATCCAGATGGCTCCCTTTGAAGCTTTGTATGGAAGAAAGTGTAGGTCACCTCTGTGTTGGGCAGAGCTAGGGGAGAGGAGTCTTTTAGGCCCTGATTTGGTTTACCAAACCACAAGGCATATTGAACTTATTAGAAAAAGATTGCTAGCTGCCTAAAGTAGACGAAAGAGCTATGCTGATAAAAGAAGAAGGTCCTTAGATTTTGAAATAGGCAACCATGTTTACCTTAAGCTAACTCTATTCACGGGTGTGGGGAGGTCTTTGAAAACTGACATGCTATAAATTAAGCATGTATTTAGGATAGTTTATGTTACTTTTTATTTTATTTAAATGGTGAATAAATAGGATTTAATTAACTTTTGTGTTTTATGTTTTAGGAATAATAAAGAAGAAAGGAAGAGAAAAATAGAGAGAAAATCATGAAAAATGATAATTTTTGACCTTTTATCACTAATGGAGGTATATCTTGCCCATTTGAGCTCAGATCGAGGTGATTTTAGCGGCTATGGAAAGGAAAAACATCGAGCTACAACTTTTGTGTTCGGCACTTTGGCAAAATTCAGAGTTTTCTGGGCCTCGCGGTGCTCGTAAGTTAGAGCCGCGGCGCCCCTCCCCAGGAACCAAAGAGCGCCGCAGCGCTCCATGACATATTCTCCGTAGCGTCACAGCGCTCTACTTGAGTGTCGCGGTGTTTGTCGCCGTACAGACTTGCTGATTTCGTGATTTTAGCTCTTTTCACTCAAATTGAAGCCCAATGGACTGTGATTTGACATAAATACATTCCTACTTCGATTAGGAGGAGTTAATCTATAAAAAGAGAGAAAAGCAAGCAGAGAAGGCATCCAATCCTTCGTCCATGTTCTTCAATTCTTCTTTAGATTTTCTTATGGCCTTGCGTGGCTAGTTCTTTTTAGTTGGTTAAGGTAGGTTGAAACCTCAAGGGATTTGTATACATTGTGAGATGTTGACTTGATTTTATTATTTCAATTTGAATTGAGTATTGATTATTCATCTTCTCTTCTTCCCAATGATTATTCATATGATTGCTAGGGAGGCCTACTAGTATATTGTATGTCTTAATCTACCGCTGAATTGTGTTTTGAACAAAGTCTTCCATTCTGCAATTCATGAGGCAAATAGGTTTGAGAATTTTGGATTATAAATCATTGAACCAATGATGAATGATTAACTAAATTAGATATAGCCGATGTGTTTATATTTGTTTAGCTCTGTCAGTTTCTCTAGTCCTTCATGCAGTTAACAAGTTATGTTTTACCGATGTGCTAAAAGATTGCTTGTTAATTAGGGTTTAATTAGTACGATTGTCATTAATTTACTAGACTCAAGGATGAACAGGGTTAGAAACCCAATGATAGATATTCAATTACAGATTGATTATGTTGTCAATGATCAATGCAATCCCTTGATGGTGGATATAAACCAAAACCAACGTCTTTATCATTAATCACTCTCTTATTTACTTTCATTATTGTTTACTTGATTTTATTTGCAACTATCAATCCCCCCTTTTTCTATTCACATAAGGTAATACCAGTCTCTGTGGGAATGACCCTTACTCCCACCACTACAGGTTAGTTTTGAGGTAAGGTATCAATTTGGGTGTACCTACGACAGTACGCACCAAATTTTGGCGCCGTTGTCGTTGACTGCGTCATTACTTTTTGTGATTTTTTTGATTTTTTCCTGTAACTCGTTCTTCTAATTCTCAAGATTTACAGTTCAATCCAGATATTGAAAAATCTGTATACAGGAACAGAAGAGAAATTCAAGAAGACGTTGATCAGGATAAGGAGGAAGTGATCATGGCCAGACACCCCACTTTGAAGGAGCTTGCAGCCCCTGATTTGCATCAGCAACCCTTATGCATTACTTTTCCTAATATTGATGACAATGTTAATTTTGAGTTGAAATCTGGATTAATTCATCTCTTACCTAATTTTCATGGTCTTGCAGGAGAAGACCCGCATAAACATCTGAAGGAATTCCATGTGGTATGTACCAGTATGAAGCCCCCTGGAGAAACTGAGGAACAAATAAAACTCAGGGCTTTTCCTTTTTCCTTAAAAGATTCAGCCAAAGATTGGTTGTATTATTTGCTCTCTGGTACTATCACTACCTGGAATGAGATGAAGAGAATGTTTTTAGAACGTTATTTTCCTACATTTAGAGCTGCTACTATTAGGAAAGAAATATGCGGCATTAGGCAATTGCATGGTGAAACGCTTAATGAATATTGGGAGAGGTTTAAGAAACTTTGTGTAAGTTGCCCACATCATCAGATTAGTGAGCAGCTACTAATCCAATATTTTTATGAAGGTCTTTTGCAGGGAGATAGGAGCATGATAGATGCAGCTAGTGGAGGAGCACTAGTAGATAAAACTTCTGAAGTAGCCAGAATCCTGATATCAAATATGGCTGCCAATTCACAACAATTTGGCATTAGGAATGATCCTCCTATTAGGCATGCCCACGAGATAAGTACCACTTCTCTACAAAATCAAATATCTGAACTAACTTCTCTTGTGCGCCAAATGGCTATAGGTACACTTCAGTAAGTTAAAGTCTATGGAATATGTTCAGCGACAGGGCAACCTACTAATATGTGCCCTACACTTCAATAGGAATCCATAGAACAAGCTAACGCTGTAGGAGGTTTTCCTAGATAACCAAATAGGTATGATCCTTATTCTAATACATACAATTCTGGATGAAAGGATCATCTGGTGCGCACTGTCGCAGGTGCACCCAAATTAATACCTTACCTCAAAACTAACCTGTAGTAGTGGGAGTAAGGGTCGATCCCACAGAGACTGGAATTACCTTATGTGATTAAAAGGGGGGAATTGATAATTTCAAATTAAGTAAAGTAAATAATAATGAAAATAAATAAGCGAAAGTGATTAATGATAAAGACGTTCGTTTCAGTTGGTATCCACCATCAAGGGATTACATTGATCATCGACAACATACTCAATCTGTAAATGAACATCTATCATTGGGGTTTTAACCCTGTTTCTCCTTAAGCCTAGCAAATTAATGATAATCACACTAATAAAACCCTAATCAACAAGCCATCTTTTAGCACATCGGTAAAATATAACTTGTTAACCGCATGAAGAACTAGAGAAACTGACAGAGCTAAACAAATATAAACACATCGGCTATATCTAATTTAGTCAACCATTCATCATAGGTTCAATGATTTATAATCCAAAACCCTCAAACCTATTTGCCTCACAAATCGCAGAATTAAAGACTTTGTTCAAAACACAATTCAGCGGTAGATTAAAACAGACGAAATACTAGTAGGCCTCCTAGCAATCATATCAATAATCATTAAGAATAAGAACAGATGAACAATCAATATTAAAAAAAAATTGAAATAATAATAACAAATCCACATCTCACAATGTATAAAAATCCCTTGAGGTTTCAACTCACCTTAACCAACTAAAAGAGAATTAGCCATGCAGGGCCATAAGATAAACAAAAGAAGAGTTTAAGAATGTAGATAAAGAATTCGGTGAAAGATTGGATGCCTTCTCTGGTTGCTTTTCTTTCTTTTTATAGACTTTTTCCTCCTAATTGGTGTAAGAGTGTTTCTAGGTCCAATTTCGGCTTATCGAGCTTCAATTAGAGTTAAAAACCCTAAAAATTGCAAACTCAATGACCTGATGCGACGGCGGGCGCCACAGCGCGCTACTCGGGCACCGCGGCACTTCAGAAAGCTTCTGACAGGGTACCGCAACGCTTAGGCTAGCTCTGGTGAACTCTGAATTCTGACGCTTGGGCGTCGCGGCGCCCGGTGCTTCTGGGCAACAAATGCCGCAGCGCGCTAGGCAGCGCCGCGGTGCTCTCTTGCCAGCGTCGCGGCGCCTGTAAAACTCCAGAATTTGCCGAAGTGTAGAACATGAAAGTTGTAGCGCTATTTCTCTTCTTTTCCTACCGCTAGAATCAACTTAATCCAATCCAAATTGAAGGAGATATGCTAAAATTAGTGACCAAAGGTCAGAATTCACAATGCTGCACTAAGATTCTGATTTGCAAGCTCTGTAACGCTATGAAATCTCCTGAATTGGACCACGTGTTCAACATAAACGTTGTAGAGGATTGTGTTATCGTTTCACAGCCACTTGAATCACTTTGATTGGAGTTCATAAGAGGGAGATATGAGCAAAACAGTGTTAAAAGGTCTGGAATCGCTGCAATGTAGCATTTTTTCATGAATTTCTTATCTTTTTCTTCCATTTTCTTCTTCCTTTGTTCCTACAACACAAAACACAAAACTAAGCTAATTTCTAATTATATTTTACTTAAATCAAACAAAAGGTAAGCATAAAGGTATTAAAATCATGCTTAATTAAGATCACATCAAATATCCCCACACTCAACCTTTTGCTTGTCCTCAAGCAAAATAATCCCTAAAGATAAAATCAAAAATCAATATATGTAGTAAGTGTTAGGCTTACCAAACTTTCTGCCTCATATCATAAAAATATGTTCAAGAAAAATTTCGAAAGATCATAATCATACACAAAATTAACCCAAATGTAATTCATTATTTTATCCTCTTGAATTCCAAGTGTGTGTGTGTTTTGAGTCATTAAATTTCATTTTACCCAGATGAGTTTATATATCCCAAAATTTTTGTTGTAGATCTCTAAGTAGTTTAGGATTTCCATATGCTTATTCTTCATGCCACTCTCCACTAATGTAGGCCAAAACTACCTCTAGGATCAATAAGACTTTATTTAGCTTGTAATGTGGCCAGGATATAAGGTGGGATAAAGGATACAAATTTAGGCTCAATCACCCAACACCACATGATTAAATATGATCTCTTGAGCTTTTATAAATTTGGGGAGATTTTCCCCCCACACTCATTTTCTTTTTTCAATTGAATTTGATCCATCATTTTCTTCGATTCTCAATTCTTTTTTTCTTTCAGCCACAAAATTTGCTTTTATCCTCTTTGGATATTTCTTCTCTCTTCTTTGCATAATTCTCCTTCTTTTTTTTGCATAACTTCTTTCTTTTCTTTGCTCCACCTTTCCACTCTTCTGTAAATAAAGCTCTACAACACAAGTATTCAGAAAAATAATCATGGAGTGAGTGAATAGGATAAAAAATAAGGATATTCATACAAAATTTGGCTTTCGGCTCATTTGTGAAAAAGTTCATTAAGCTCAAAATAGAGGAACTAAGGATATTTCATTGTGTAGGTTAGGCTAGAAAGGCTCAATCTATCCAATAATGCGTAAATCATCTCCTAAATAATAGTATTAACCTAAGATTTCGCCTCAAGCAGCATTCAAATAAGTTCTAAAATCCTGTTGAGATCATTACATATTTTTGAATTATATAAACCTTTTTTAAGTAAAAGATAAATCGAATGCCTAAATTTATTGTGCAAAATATTTCAGGATTCTAAAGTCAAAAGTAATAAATTGCAAAAGGGATAAAATCACATACAACCATAAAGTTTCTACATTTTTCAAGAGCTAAAAAAAAATTGGATAGTCATATCATTGGCTGTTGTTTGTGCCTAACATCCCAAAACATAAATTGAAACACTCAAACAAACAATCAACTTGCTAAACGCAATAAAAAATGCATTAATAGTGAAAATCAGAAAATTGATGCTCATAATAGGGTCACAATGATTCAGCCAAATAAACTTCCACCCCTACACTCAAACTTTACATTGTCCTCAATGTAAAAGAAAGATAAGAATTATGGAAAGATATAGAAAAACATATGAGTTAAGTGGACTTCCCTGAATTTGTTTGGGGTGGAATGAGCATGTTAGTGTGACATCATTGGACCCTGAATTGCTCCAATTTTCACCTTCCTTTTTTTTTACTATGTTGGGTTGCCTCCCAATAAGCACCTTTGTTTAATGTCGTTGGCTCGACTCAAGGCTCCTTATGTCATTCAAGGAGGATCCTTGATGTTAACTTTGAATTGGCTTGCCTTTGAATGTGCAGAATTTTGAGGTTCAGCTGCATTATGAAGAGGGAAGTTAGTATTAGTCAAATATTTAATTAAATGAGAACTCAACTTACCTGGAAATAACCGATGTCTTGAGTAGCTTTTGGCATCCAATTTAATTTCATCATTTTGAGATTCTACCAAAGCATGCGGTAACTTTCCTCTATCTTTGAGTAGGGCATATTTATTTGAGGTTATAACTTCGGGTGGTTCTCCACTGTATATGCCCTTTAAATGGCTAGGGAGGCTCTTTAAGCCTAGGTCAGAATACTGCACAATAGAAGGTACAAGTATCTTATTAGAAATTGGTAACAACATAGAAAGATCCTTACATGTTTGCTGCACTTCTGGTACTTCCTCTCCTGCTGAAATATTCTCTTCAAATTTAGCGTTTAGGGTACATTCCATAACCTCTTTCTTAGTAGGCGTACTAGTGTCAACTTCCAAGTCATCTTTTTCATTCAGTGCAGAATTTTCTTCCTTTTGCATTAACGATGCTGGGGCTAGACTTTCAATTTCTAAATTTTGAGCCTCTAGCCTGCTGACTGTTGTTGCTAATTGTCCAATTTGATTTGTTAAGCTTTGAATGTTGGCCCTTACCTCTTGTTGAAATTGATGAGTACTTTGTGTAAGAGATTTAACAATATCTTCTAAAGGAGTACTTACCTGAAAATCCTGAGATGTATTCTATCTAGGATAATAGGCCTGTTGAGTATGCTAAAAATTTGCAAAATTTTGTTCTGCAAGACTATTTTGTGCATTCTCATACCTAAAGTTGAGATGATCCTTCCATCTAGTATTGTACATGTTTGAATAGGAATCATACCTCACTTGTTGTGGTTCATGAAAACCATTAACCATATTTACCTGCTCAAATGACTCATCATAGAAAGTTGGGTACCCAAAAGAAGGATGCCCTATGGCTGAATAATTTCCATAGCACTTCTCTCTTTGCATATTTTCTACACGTTGACGAACAAGAGAAGTTAAATTTGCAAGTTGCTCTTCAATGGAAGAACTACATACCTCACCAGCATATCTTAATGGAGAGCCCAGCCTAGTGCCAAATTGTTGAAAATTGGCTGCCATATTCAAAGTTATAAAGAAAAGAAAAAAAATCACAAAAGGTAAATAGACACAGTCCCCGGCAACGTCGCCAAAATTTGGTGCGCACTGTCGCAGGTGCACCCAAATTAATACCTTACCTCAAAACTAACCTGTAGTAGTGGAAGTAAGGGTCGATCCCACAGAGACTGGAATTACCTTATGTGATTAAAAGGGGGGAATTGATAATCGCAAATTAAGTAAAGTAAATAATAATGAAAATAAATAAGCGAAAGTGATTAATGATAAAGACGTTGGTTTCGGTTGGTATCCACCGTCAAGGGATTACCTTGATCATCGACAATATACTCAATCTGTAAATGAACATCTATCATTGGGGTTTTAACCCTGTTTCTCCTTAAGGCTAGCAAATTAATGATCATCACACTAATAAAACCCTAATCAACAAGCCATCTTTTAGCACATCGGTAAAATATAACTTGTTAACCGCATGAAGAACTAGAGAAACTGATAGAGCTAAACAAATATAAACACATCGGCTATATCTAATTTAGTCAACCATTCATCATAGGTTCAATGATTTATAATCCAAAACCCTCAAACCTATTTGCCTCACGAATCGCAGAATTAAAGACTTTGTTCAAAACACAATTCAGCGGTAGATTAAAACAGACGAAATACTAGTAGGCCTCCTAGCAATCATATGAATAATCATTAAGAACAAGAACAGATGAACAATCAATATTCAAAAAAAATTGAAATAATAATAACAAATCCACATCTCACAATGTATAAAAATCCCTTGAGGTTTCAACTCACCTTAACCAACTAAAAGAGAATTAGCCATGCAGGGCCATAAGATAAACAAAAGAAGAGTTGAAGAATGTAGATGAAGAATTTGGTGAAAGATTGGATGCCTTCTCTGGTTGTTTTTCTCTCTTTTTATAGACTTTTTCCTCCTAATTGGTGTAGGAGTGTTTCTAGGTCCAATTTCGGCTTATCGAGCTTCAATTAGAGTTAAAAAACCCTAAAAATCGCTAACTCAGCGACCTGATGCGACGGCGGGAGCCACGGCACGCTACTCGGGCACTGCGGTGCTCCGAAAAGCTTCTGACGGGTGCCGCGGCACTTAGGCTAGCTCTGGTGAACTCTGAATTCTGACACTCGGGCGCCGCGGCGCCCGATGCTTCTGGGCAACAAATGTCGTGGTGCTCTCTTGCCAGCGCCACGGCGCCTGGAAATATCTAGGATTGGCCGAAGTGTCGAACATGAAAGTTGTAGCTCTATGTCTCTTCTTTCTATTGCCACTAGAATCACCTTAATCCAATCTAAATTGAAGGCGATATGCTAAAATTATTGACCAAAGGTCAGAATTCACCCTGCTACACTATGATTCTGATTTGCAAGCTCTGTAACGCTATGAAATCTCCCGAATTTGACCAAGTGTTCAACATAAAAGTTGTAGAGGATTGTGTTACGTTTCAGAGCCACTTGAATCACTTTGATGGGAGTTCATAAGAGGGAGATATGCGCAAAACAGTGCTAAAAGGTCTGGAATCGCTGCAATGTAGCATTTTTCCATGAATTTCTTATCTTTTTCTTCCATTTTCTTCTTCCTTTGTTCCTACAACACAAAACACAAAACTAAGCTAATTCCTAATTATATTTTACTTAAATCAAACAAAAGGTAAGCATAAAGGTATTAAAATCATGCTTAATTAAGATCACATCATCATCCAAATTTCAGGTATGGGAATGCACAAAATAGGCCTGCAGGACAATATTTTCAACAAGACCAACAGGCCTATTATCCTAGACAGAATGCATCCTAGGATCATCAGGTAAGTAATCCATTGGAAGACATTGTGAAAACTCTTGTACATAACTCTCATCAATTTTAGCAAGAGATAAGAGCTAGCATTTAGAACCTGACAACTCAAGTAGGTCAGTTAGCAACCACAGTGAGTCGATTGGATGCTCAAAACTCAGGTAAGTTACCTTCACAAACTGTGGTAAACACAAGGGAAAATGTGAGTGCAATTATGCTACAAGGTGATAAAGAAGTTGAGACCCCAATGCAAGAGTTACATGCACCAACTGAGCAAGAGGAAGCCAATAATGATGTAACCATGGTAGGTAAGCATCCAAAAGGTAAGTCTGAACCTTTCTCTGAATATAAATCTAAACCTCCCTTTCCGAAAGCTTTGAAGGAAAATAGGATGAATGAGAGAACTTATGAACTATATGATACCTTTAGAAAGTGCGAGGTAAATCTTCCTCTTTTGGATGCAATCAGTCAGGAACCTCACCATGCCAATTTCTTAAGGGATTACACACCCAACAGAGGAAGCAGAAGTTGAAAGGAGCTGAGAAAGTAAAAGTAGGTGAGCATGTTTCTACAATTATTCAGAAAAAACTCCCTACAAAATGCAAGGACCCAGGTATGTTTTCTATTCCCAACTCTATAGGAAACAATACATTTGATAAGGCCATGCTAGATCTAGGAGCATCTATTAGTGTCATGCCATACTCTATCTATGCATCTTTAGCACTAGGACCTCTGAAAGAAACTAGTGTTATAATACAATTGGCTGACAAATCTAACACCCTGCCTGAGGGTGTAGTTGAGGATGTTTGAGTACAAGTTGGTGATATGATTTTTTCTGCTGATTTTTATGTACTTAAGATAGAGAGTGGTGATCAAACAACTCCAAATTTGTTTGGGAGACAATTCTTAAAAACATCCAAGGCCATAATAGATGTTCATAGTGGCACACTGACAATGGAATTTGAAGGAAAAATTATGAAATTCAGTAATTGCAGTGCCATGAAAGATCTCACTGCCTATGCTATTAATATGGTAAATTCTATAGCACAGGATGTTGAGCCTTTAGAGACAAAGGTTGAGAAATCAGCCTTGAGTGTTCACTTGAAGGAGAATAATGTAGAAGCTCCAAAAGTGCAGCAAACAGGTAAGGATCCCTTTACCTCAACACCAAATCCTAATGCAAATGCACCTTCTATTTTGCAGGATCCTGGGTCAAATTTGTCACCTCTTCCCAATCACTTGAAATACTTGGAAGTAGGAGATGCATCACCTATTTTAGTTGCCAAGAATTTGGGTGTTAAAAAAGAAGAGGAATTGATGCATATTCTTCAGAAAAAAAAGAAATGCCATTATAAAAATAATTGCAAACCTTAAAGGCATAGACCCGACTGTAGAGTTGTATCAAGTTCTAGAAATCAGAGGGGTTGGACCCCTTAAAGGTAAGAAATCTCTCCCTTGGTTAGGACCACTTGTTATTACTAATGTGGCTTCTGGTTATGCAGTTGAATTTCAAGGAATGAATCAGTCCCAAAAATTTAAAGTGAACATCAAAGAGTCTCCATGAACAAAGATAAGGAGCTAGGTCAAGCCAATGACATTAAACAAAGGCGCTTATTGGGAGGCAACCCAACATTAAAAAAAGGTGAAAATTGGAGAA
This sequence comes from Gleditsia sinensis, assembly GCA_037074535.1. Taxonomy (NCBI): domain Eukaryota; kingdom Viridiplantae; phylum Streptophyta; class Magnoliopsida; order Fabales; family Fabaceae; genus Gleditsia; species Gleditsia sinensis. The sequence goes on from CM073465.1 coordinate 26,103,700, forward strand.
ATTCAGGGTCCAGTAATGCAACATGCGCATTCCACTCCAAACAAATTCAGGGAAGTTCACTTAACTCATATGTTTTTCTATATCTTTCCCTAATTCTTGTCTTTCTTTTACATTGAGGACAATGTAAAGTTTGAGTGTGGGGGTGGAAGTTTATTTGTCTGAATCATTGTGACCCTATTATGAGCATCAATTTTCTGATCTTCACTATTAATGCATTTTTATTGCATTTAGCAAGTTGAGTGATTGTGTGAGTGTTTCAATTTATGTTTTGTGATGTTAGGCACAACCAACAGCCAATAATATGACTATTCAAAAAATAATTTATCTCTTGAAAAATATAGAAAATTCATGGTTATATGCAATTTTATCGCTTTTCAATTTATTACTTTTGACTTTAGAATCCTGAAATATTTTTGCACAATAATTTTGGGCATTAAATTTATCTTTTACTTAGGGAAGGTTTATATAATTCAAATATATTTCATGATCTCAACAGGATTCTAGAATTTATTTGAATGACGCTTGAGGCAAAATCCTAGGTTAATACTATTAATTAGGAGATGATTTAGGCATTATTTGATAGATTGAGCCTTTTAAGCCTAACCTGAGTAATGAAATATTCCTAGTCCCTTTATTTTGAGCTTAATGAACTTTTCTTTCTAAAATCCATAAATGAGTCAAAAGCCAAACTTTATAGGAATATCCTTATTTTTCTTTACACTTTTCACTCACTCCATGATTATTTTGCTAAATATTTGTATTGTAGAGCTTTATTTACAAAAAGGATAAGAACAAATGTTGTGTGAGAAAGAAAAAAGAGGAAAATGATAGATTAAATTGATGCAAGAAAAGGAGCGCGGGGAGAAAATCTCCCCAAAATTATTATTGAAAAAAAGAAGAGAAAAGCAAAGAGCTCAAGAGATCATATTTAATCATGTGGTACTGGGTGATTTAGCCTACATTTATATCCTTTATCCCACCTTATACTCTGGCCACATTACAAGCTAAATAAAGTCCTTTTGATCCTAAAAAGTAGTTTTGACCAACATTAGTGGAGAGTGGCATGAAAAATAAGCATATGGAAATACTACAAAGAGATCCATACCTAATTTCTTGAGATATATAAACTCATTTGAATGAAAGATGGTTGAACTACTCAAAGACACACACACACTCAAGGCTCTAGAAAATAAATTCTGAATTGCATTTGAATTGAATATTGCACATAGTCAATAAATTTTCTAAAATTTCTTTAAGAGCATACAATTTTTACTAGGAGGCTACATATTGGTAAGTCTTTCACTCATCTGATTTATTGAATATTGTTCACATGAATTAATTTGTTTGAGGACAAGCAAAAGAGTAAGTGTGGGGGTATTTGACATGCTATAAATTAAGCATGTATTTACCATAGTTTATATTACTTTTTATTTTATTTAAATAGTGAATAAATAGGATTTAATTAACTTTTGTGTTTTATGTTTTAGGAATAATAAAGAAGAAAAGAAGACAAAAATAAAGAGAAAATCATGAAAAATGCTAATTTTTGACCTTTCATCACTAATGGAGGTATATCTTGCCCATTTGAGCTCCGATCGAGGTGGCGGCTAAGGAAAGAAGAAACATAGTGCTACAACTTTCATGTTCGGCACTTCGGCAAAATCTAAAGTTTGCTAGGTGCTGCGGCGCTCGTAAGTTAACACCGTGGCGGCCCGTCGTGGCTAGCTCGGAGAGCCGTGGCACGGGTCATAGGCACCGCGGCGCCCCTCCCCAGGAACCATAGAGCGCCGCGGCGCTCCGTGACATATTCTCTGTCGCGCCACGGCGCCCGTCGCCGTACAGACTTGCTGATTTCGTGATTTTAGCTCTTTTCACTCAAATTGAAGCCTGATGGACTGGGATTTGACATAAATACATTCCTACTTCGATTAGGAGGAGTTAATCTATAAAAAGAGAGAAAATCAAGCAGAGAAGGCATCCAATCCTTCGTCCATGTTCTTCAATTTTTCTTTAGATTTTCTTATGGCCTTGCGTGGCTAGTTCTTTTTAGTTGGTTGAGGTAGGTTGAAACCTCAAAGGATTTGTATACATTGTGAGATGTTGACTTGATTTTATTATTTCAATTTGAATTGAGTATTGATTATTCATCTTCTCTTCTTCCCAATGATTATTCAAATGATTGCTAGGGAGGCCTACTAGTATATTGTATGTCTTAATCTACCGCTGAATTGTGTTTTGAACAAAGTCTTCCATTCTGCGATTCATGAGGCAAATAGGTTTGACGATTTTGGATTATAAACCATTGAACCTATGATGAATGATTAACTAAATTAGATATAGCTGATGTGTTTATATTTTTTTAGCTCTGTCAGTTTCTCTAGTCCTTCATGCGGTTAACAAGTTATGTTTTACCGATGTACTAAAGGATTGCTTGTTAATTAGGGTTTAATTAGTGCGATTGTCATTAATTTACTAGAGTTAAGGAGGAACAGGGTTAGAAACCCAATGATAGATGTTCAATGACAGATTGATTATGTTGTCAATGATCAATGCAATCCCTTGACGATGGATATCAATCGAAACCAACGTCTTTATCATTAATCACTCTCTTATTTACTTTCATTATTGTTTACTTGATTTTATTTGCAACTATCAATCCCCCATTTTTCTAATCACATAAGGTAATACCAGTCTCTGTGGGATTGACCCTTACTCCCACTACTATAGGTTAGTTTTGAGGTAAGGTATCAATTTGGGTGTACCTGCGACAGTACGCACCAAAAACCAAAAAGCTCAGTCCCAAATACATTAGTCATTTCTAAATTCTTGATCTGACCAGATCAGTAGCTTATAAACTTGCAATTTCTCCAAACCTTTCTCAAATTCATGATGTATTTCATATTTCCCAACTCAAAAAGTATAACTTAAACCCTTCACATATCATAGAGCACGAATCAATGCATTTATAAAATAGTCTGTCATACACTGTAAGGCTATATTAGATCATTGACATTAAGTCTAAACAATTAAGGAATAAGAACATCCCCTTAGTTAAAGTGGTCTAGAAGGGACTATCCGCTAAGGAAGCAACTTGGGAGACAAAAGAAATAAAGAGAACCTATCCACATCTATTTGAATAAGGTATGTTAAAGTTTGTGGACAGAATTCTTTTAAGCGGGAAGGACATGTAACATCCTAAGTGTAATAACTCCAATTTTTTTTTCTTTTACATATATACATATATGTATATTTCTAAAATTCCATGAAGTCATTACCTTCTTACTTATAACTATTTAACTCATAATAACATTCAATTAAATTAACCAAACATAAATAACGTTTATGAAATACCATTAACACTTATACAATTATGGGTTCACATACACATTATTAATCAAAACATAAGTACAAAAATAACACGCATATAACTATACATTTTATTCATCGATATTGACCAGTTCTGGAGATACGCGTGTGGGTGGTTACACCTTCACCAGGATCATAGCCAATTCAACCCAACGTACGCTAAAAGCCGGTCATAGAGAATATCTGCATAACTTAGTTTTCTGAACATGATATGGAAATATAGTGAGAAATAAATCCCAGTAGGTTCAACAATAAATCATTATCAATAATGCTTGTCATGTCATGTTCATCTGTATAAGCTATGGCAATTATCTTTAGGTCACATGAATGCACTTTATCTATGCACATGAAAATCATACAGTTATAACATATATGGCATGAATAACTATTTTCAGAATACCATATTGTAACATTCCTAATTTCGTTTCATGTATTAATAAAAGTACAAAAGTATTCAAAGTAACATCTCTAATTTCTTTTCTTTTATTAATAAAGGTACATAAATATTTAATTAAGGAAATAAAATTTACTAGACAATTTTTAAATATCTAAGGAAATATAATCCTTAGAAATTCTTCACCTTAGGTATGCATAGAAATGTTCTAACATTAATGGAATAGGTAAAGAGAGAAAACCTAAGAGGAAATATTAGAAATAAATATACTAAAGAAAGGTGAAATTCTTAGGTAAGGAAGATAAATTTTTGTGAAGGTATTAAGATTTCAAGAAGATTGGATTAGGGTAATTTTTCCTAATTTAAGAGTTAAAGTTACTAACTTTAGTATCTCTACCCATAAATTGGGCTTTCAACTATGGACACTTCATATAAAATCTTTCTATCTCACATGAATTTTTAGCAAGCCAATAGGATAGCTTAAGGAAGAAATAAAACATAGACTTGGACTAGGATATAGAAATTGGACCGGTAGCCCAAAAATCATTAAAATGTGAACAAGCCCATTATGAAAGGTAGAATTTTAACCAAAGTAAAGAAAATGGGAAAGAATGAGCGCAAACCCAAGAGGAAAAATAAAAATAAAAATAAAGTGATAAAATAATGGTTTAATCAAGATTAGGTGACAAGGCATTAGGACAAAATATCTATATCCTACACTCATAATTTTAGTAAGTGGTACGATAATACATGGCATTAGGACAAAACATCTATATCCTACACTCATAATTTTAGCAAGTGGTATGATAATACATGGCATTAGGAAAAAACATTCCAATCCCACACAAATAATTTCAACCAAATAATGGAGATTCAGGGGCTAGAAATTTGCCACCCAAAAATGCAAACCTATCATACTTAATTAAGACAAAAGGAAATGGAAATGAATCCCTAAATTAAAGGGACCTTATCCCTTATCTTAAGAACATATCATTATAATTTTCAAAATACAAATCTCCTTTTGCTATGCATATCTTGACTAAGGAAGAGGAAGACAAGAACATAAGTTGTTTGCTTTCTAAAAATTCAACCAAGTGTATCCTAATTGTGATAAGGTAGACCCATGATCATGAAAGATGAATTATTTGATGGTATATTTAAGCAAAACCCACCCCTATAACAATTTAATTTCATCCAAGTGAGGAAGACAGAGAAATAGAAGCAAGGTAGAGAGAGGAAAGGAGAGAAAGAGAGGAGAAGAAATGAAGGAAGAAGAAGGAGAAGTCTAGAGTGCTAAGTACTCAAGGTAAGTTAACTTAATCTCCACTTGAATCCATTTTTCTTCTTCATCCTTGAGGTTCAAAAACTCACCCTCCTTCTCTTATTTAAGCTGCTAGAAAAGCTAAAGGAAGGGAGGAATCTTGATACTTCTTTCAAGGGGAAACAAGAAAATAAGTTCACTAAGTGAGCTAGGGAGATTCTTACTTAGGTTTAACAATATTTCTTTTTGAAGAAAAGTTTGAAATTTGTAACATTTATATGGGATTTTGATCTTAAGAACTTTGATAATTGGTCATGGATGTTGCTTTATCATGTTACATATTATTCTTGCATGTGATGTACGTTTGAATACTTAGGCTGGTGTAGATAGTTCTGCATAGGTATGGATGGCTATGGGTGGTAAAAATTTAAACTTCTATTTTTAAAATTCTAGGAAGAATCGTAAGGAGTTAAAATAACTTGTTAACATAACAATTATAGATATATTTCTCACGGATTTTTACCCACTAGAATCACTTGATTTGGAGTCCATATGAGGTAGATATGGTCTGATTAGTAGGCAGTGGTCAGAAAATGGTTAATCAGGGAAGAATCTGTTAGGAAAGCTTATATTTTTGAATTTTTGGGAACATTCTGTAGGGAATTAAAATAACTTGTTAACATACCAATTATAGATATATGTCTCACAGAATTTTAGCCACTAGAATCCCTCAATTTGGAGTCCATATGAGGTAAATATGGTCTGGTTAGTAAGCAGTTTTCAGAAAAATGGCTAATCAAGCAAGAACATGTTAGGATAGCTTCTATGTTTTAATTTCAAGGAACATCCTATAGGTAATTAAAATAAATGGTTAACATAAGAATTATAGATATATGTGTCATGGAATTTTAATCACTGGAATCACTCAATTTGGAGTCCATATGAGGTAGATATGGTCTGATTAGTAAGAAGTGTTCAGAAAATGGTTAATCAGGGAAGAACATATTAGTATAGCTTCTATGTTTTAATTTCTGAGAACATCCTATAGGGAATTCAAATCAATGGTTAACATAAGAATTATAGATATATGTGTCAGGGAATTTTAGCCACTGGAATTACGCAATTTGGAGTTCATAAGAGGTTGATATGGTCTGACTAGTAAGTAGTGGTCAGAAAATGGTTAATCAGGGAAGAATATGTTAGGATAGTTTATGTGTTTTAATTTTTGGGAACATTATGTAGGTAATTAAAATAACTGGTTAACATAAGAATTATAGATATATGTGTCACGGATTTCTATCCACTGGAATCACTTAATTTAGAATTTTTATGAGAGATATATGGACAGATTAGTTGGTAGAGGTCAGAAACTACCCGAGAAGAAATAACCTATAATTTGAGGCTCTAATATCACCTTAATTTCGTAATATTTGACTAAACTGTTCAACATAATAGTTTTAGATAATTGTTTTATGTTTAAATTGACACCAAGATCACCTACATCGAAGTTAAATGGAGGGAGTTATGCTATAATTAGGAAGAGAATGTTAGATAGGATGAAAACCTGCATTAAGAAAATAAAGAAATAAAATTAATATTTAAAAAAGAAGAAGAATCTTATAAATGAAAATAATAAATGACTAGTATATGCCATAGCCATTGCCATTGTATGAACTTCTTACCATCTTAAGTGTGAAATTTTGACATGAAAATATTTTATAAAGTGATATTTGAAATGGTTATGTCCATGGCATGATTACCAATGATTTTTTATAATAGTTATATACTTGTTATTGAAAGCATATTTTTGGCTATCATTGTGAAAAGAAAAAAAATGAGCACGGTCACATGGCAATCTGTGTGGTGCACCGGTAGGTGATGCCTTACCAACGGTTATGATCATATTAATGAGAAAAGAAAGAGAAAGTAAGTCATGTCAGACGGAGCGAGAAAAGCCTGTACCGGAGAGTAGAAAATACTCACCCTGATCGGGGTAGTTTGATATGAGAATAAATTGATAGTCATCATATGATATCCTAAAAAATAGTATTTATTCCATACATGTTATAATTGTACAATTTTCATGTGCATGGATAAAGTGCATTCATGTGACCTAAAGATATTTTCTGTAGTTTATACAGATGGACATGACATGATGAACTATATTGATGGTAAATTATTATTAATTGTTGAACCTACTGGTATTTAATTCTCACTATATTTTCATATCATGTTCCGGAGAATAGTTATGCAGATTTTCTCCATGACACTTATTATTGTTGTACGTTGGATCGAGGTGCCCTACCTTTGGCAACTACCAGTTATATCGGATATATCTGTACTAGATGTGACTGAGATTCCGGTGGAAGTGCCGCCACCCACACCAGTGTCCCCGAAAGTAGTCTACGTAGATGATTAGGGCTACTATGTATATTTTAGACCTTTGTACAAATGTTTGTAAGATAATGGTGTGTATGGAAACTTAGTACTGTATCACTGCTAATAACAATTATGCTTGGTTAAATTAATTATTATTATGAGTTAAGTGGTTAGAATTAAAGTAGTAATAACTTCATGGAATTTTACAAATATAAAAAAAAATTTGTTACATTTACATAAATGGAGTTGTTGCACATATAATGGCTATCAACTTATTTTCATATCAAGTTACCCCAATCAGGGTAAGTACTTTCTACTCTTCCGAACGAGCTTTTCTCACTCCGTCAAACATGGCACACTTTCTCTTTCTGTGGTAGGGCGTCCCGAACTGGTGCACCACACGGACTACCATGTGACCGTGGTCATTTCTTTTATTTTCATATTAATAGTCAAAAATATGATTTCAATAACAAGTATGTTCATTATACTCAAATGCCATAATTTTTCATCAAAATATAATCAATATCAAAAATAATTGGTAATCATGCCATGAACATAATTGTTTCAAATATCACTTTACAAAATATTTTCATGTCAAAATTGCACACTTAAGATGGTAAGGAGTTCATGCAATGGCAATGGCTATGGCATACACTAGCAATTTATTATTTTCATTTATAAGATTCTTCTTCTTTTTTAAATATTATTATCCTCTCTCACTAAACAGAGCATAGCACCCTCATTTTAAATCCAATTGAGGTGATCTTGGTGTCAATTGAAAGATAAGAAAATCTTTTAAAACCTTTATGTTTAACAATTTAGTGCAATATTAATTAATCATGGTGATACGACTCCTTCAAATTCAATGTTATTTCTTCTCGAATAGGTTTATACCTCTACTTACTAATTGGAATTTATCTCCCTCATACAAACTCCAATTAAGGTGATTCGAAAGCCTATAAAACGCTAAGATACTTATATACAACTTTCAAGTTGAACATTTATTCAGATTCCTTACTAATCAATCCCAAAAAATTGAAAACAAAAGTACTTGCATTTACCATCTTGGATTCTAAACTGATTTTGACCTTTACTCATTAATCAGCTATATCTCTCTCATATGGACTCCAAATTAAGTGATTTCAGAGCCTATAGATCCGTGATACATACATATATATATATATATATATATGTTAAAAATTTTCTTTAATTCCTTATAGATGTTACATAGAAATTCAAACACAGAAATATACTTAACAGATTCTTCCCTAGTTAGCTAGTTTCTGACCTTTACTTACTAATTTGACCATATCTCACTCATATTGATTCCAATTTGAATGATTCTAGTGGCTAAAAATTCGTGAGACATATATCTACATTTATCATGTTAAGTAGTTCTTTTAATTCCCTACATAGTTATCCCAGAAATTCAAACACAGAAGTATACCTGACAGATTCTTTCCTAGTTAACCATTTTCTGACAATTTCTCATCTATCAGAAAATATCTTCCTCATATAGACTCCAAATTAAGTGATTCTAGTGGCCAAAAATCTGTGAGACATAAATCTACATTTTTCATGTTAACTATTTCTTTTAATTCCTAACTGATTCTTCGTAGAATTTTAAAAACAGAAGCTTCCCTACTTACTTTGAAATCAAGTTTCCTAACAGAACCTTTCCTAAGGTTTTAGTTCATCATAATATTACATCCTCTACCATTTTCTTTACATCTAATCATAATCTATCAATTTTTCACCACATTCAAATATACAAAATAGCAGCATAAAAATCATAAAATTTTACCACCCATAGCCATACCTATGCAGAACTTTCCACACCAACCAAAATGTTCAAAACATCCATCATATGCAAAATAACATGTAACATGATATAGCAACATCCATGACCAATCATCAAAGTAGCAAATATTGTAAAATTCATCATAAGGATGTTTTGTCATAAGGCTATGTATTATTTTCCACTTGTTGAAATTATGAATGTAGGATATAGATGTTTTGCCCTAATGCCATGTATTATTACCCAGTTGTTAAAATTATAAATGTAGAATATAGATGTTTTTTCCTAATGTCATGTGACCTAATCTTGATTATTACTACACTACTATTTCCTCACATGATTCTTATTTTTTTCCCTCTTAGATTTAGGCTTATTCTTACCCATTTTCTTTGCTTTGGCTAAAATTTTCATGGAGGGCTTGGTCACATTTTCATAATTTTTGGGCTATTGGTCCAACTTCTATATCCTATTCCCAGTCTATGTTTTATTTCTTGCTTTGGCTATCCAATGGGCTTGCTAGAAACTTATGCGAAGTGGAAAAACTCTATATGAAGTGTCCATAGGTGAAAGCCCAATTTATGGGTGGAGATGTTAAACTTAGAAATTTATAACTCTTGAATTAGGAAAAAAATTACCCTAGTCCAATCTTCTTAAAATTTTAAGGCCTTTACTTACTTCAAAATTTTTTTTATCTTCCTTACCAAAGATTTTTGCCTTTTTTTAGTATTTTATTTTGAATTTTGCCTATTAGATTTTCTCTCTTTACTTGTTCCCTTAATTTTAGAAACATTTTCTATGCATACACAAAAGTTGAACAATTTCTAAGGATTATATTTCCTTAGATATCTAAAAATTGTCTAATAAATTTTATTTCCTTAATTAAATATTTATGTATCTTTATTAATAAAAGAAACGAAATTAGGGGTGTTACATTAAATATTTATGTCCCTTTATTAATAAATGAAACAAAATTAGGGATGTTACACTAAGTCTCTAATAAAGTTAGATAAATCTAAGAATAAGTAGATAATACATATGACAAATAATTAAAATGATTAGTTATGTAACAATAAGGCATTTATAAAATAACTGACATATAGTTAATCATGAATTATATAAATAAAATTCTTAGGAGCATAATGGATGGAGAGAAGATACAAATACATTTTAAAGACATTACTAATCTAGGATTAGTAGTAAATTAAAGCAATATAAAAGCAACTAAGGAGCTGCCAAGTAGCACCACAAAATTTTAGCCACATAGTATGCCACATTGCCCATAGAATTGTAGCCACCTTGCACCTACCAAAGCATGCCACATTGCCCACAAAGTTATAGCCACATAGCATGCCACATTGGCCACAAAATTGCAGCCACCTTACACCTACCAAAGTATGCCACATTGCCAACAAAGTTGCAGCCACATAGCATGCCACATTCCCTACAAAATTGTAGCCACCTTGCAGCTACCAAAGCATGCCACATTTCCCACAAAGTTGCAGCCACATAGCATGCTACATTGGCAACAAAATTACATCCACCTTGTAGCCACCTTGCACCTAACAAAGTATACCACATAGCCACAAAAACTTCAGCCAAAATTAGTCAAGAAAAATGCCACCTTTTAGCAAAGAAATCCTGCCAAATAGCCATAAACATTTGAGCCACATTCTAGCCAAGAAATTACCACCCACTTCAGCCATATTTTTGCCCACGATTAGAAAAAAAAAATGCAAAGATTGCTGCCCCCAAACCATGCTCTGCATCCTAATGCCTTCCCTGCAGAAACCACAACGCAATCCCTGCAAAAACACAAGGGAATCCCTACAAAACATAGCCTTCCTTTTCCCTTTGAGTGGTGGAAATCAACGGCCAAGAATTATGCTGTCTAGGTATTATTTTGGGCAGCAAATTCAAACCCCATTCCTCATGCAATCAGCACCCAAGAAGGAGAGAAGGCAGCCAGAAAACTTAGAGCCAAAAGGGGAGAGAAACCAAAAAAAGCATAGCTAAGTTGCAAGGAAAAACAAGAGGAGAAGCAAGCTGAAATTTGAGAGCCATAAGAGTATTTCTGCACAAGGTGAGTTTCCCCTCTTAAGGAAAGTTGGTTTGTAGTGAGTTGAACTCATTTTGAGTTCTGTATGGGTGATTCTTGAGCATGAGAGGCAAGATGTTAAAGTTGAAAACATGAAACTCTAGTGGTAGGGAACAATATTTGCCATCTAAGTAACAAACATGCTGAAGCACCACACATTCTGCACCTAAATTTTTTAGGCCGTGTTCTTAGATTGTTTGATTGGGTAAATGGCCTTTAAATTCTCTAATATTTGTTGAAAAAAGTCTTGAAATATTTATAATCAATTCTGTAATTTTTTTTATTTTTGAGAACCTACAAATAGGCCATTTACAATCAAAACAGTGTTGAGAACAATCTGTTGGACAGTTTAGGCCGTTGAAGGAAATACTAAACATTGAAGGGGTTAGATGTTTTATTTTCTTTTGAAATTTTTATAACATGTTACAGGGATTCTAGTTAAGGAATCCACCAAAGTTTAGAGAATTATAAGCAGGTTAAGGCATGTAATAAAATATGAAAATTCGGTGGGACAGGAAGTGAGTCAAAACAGACCAGAACTAGGGATAGCCATAAAAAGTGTGTTATTTGAAGGGACAAATGAATTATGTTTTACTTGAAATTTTTATGGTGATAATATAACATATCTAGGATACTCCATATCAAATATCACAAATTTTTAATAAGTTTTACCATCCAAATGAATAGAAAATAGAATAGAAATGGAACTAAAACCAATATGCACTATTCTGGGTTTTGGAGGTAGTTCTTGGGGTGAATGGAAGAGTTAACTGTAACGCCTGATTATATATATATATATATATATATATATACACATATATTTATACATATACATAATGGAGTTAGCCCATTTACATCACAAAACTATGTACATACATAACGTTATCCTACTACCCTCTCCTGGTCGTCACCCTTGGGGAACTGCTGGTGGAGAAGGCGGGCCAGGAGCGGGAACCTCTACCATATTTATCACTAGAAGGTTCACAAAAATAGAGAAGTATGCCAAGTAAGGGACATCCATTGTCTGCAGCTCTAGAAGAATCGTCGGCACAATAAATGGCATCTCTACTAATTTGAACATAACATTAAAACATAGTGAGATATAAAATTCTAGTAAGGTCAACATCTAATACATATAAGCATACAGAAATACTTACATTCTATGTCTAGCTGTATAAGCTACAGAAAACATTTTCTTTTTTTATGCAATAAAGGTACAGTAAAACACATGCAAGCCATTTATAGGTTATGCATCAATATCACGCATGAAAAAATGAAACATGTATTTATAAAATACCTGTGCCGTTGTTCATGGCTCACACATCACTCACAGTGGCTTATCATATGATAATTTCTCTCAATTGCAATCCTCAATGTGGCATGAGCCTTACCTCACAAGCTACTCACCCACCATTTGAGGGCCATTGGTCGGAGCAGTCCTTCCCGTATTAACCACTCTAGGCTATGAGGGGTCCCCTATCCCGGTACCGTATCCAAGCCACGACCCTTCAGTCACCTTACCTCGAAGGTGCCACACTCCCGGGTCTCCTTTGTAACATCCCGTAATTTTTAGATATTTTCCTTATAAATTCTTCAACTTACATATATGCATAGAAATGTTCTAATATTAATGGAATAGGTAAAGAAAGAAAACCTAAGAGGAAATATAAGAAATAAACATGCTAAAGAAAGGTGAAATTCTTAGGTAAGGAAGAAAATTTTTTGTGAAGTAAAGGTCTTAAAATTTCAAGAAGATTGGATTAGGGTAATGTTTTCCTAATTTAAGAGTAAAAGTTACTAAGTTAAGTATCTCCACCCATAATTTGGGCTTTCACTTATGGACACTTCATATAGAGTTTTTCTTCTTCACATAAATTTTTAGCAAGCCAATAGGAAAGCCCAATGAAGAAATAAAACAAAGACTTGGACTAGGATATAGAAATTGGACCGATAGCCCAAAAATCTTGAAAATGTGACCAAGTCCATTATGAAAGGTAGAATTTTAACCAAAGTAAAGAAAATGGGCAAGAATGAGCCCAAACCCAAGAGGAAAAATGAAAATAAAATAAAAATAAAGTGATGGAATAATGGTGTAATCAAGATTAGGTGATTTGACATTAAGACAAAAATTGAGCAAGTGGTATGATAATACAAGACTTTAGGACAAAACATCAATATCCTACACTCATAATTTTAGCAAGTGGGTAATAATACATAGCATTATGAAAAAACATCTTTATCCCACATAAATAATTTCAACCAAATAATGGAGATTCAAGGGCTAGAAATTTGCCACTTAAAAAGGAAAATCTATCATACTTGATTAAGACAAAAGAAAAAGGAAATGAATCCCTAAATCAAAGGGATCTTGTCCCATTTCTTAAGAACATATTATCATAATTTCCAAAATAAAAATCTCCTTTTCCTATGCATATCTTGACTAAGGAAGAGAAAGACAAGAACATAAGTTGTTTGTTTTCCAAAAATTCAACCAAGTGTAATCTAATTGTGATAAGGTAGACCCATGATCATGAAAGGTAAATTATTTGAGGGTATATTTAAGCAAAACCCACCCTTACAACATTAGAATTTTCGTACAAGTGAGGGAGAGTAAAAATAAAAGCAAGGTAGAGTGAGGAAAGGAGAGGAAGAAAGGAAGAAAGAGGAAGGAGAAGTCTAGAAGACTAAGTGCTCCAAGTAAGTTTAACAATATTTCTTTTTGAAGAAAAGTTTTGAAACTTATAATATTTATATGAGATTTTGATCTTAGAACTTTGATGATTGGTCATGGATGTTGCTATATCATGTTACATATTAATCTTTCATATGATGTATGTTTGAATACTTAGGCTGGTATAGAAAGTTCTACATAGGTATGGCTATGGGTGGCAAAATTTTAAGTTTCAGCATTTTAATTTCTGGGAATTATCTGTAGGGAATTAAAATAAATGGTTAACATACGAATTAAAGATATATGTGTCACGGAATTTTATCCACTGGAATCACTCAATTTGGAGTCCATATGAGGAAGATATGAGCCGATTACTAGTCAAAGGTCAGAAAATGGATCATCAGGGAAGAATATGTTAGGATAGTTTCTGTGTTTTAATTTTTGAGAATTATCTGTAGGGAATTAAAATAAATGGTTAACATAATAATTAAAGATATATGTATCATGGATGTTTAGCCACTGGAATCATTCAACGTGGAAAGCATATAAGGAAGATATGAGTCAATTAGTAGTCAAAGGTCAGAAAATGTTTCATCAGGGAAGAATATGTTAAGATAGCTTCGGTGTTTTAATTTATGAGAAAATTATATAAGGAATTAAAATAAATGGTTAATATATGAATTATAGATATATGTGTCACGGATTTAGAGCCACTGGAATAACATAATTTGGAATTCTTATGAGGGAGATATGGACAAATTAGTAGGTTGAGGTCAGAACCTATCTGAGATGAAATAACCTGTACATTGAGGGAGTAATATCACCTTGATATATTAATATTTCTCTATAATGTTCAACATAATAGTTTTAGATAATTGCTTTATCTTGAAATTGACACCAAGATCACCTACATCAGAGTTAATGTGAGGGCGTTATGCTCTGATTAGTTAGAGAAGGTTAGATATGATGAAAACCTGCGTCAAGAAAATAAAAAAATAAAATTAATATTTAAAAAAGAAGACGAATCTTATAAATGAAAATAATAAATGACTAGTATATGCCATAGCCATTGCCATTGTATGAACTTCTTACCATCTTAAGTGTGAAATGTTGACATGGAAATATTTTATAAAGTGATATTTGAAATGGTTATGTTTATGGCATGATTACCAATGATAATAGTTATATTTTGTTGAACATACTTGTTATTGAAAGCATATTTTTGGCTATCAATGTGAAAGTAAAGGAAATAAGCACGGTCACATGGCAATCCGTGTGGTGCACGAGTAAGGGACGCCCTACCAATGGTTATGATTATGATTATGAGAAAAGAAAAAGAAAGTGTGCCATGTTGGACGGAGCGAGAAAAGCCCGTACCGAAGAGTAGAGGATACTCACCCTGACCGGGGTAGCTTGAAATGAGAATAAGTTGATAGCTATCATATGATATTTTTAAAATAGTTAATCCTGTCATACATATCATTACTGTATGATTCTTATGTGCATAGATATAATGTATTCATGTGACCAAAGATATTTTCTGTAGTTTATACAGCTGAACATGACGTGATGAGCTATATTGATGATGATTTATTGTTAAACTTACTGGGATTTAATTCTCACTATATTTCCATATCATGTTCATTAAATTAGTTATGCAGCTTTTTTCTATGGCTCTGGCTTTTAGTGCACATCAGATCAAGTTACTTTATGTTGGGCAGATCTCAGAATCAAATAAGATGTTTGTGGTCGAGTTGGCTCAGATCCCGGTAAAGGTGTAACCACCCGCACCTGTATCTCCGGAATTGGTAAACCAAAATAAACAAGATGTAAATATCTATGTGTTTGATATGTTGCATGTACGTTTTGATTAATGACGTGTATGTAAACTCAATATTGTATAATAATAAAGAAAAAAAAAGGTTGTTACATAATTGGTATCAGAGCAGGTCGATCCTAGATGGCCAGTGGGTGGTTGGTTATCTGAATCGATCTTATAGTATCTTGAGTATGTTGTGGTAGTGCTGTGTAAGGGATCAGTGATTTCATATAGGTAAGAAATTACTAGTGTTTCTTATCTATATGCCGAGGTGGTGTTATGACTGCTGTTAAATATGTTTTTTGAAACTAACTATTGGGCTTTATCACCTCAATAGCAGCATAACTTTATGTTTACCACAGTAGGAAATGGCACCACCAAGGAGGAATCCGACAAACAATGCGGAGGAAATCCTGCACAACCTTGCCACAGCAATTCGGGAATTTGAAATGGAAATATTTTATGCCATTGCCATTGTATGAACTTCTTACCATCTTAAGTGTGAAATTTTGACATGGAAATATTTTATAAAGTGATATTTGAAATGGTTATGTTCATGGCATGATTACCAATGATTTTTGATAATAGTTATATTTTGATGAACAGTTAAGCTCTGATTAGTAAGAGAATGTTAGATGGGATGAAAACCTGCATCAAGAAAATAAAGAAATAAAATTAATATTTAAAAAAGAAGAAGAATCTTATAAATGAAAATAATAAATGACTAGTATATGCCATAGCCATTGCCATTGTATGAACTTCTTTTGAATTTACTGGGATTTAATTCTCACTATATTTCCATCTCATGTTCAGAAAATTAGTTATGCAAATTTTTCTATGGCTCTAGCTTTTAGTGTTCGTTGGATCGAGTTACTTTATGTTGGGCAGATCCCAGAATCAAATAATTGGCCCAGTTTATATATATGTATATATGTAAAAGAAAAAGGAGTTGTTCCATAATTGGTATCAGAGCAGGTCGATCCTAGATGGCCAGTGGATGGATGGTTATTTGAGTCGTTCTAATAGTGTTTTGAGTATGTTATGGTTGTGCTATGTAGGGTGATGTGATCTTAATTAAACTTGATATTAATACCTTTAAACTTACTTTTTGTTTGATTTAAGTAAAATATAATTAGGAATTAGCTTAATTTTGTGTTTTGTGTTGCAGGAACAAAGGAAGAAGAAAAGAGAAGAAAAAGATAAGAAATTCATGGAAAAATGCTACATTGCAGGGATTCCAGACCATTTACCACTGTTTTGAGCATATCTCCCTCTTATGAACTCCAATCAAAGTAATTCAAGTGGCTGTGCAAATATAACACAATCACCTACAACTTTTATGTTGAACACTGGATAAAATTAGGGAGATTTCATAGCTTTACAGAGCTTACAAATCAGAATCATAGTGTAGCAAGATGAATTCTGACCATTGGTCACTAAGTTTAGCAAATCTCCTTCAATTTAGACTTGATTAAGTTAATTCTAGTGGCTATGGAAAGAAGAGACATAGAGCTACAACTTTCATGTTTGACACTTTGGCAAATTCTAGATTTGTCTGGGCACTACGGTGCTGCGTCATTGCAGGTTCGGAGGGCCACGGTGTTCCATAGTGCGCCACAGCATTTGTTGCCCAGAAGCACCGGGCGCCGCGGCGCCCATTGTCGAGTGCCGAGTGCTCCAAAGCTATCCTAGGCACCACGACGCCTCGTTATAAGCTTTCTGTAGTGCCGCGGGACCCGTGTAACGTGCCGCAGTGCTCGCCACCGCACCAGTTTGTTGAATTCACGATTTTTAAGGTTTCTTGACTCCAATTGAAGCTCGATGGACCGGGATTTGACCTAGAAACACTCCTACTTCGATTAGGAGGGGTTAATCTATAAAAAGGGAGTAATGCAAGCAGATAAGTGATCCAATCCTTCATCCAAGTTCTTAGTTATATTCTTCAATTCTTCTTTAGATTTTCTTATTGCCTTGCGTGGCTAGTTCTTTTTAGTTGGTTGAGGTAGGTTGAAACTTCAAGGGATCTTCATACATTGTAAGATGTAGATTTGATTTTATTATTTCAATTTGAATTGATTATAGATTATTCATCTGCTCTTCTTCTCAATGATTATTCATATGATTGCTAGGAGGCCTACTAGTATATTGTCTGTCTTAATCTACCGTTGAATTGTGTTTTGAACAAAGTCTTCAATTCTGCGATTCATGAGGCAAATAGGTTTGAGGATTTTGGATTATAAATCATTGAACCTATGATGAATGATTAACTAAATTAGATATAGCCGATGTGTTTATATTTTTTTAGCTCTGTCAGTTTCTCTAGTTCTTCATGCGGTTAACAAGTTATGTTTTACCGATGTGCTAAAGGATTGCTTGTTAATTAGGGGTTAATTAGTGCGATTGTCATTAATTTACTAGACTTAAGGAGAAACAGGGTTAGAACCCCAATGATTGATATTCAATTATTGATTGATTATGTTGTCAATGATCAATGCAATCCCTTGACGGTGGATATCAACCGAAACCAATGTCTTTATCATTAATTACTCTCTTAATTATTTTCATTATTGTTTACTTTACTTAATTTGCGATTATCAATTCCCCCTTTTTCTAATCACATAAGGTAATACCATTTTCTATGGGATCGACCCTTACTCCCACTACTACAAGTTAGTTTTGAGGTAAGGTATCAATTTGGGTGTACCTGCGCCAGTACGCACCAAAGCCCTAAAGTTAACAACCAGGGTTTATACAATGTATATGTAGTCGACCCATCTTGACCAAAGATCATCATCATCTTATGACCATCTATTCATACAATGGAAAGCTGCACAATTCCACACGACACATGGCACAAGCAACTCATAAAATAAATCATTTTAGACCTCAGCGAAATAAGACGCAGCTAAGACCTATACAAACCAAGAACTGAACCATGTATGAGAGATGCCTCCCACCCTAAATGGTCTTCCCCCCATTTTACAATTCTTAACCAACCACACCAAGTATGACTTTCTAAGTAATTTACGAGACATTAACTGATGCCAAGGGACTAGATGAAGTGCTGGCTTCGGCTGCTACACTCTTTAGTTTTAATGAAGCAGAATCAGCCAAATATCCAGATTCTGAAACATCAACGATATCCAGAGTCTCTGGAAGACTTTCAGAAGATTCAACACCCTCAAACTCAAGTTGCCTTAGCATGTCAATAGCAGCATCCAGGTCACCCCTGTTTACCATGTAGACGTCAGTAAGGGACTGATCAGATATACCAGGAAATGCCATCCTAAGATATTTGAGATCCATGCTAGATTCTTCGTCTAACATATTATCTATCATCTCATTTGCAATATGTGATGATAAACCGTAAGAACTAGACGCAGGTTGGCTCTTCACATGAAATGCTTCAGACTTGGCGTGCCTTTGAGCAGCATAAGAGTAAGAATCGTGAAGATGTCGAGCTTCTGTAATATGCTGAGGAGTTTGAAACCAGACATGCACATCATAATTCTTGGAAACTTTATCTGTTAAGAAGTAAGTTCAGATATTTGATTCTGTAAAGAAGTAGTACTTACCTCATGGGCATGCCTAATAGGAGGATCATGCCTAATGCCAAATTGTTGTGAATTGGCAGCCATATTTGATATCAGGATTCTGGCTGCTTCAGGAGTTTTATCTACTAGTGCTCTTCCATTAGCTGCATCTATCATGCTTCTATCTCCCTACAGAAGACCTTCATAATAATATTGGATTAGTAGCTGCTCACTAATCTGATGATGTGGCCAGCTTGCACAAAGTTTCTTAAACCTCTCCAAATATTCATAAAGCGTTTCACCATGCAATTGCCCAATGCCGCATATTTCTTTCGTAATAGTAGCGGCTCTAGATGTTGGAAAATAACGTTCTAAAAAACATTCTCTTCATCTCGTTCCAGGTAGTGATAGTACCAGAGGGCAAATAATACAACCAATCTTTGGCTGAATCTTTTAAGGAAAAAGGAAAAGCCCTGAGTTTTATTTGTTCCTCAGTTACTCCAGGGGGCTTCATACTGGTACATACCACATGGAACTCCTTCAGATGTTTATGCGGGTCTTCTCCTGCAAGACCATGAAAATTAGGTAAGAGATGAATTAATCCAAATTTCAACTCAAAATTAACATTGTCATCAAGATTAGGAAAAGTAATGCATAAGGGTTGATGATGCAAATCAGGAGCTGCAAGCTCCTTTAGAGTGGGGTGTTTGGGCATGATCACTTCCTCCTTATCCTGATCAACGTCTTCTTCAATTTCTCTTCTGTGCCTGTATACCGATTTTCCAATATCTAGATTGAACTATAAATCTTGAGAATTAGAAGAACAAGTTACAGGCATAAATAAAAAAAATCACAAAAAGTAATGACGCAGTCCCCTGCAACGACGCCAAAATTTGGTGCGTACTGTTGCAGATACACCCAAATTGATACCTTACCTCAAAACTAACATGTAGTAGTGGGAGTAAGGGTTGATCCCACAGAGACTGGTATCACCTTATGTGATTAGAAAAATGGGGGATTGATAGTCGCAAATAAAATCAAGTAAACAATAATGAAAGTAATTAAGAGAGAGTGATTAATGATAAAGACGTTGGTTCTGGTTGATATCCACCGTCAAGGGATTGCATTGATCATTGACAATATAATCAATCTATAATTGAATATCTATCATTGGGTTTCTAACCCTGTTCCTCCTTAAGTCTAGAAACTTAATGACAATCGCACTAATTAAACCCTAATTAACAAGCAATCCTTTAGCACATTGGTAAAACATAACTTGTTAACTACATGAAGAACTAGAGAAATTGATAGAGCTAAACAAATATAAACACATCAGCTATATCTAATTTAGTTAATCATTCATCATAGGTTCAATGATTTATAATCCAAAATCCTTAAACCTATTTGCCCCATGAATCACAAAATTGAAGACTTTGTTCAAAACATAATTCAGCGGTAGATTAAGACATACAATATACGAGTACGCTTCCTAGCAATCATATGAATAATCATTGAGAAGAAGAGTAGATGAATAATCAATACTCAATTCAAATTGAAATAATAAAATCAAATCTACATCTCACAATGTATGAAGATCCCTTGAGGTTTCAACCTACCTTAACCAACTAAAAAAAACTAGCCATGCAGGGCCATAAGAAAATATAAAGAACAATTGAAGAATATAACTAAGAACTTGGATGAAGGATTGGATCACTTCTCTGCTTGCTTTACTCCCTTTTATAGATTAACCCCTCCTAATCGAAGTAGGAGTGTTTCTAGGTCAAATCCCGGTCCATCGGGCTTCAATTGGAGTCAAGAAACCCTAAAAATCGCGAATTCAGTGAACTGGTGCGGCGGCGCTATGGAAAGCTTTTGACGGGGTGCAATGGCACCTAGGCTAGCTCTGGCGCACTCTAGATTCTGACGCTCGGGCGCCGTGGCGCCCAGTACTTTTAGGCAACAAATGTCACGGTGCGCTAGGGAGCGTCGCGGCCCTCGGAACCTACAATGACGCAGTGCCGCGGTGCCCAAAAAACTCTAGAAGTTTCCTAATTTCCAAACATGAAAGTTTTAGGCCTATGTCTCTTCTTTCCATAGTCGGTAGAATCACCTTAATCCAATCTAAATTGAAGGAGATATGTTAAAATTAGTGACCAAAGGTCAGAATTCGTCTTGTTGCACTATGATTCTGATTTGTAAGCTCTGTAAAGCTTTGAAATCTCCTGAATTGGATCCAGTGTTCAACATAAAAGTTGTAGATGATTGTGCTATCTATGCACAACAACTTGAATCACTTTAATTGGAGTTCATAAGAGGGAGATATGCTCAAAACAGTGGTAAAAGGTCTAGAATCTCTGTAATGTAGCATTTTTCCATGAATTTCTTATCTTTTTCTTCTCTTTTCTTCTTCCTTTTTTCCTACAACACAAAACACAAAATTAAGCTAATTCCTAATTATATTTTACTTAAATCAAACAAAAAGTAAGTTTAAAGGTATTAATATCAAGCTTAATTAAGATCACATCATAGGGGATCAGTGATTTTATATAGGTAAGAAATTACTAGTGTTTCCTATCTATATCCCGAGGTGGTGTTATGACTACTGTTAAATATTTTTAAAACTAACTATTGGGCTTGATCACCTCAATAACAGCATAACTTTATTTTTGCCATAGTAGGAAATGGCACTACCAAGGATGAATCCGGCAAACAATGCAGAGGAAACCCTGCACAACCTTGTCACAACAATTCGAGAATTTGATATTAATTTACTCCTTAGAACCTAACTAGTATCTATATCCCTATATAGAATTATATCGATTGAATTTAAAAAAAATTAGTTACAAGACTTGTTAGACAAGGGTTTTAAATGCCCTAGTACTTTTATTTGGAGTGCTCCAGTTCTATCTGTGAAAAAGAAAGATGGATCACTATGACTATGCATAGATTATAGACAGTTGTATAAGGCGACCCATTACCTCGTATAGATTACCTGTTTGACCAGTTATAATGTGTTCAATCTTTTTCCAAAAATTTATTTGGGATATGAGTAACATTAATTAAGGATAAGAGACGAGGATGTACAAAAATTTTATTTTAGGACTTATTATGGGCATTATGAGTTCTTGGTGATGTCATTTAAATTGACAAATGTTTTAGCTGCATTCATAGATTTAATGAATAGTAACTAGGTTATCTCTGGATCAATTTGTTATTATATATATTGATGATATACTATAATATTTCAAAAGTTCAGAGGATCATAAGCAACATTCAAAGATAGTTTTACCAACTCTAAGGGAGTATGGTTGGTAATGATGGTATCCAAGTAGACTCTAAGAAAGTAAAAGTTGTACAACAATGGCTACGTTTTACTACATCTAAAGATGAAGATCCAAATCCAATTTACGCTTCCTGTATTTGTCTACCGTCCATTCTATTTGAGCCATAGTTGGATCAGGTACATGAACATATACTTGTAAAGCATCAATCAACTCTTCAACATTTGAAGTCGAGATGAGAATTCATCGTGCTAAGTCTGAGATGAACCTTTGTTTCACAGCATGATCAAGAAAAGACAACAGACCATCAAAGAAGTGATTAACATTTAACAAACCTATCGGTTTGTGATGCATATTCAGTTGTGCCCAAGAAATTATTTGAAAAATCTCTTCTAAAGTACCAAAACCACCTGGTAAGACAATGAAGGCATCAGCATTGCTCATCATTCTAACCATGTATTTATGCATGGAAGCTACCCTAAACTCTTCCCCAATTGTCTTTCCTACGATGTTAGATGCAGCTAGAGCTGTAGGAATAATACCTATAACTTGGCATCCTCCTACATGGGCAGTTGTAGACACACACCCCATTAACCCACTGTTACCTCCACCATAGACTAAATGAATTTTTCTTCTAGCCAGTACCATACCCAGGTTTTGTGCAGCTTTCACATACTCTCGATCTTTTCCAAGACTAGAACCACAAAAGACACAAATATTTTGAAATTGACGAAATGCGATTCTCTCCATAGTTGCACACACCTTGACTTGGAGTATGAAAGTAAAGATATTAATGTGTGCATTTATAGAACTCGAAGAATGGCATACTTATGATAGCTATGCGAATAGGCTGGGAATAATTAGAACAGTTATGTGAGTGATTAATGGATATCAGCTAAATTGAAGGTGGAATTTTCTAAAATGACGGCAAGCATGTATATGTATAGTAGTTATGATAGTCGCTCATATTAGGCATATAAAGAGAATAAGGTTAAGATATCATCAGAAATTTGTCTTTGTCGTCTTTGATGAAACCTTGATATCTTGATTCTTGTAGAGAAGTTGTAGGTGATACGCCTAATTGAAAAACAAAAAAAAGTGAAAATGTAAACAAGTTAGTTGTTAAAGAAGGACAATCAAATGATTTATTTGTTTTCCCAATACTTTTTCCAGTCGACTATTGGTATTATTAAGTCGACTAGCTATTTTGAGAAATTTTAATTTGGACTGGTTATTTTACAGTTCATTGATTACAACTATTTTGAAGCAATCAACTGCATCCTACCAGTTAACTACGTAATCTTTAATTTTCACAGACTTTTATAAGCTCAGAAATGTTTCTTTTCCCATGTGATATCTTTCCACCCAATACTGGTGCATACTGTCGCAGGTACACCCAAATTGATACTTTACCTCAAAACTAACCTGTAGTAGTGGGAGTAAGCGTCGATCCCACAGAGACTGGAATTACCTTATGTGATTGAGAAATGAGGGGATTGATAATCGCAAATTAAGTAAAGTAAATAATAATGAAAATAATTAAGAGAGTAATTAATGAGAAAGGCGTTGGTTTCAGTTGATATCCACCGTCAAGGGATTACATTGATCATTGACAACATAATCAATCAGAAATTGAATATCAATCATTGGGGTTCTAACCCTGTTTCTCATTAAATCTAGTAAATTAATGACAATCGCACTAATTAAACCCTAATTAATAAGTAATCCTTTAGCACATCGGTAAAATATAACTTGTTAACCGCATGTAGAACTAAAGAAACTGAAAGAGCTAAATAAATATAAACACATCGGCTATATCTAATTTAGTTAATCATTCATCATAGGTTCAATGATTTATAATCCAAAATCCTTAAACCTATTTGCCTCATGAATCACAGAATTGAAGACTTTGTTCAAAACACAATTCAGCGGTAGATTAAGACAGACAATATACTAGTAGGCCTCCTAGCAATCATATGAATAATCATTAAGAAGAAAACAGATGAATAATCAATACTTAAATCAAATTGAAATAATAAAATCAAATCAACATCTCACAATATATAAAAATCCCTTGAGGTTTCAACCTACCTCAACCAACTAAAAAGACCTAGCCACGCAGGGCCATATGAAAATCTAAAGAAGAATTGAAGAACTTGGATGAAGAATTGGATCCTTCTCTGCTTGCTCGCCTCTCTTTTTATAGATTCCCTCCTCTTAATCGAAGTCAGAACGCATTTAGGTCAAATTCCCGTCTATCCCACTTTAATTTGGGTGAAAATGACCTAAAATCGCGAAATCAACAAGTCCTGTTTGGCGGGCGGGCGCCATGGCGCTTAAGTAGAGCGCTGCAGCAGTCTGCGTCGAAGGTGCTCAGGCGCCGCGGCGCTCCAGATTTGTCCTAACGTGGCGCCACGGGCCCTGAATCTTCTAGATTTTGCTGAAGTGCCGAACATGAAAGTTGTAGTTCTATGTCTCGTCTTTCCATAGCCGCTGAAATCACCTTAATCGGTGTCCAAATGAGTGAGATATGCCTCATTAGTGACAAAATGTCCAAAATAAGCATTTTTCTATGATTTTCTCTTTATTTTCCTCTTCAATTTTTCTTTATTATTCCTAAAACACAAAACACAACACTCAATTAATTCAAATCTATTTTCTACTAAAATTAAAGAAAAAGCAACTTAAAACATGTCAAAAACATGCTTATTTTATAGCATGTCAAATACCAATAGATTTAAAGTAGATTTTGGCACATATATTTAAACCTTGCGGCCACCGATTTTTGCCGATATAACAACCAAATTTTTGTTTTCCGATTTTCAAGAATTACGGCCACTGATTTTAACTCTCTCTAATGTTTTGTCCAAACTTTTGACTTTCTATTTTAGCACCGTTCTTTATTATGCTTTTCGTCTGTTTAACTGCATTGTCCTACATTAATATTTGGCATTAAATGCAAGATTATTTTCTCATATTACAAGAAAATTTAATTAATTAATTAATTAATTAATTAATTAATTTATTATTATATTTGAAACTCAACTATTATGGTGTTTTGATGAATGTAATCAAGAGAATTAGTGGTGTTGAAGTTCTTGAGGAATAAAATATGGGAAGTAGGATTTAAATTAATATTTGAACACTTAATTTGGAAATATGGAGAATATTCTGAGAACCATGTCCGAAAATAATGTAAGTGATCAAAATATTTGTGTTAAAGGTTTCTATCATGCTAAATTGAGTCTAGTATCTAGGATGTGAATTATGTTGGAATTGAGAATTCATGTATGAGTAATTGTTAGGAAAAATCTTCTTGAAATGATTGGGTGAATTAAATGGGATTGACATAAGCTAGAATGAGGTGCTTTTCGATATGATAAAAGAAATAATTGAAATTTTTGACAATGAGTTTAATGGTGTTAATAAGCTGGTATAGAATTACTATGATGACGTAAGTTGGAATTATTAGACATGTGTCAATTGTACATAAACGTTATAAAAGGTTTGGAGGATTTATTGCTACGTATGTTTAACATGTTAATTAAAGGATTTTAAGACAAAAATAGATGATAGATTAAGTTGATGAGATTCATGGGATGATGTTGATATATGAAAACCAAAAATGACTCGATAGAAGTTTGGAATAAGAAAAGATAGTTACCCAATATGAAGGTGAATATGTTCCTTTATGTGTGTGTTTTCTAATATCGATCCATAGATATATCCATGCGAGCTAGAGGATATAAAGTGAAGAACTTATGGATGAAAGAAATCCTTATGGTTAAGTTATATGGCAAAATCACTTAAGTGAATAGACATATTAAAAAGTAAAGATTATATACAGAAAAGATATCCTTAATTATTTGGGTAATAAAGTTGGTAACTCTGAATTGTGCCTTAATTTCATTCCCTACATGTGGTAGGATGGGTTGAAATTCAGGGACCGAATTTCTTAAGGGAGGAAGAATGTAACAGCCTGTAAGAAAATAAAATTTATTAAACAATTTTTAGATATCTAAGGAAATATAATCCTTATAAATTCTTTACCTTACGTATATGCATAAAAATATTCTAACATTAATGGAAGAGGTAAAGAGAGAAAACTTAAGAGGAAATATTAAAAATAAATATACTAAAGAAAGGTGAAATTCTTGGGTAAGAAAGATAAATTTTTGTGAAGTCAATAAAGGTATTAAAATTTCAAAAAGATTGGATTAGGGTAATTTTCCCTAATTTAAGAGTTAAAGTTACTAAGTTTAGTATTTCCACCCATAAATTGGGCTTTTACCTATGGACACTTCATATAGAGTTTTTCTACTTCACATGAATTTTTAGCAAGCAAATAGGATAGCCCAAGGAAGAAATAAAACATAGACTTGGACTAGGATATAGAAATTGGACCGGTAGCCCAAAAATCATGAAAATGTGACAAGCCCATTATGAAAGGTAGAATTTTAACCAAAGTAAAGAAAATGGGCAAGAATGAGCCCAAACCCAAGAGGAAAAATAAAGATAAAAATAAAAATAAAGTGATGGAATAATGGTGTAATCAAGATTAGGTAACATGACATTAAGACAAAAATTTAGCAAGTGTTTTGTCATAATTCTATGTATTATTACCCACTTGCTAAAATTATGAGTGTAGGATATAGATGTTTTGTAAGAAGTTCATACAATGACAATGGCTATGGCATATACTAGTCATTTATTATTTTCATTTATAAGATTCTTCTTCTTTTTTAAATATTAATTTTATTTCTTTATTTTCTTGATGCAGGTTTTCATCCCATCTAACCTTCTCTTACTAATCAGAGCATAACTCCCTCAATTTCACTCTGATGTCAGTTATCTTGGTGTCAATTTCAAGATAAAATAATTATCTAAAACTATTATGTTGAACAGTTTAGCGAAATATTAATAAATCAAGGTAATATTACTCCCTCAATGTACAGGTTATTTTTTCTCGGATAGGTTCTGACCCCTGTCTACTAATCGGTCCATATCTCCCTCATAAAAATTTTAACTTAAGTGATTCCAGTGGTTACAAATCCATGACATATATATCTATAATTCATATGTTATTTGAAATGGTTATGTTTATGGCATGATTACCAGTGATAATAGTTATATTTTGTTGAGCATACTTGTTATTGAAAACATAGTTTTGGCTATCATTATGAAAATAAAAGAAATAAGCACGGTCACATGGCAATCCGTGTGGTGCACCAGTAAGGGATGCCCTACCAACGGTTATGATTATGATTATGAGAAAAGAAAGAGAAAGTGTGCCATGTCGGACGGAGCGAGAAAAGCCCGTACCGGAGAGTAGAGGATACTCACCGTGACCGGGGTAGCTTGAAATGAGAATAAGTTGATAGCCATCATATGATATTCTGAAAATAGTTAATCCTATCATACGTATCATTAATGTATGATTCTTATGTGCATAGATATAATGCATTCATGTGACCAAAGATATTTTCTGTAGTTTTTACAGCTGAACATGACGTGATGAGCTATATTGATGATGATTTATTGTTGAATTTACTGGGATTTAATTCTCACTATATTTCCATATCATGTTCAAAAAATTAGTTATGCAGCTTTTTTCTATGGCTCTGGCTTTTAGTGCACATTGGATCGAGTTACTTTATGTTGGGCAGATCTCAGAATCAAATAAGATGTTTGTGGTCAAGTTGGCTCAGATCCCGGTGAAGGTGCAACCACTCGTAACTGTATCTCCAGAATTGGTCAACCAAAATAAACAAGATGTAAATATCTATGTGTTTGATATGTTTCATGTATGTTTTGATTAATGACATGTATGTGAACTCAATATTGTATAATAATAAAGAAAAAAAAAAGGTTGTTACAACCTTAATGGGTAAGGGTCATCCGGGACTTGTCAATCTCCTTAATACAGCAAGGGAGACACTTGTTTCCAAGCCATCCTGCTTCATAAAGGATCATCTTGACTTATTAGTCGCCTCAATACAACAAGGGAGACACCTGTTACTAGGCCACCCTACTTCAGAGAGGGCCCTCCTGACAAAGTTTAAGTCTTTTACATCTCTCCAGCCACTTAATACAACAAAGTGTATGCATATTAATAAGTATCAAGAGCATAAACCATACTCATCCTTAAGCACATTATAAAAATCTCATCATGGATGAACATACAAGCCTTAATAGCCTTCCATAATGTACATACATTAATAACTCACTTGTATCGTCACATACAAGTAGTCTATAGTATGCAAATATAGCATTCATACATCATTCTTCATGCTTATATACATGATTCAATGAACATACACAATGAAATAGATATTGCACATGCAAATATAGGATTCATGCATCATAAAACTCTCATTAACATCCCACAAATATTGGTAATTAATTAAGATTTAGAAAGGAAATAGAAAACATTGAAAAAGGGTGGGACAACATGAAGCACAGCTTGGCTGTGTCACCAAGCACGACCGTGCTTCACAACCATGTTTATCCCCCGTGCTTCCCTATCAACCTGGTCGTGTTACACACAGACCAGCCCCAAGCACGGTCGTGCTTTCGGCAGTGTTTGCAATTTTTTTTTCAAATTTGTAGATTTCCAGCTTCCTAGCTCAGAGAACGACTTGACTGTGTCTCCCAGCACAGTCGTGCTCTGGGTGCAAAAATCACCAAAAACTCCCTTTTTCTCCCAAACCATCCAAGAAAATTCAAAAATAAAAATATCAACATTTTGAGCATGAAAAACACAATCTTTCTAGAGCAAACAACCACCCAAAAACATGTATTTAATCTCAAAACCAACTACACAAAATTTTCCCAAAACACTACCACATGCATATGAGTGAATAGTAACTATGGATGCCATAACTGCTTCAATAAAAGCTCTATCTACCTTTCCACATATTTTAAATGCTCTCATACAACCATCCATTAAGTCATCCAACCATAAATCATAAAGGAGGATGTTTATCTTACCTTTCTCTTTTCAAAAGCTTGCTTCTCTCTCTAGTTTTCGCTACTTTCTCTCTCTAGAAAGCTTCACCAAAACTGTAGATTTTCCCACCATCATGAGACCCAAGAGATTTCCATGAGTCAAAAACAAGATTAAGGAAGATTTCTTACCTTTTTCCTTCTTCTCCTTTACTTTCTCACTCCACTTCTTCTTCTCTATCCCTCTCTTTCTTTCTTATCCTTCTCTATTTTCTCTTGCCGTGGGATTCTCCTCTTTTGCTGAGAAAGTGGCGACTTGGCCACCAAGTCAAGGGGAAAATATTATAAAATAATATTGGCTACTTCAAGAAGCTACCTTGCCTTAACTAATGCCCATGCTTTATCTAACTATTTCCAAAATGCCACTCCATTACATTATGACTAAGGGGTTGGCTAAGGCCTTGTTTGGGTGAAAGAAAAGCTTACCAAGTGTTTAATTCCTTCTTGAGCCTTACTTCAAGCGATTTTTGTGCAGCTTTCTTCATGGCTCCCTATCTCTATTATTATTATTTATTTGTGGTCCTGTAGACAAAGAAACTACTATCTCTTCCTTAAACAATTCTTCCAAAAATGAGAAAACCCTTATTAAATATTCACAATTATTTCCTTATAACTCCCCCATTTAACCCTTTTTAACCCTTTCTTACTATTTCATTTTGTGAATATTATTAACAGAATTTTGGTTGTTACATTAAGGGCTGAGAACCACGAAATAAAATAGACAGGTAAAGGAACCTTAATGGAAAATTTTAGAATTTTTAGAGGAATTTTTTCATATTTAATAATAACTCCAAATCTGAATAGAATCATAGTTTTATTTTGGGGAGCATAAACTCTTAAACTAGAGACTTATGAATTTACGTGCTAATATGCATACATTAACCAAAAGCTCTTATATGTTTTAGTTTGAGTAACTGGTTGTAACCTTGGCAACCTTGGAAAGGAAGTGATTGTGTAAGAATTGAGGTAGCTAGCTTTTCCTTAAAACTCTTTATGTTATGAACTTAAATTTATCAATTTCATTGGTTGCCTGACTTTTATGCTATGATGAATGATGGTCTAACAATATGTTATGAATGCATTCTCGGGAATGATGATCTAGCTATTGAGATTGTCATCTCATCTTTTTATGTCTACATAATCACATTCCTAGTACTCCAGCAAGTGGTGAACAATAGGGGTCTCAAGGTTGACTCATTGGATTATGGATTATATTTTTTCTTGTTGTGTAATATATGTGGGATGGCTTAGTTGAGTGGCAAGTCCCTTTTATACAGCTCATAATGTGATGTAAAATAAGTTATGGACTGCACTATTTTCTTTATGGCGTGAAAGCCTTTTTGTTGTAACTAATGCATATCACGCCTAGTTAGTTTCCTATAAGGAAATGAAATTTTGAAATGCTTGGAATAGCCTGAAGCACTTGTATGCTTATCCAAGAAAGATAACTAACAATATAAGTGACTAGGTTAATTTATGGGCTAGGTAGACATTGCTAGAAATTTATAGATAAGAAAAAAGATGTATAATACTAAATTCTCTTAAGGGGAACATTCTATTATGTGGATATATGAAATAAGATGCTAGTCAGTAGGTGTTGACAAGAATCATCTGCACCTACAACGAATGATCGAAACTTATCCTCTAGACATCCTCCTTCGGTAAACAAATGTTCAAATGAGTTTCAAGCTACATCCAAAGATCAATCCTATGAACAACTTGGGGAAATACATAATGAGGACCATCCCAATATAATGCCATCACATGATAAAGACAGTAAAAATGAAACTTGGAAAGGGTTTGTTTATTGAAGAAGGAAAATTTGTTGTATTAGTTGTTTATGTCGATGACATCATTCTTACAGGAGAGATGATATGATT
This sequence comes from Gleditsia sinensis, assembly GCA_037074535.1. Classification (NCBI taxonomy): domain Eukaryota; kingdom Viridiplantae; phylum Streptophyta; class Magnoliopsida; order Fabales; family Fabaceae; genus Gleditsia; species Gleditsia sinensis. The sequence goes on from CM073465.1 coordinate 26,135,182, forward strand.
AAAATAAAGCGGCTAAAAGGGAATCTTGTATTGGAATTTAAAATCAAGGACCTTGGAGCTCTTAAATATTTCTTTAGCATAGAAGTTTCTCACTTTGTGAAGGGAATATTAATTTTTTCAATGAAAATATATTCTTGACCTTCTAAAGGAAATAAGAATGAGTGGGTGTAAACTAGCCAAGACTCCTATGGACCCAAATGTAAAATTATGAGAAGAAGGGTGTACACTTGTTGACATTGGAAGATAGCAAAGGTTGGTTGGGAAGCTAATCTATTTATTACATACTAGACCAAATATTTCCTATTCTGTTAGTATGGTTAGTTAGTATATGCATACTCCATATTAAGAACATCTTGAAGCAGTTTATAGGATCCTTAGATATCTAAAATCCTTTCCTAGAAAAGGCCTACTCTTCAAAAAGATTAATCACAAGAAAATTGAAGTCTTTATTGATGTAGACTGGGCTAGATCAGTTATTGACAGGAAATCTACATTAGGGTATTATACCTTTTATTGGGGTAATCAGGTTACCTCAAGGAGCAAAAAACATAATATAGTTGCCAGAAGCAATGCAGAAGCCAAATTTAGAGCTATGGCTTAAGGAATAAGTGAGGAATTATGGGTTTACAGGATTCTGTATAAATTGAGGAAGATTGTAGACTTTCTTCTAAAATTATACTAGGATAACAAAGCTGCTATCAGCATTACACACAATCCAGTCCAACATGATAGGACCAAACATATTGAAATTGACAAATACTTCATTAAAAAGAAAATGGAGGTTGGAACCATTTGCATGCCCTTTGTGCCCTCAAATTAACAAACGACTGACATCCTTGCCAAGGGACTCTTAAGATCCCACTTTGAGTATTTAATTACCAAGTTGGGCATGTTTAATATCTATGCACCAACTTGAGGGGGAGTGTGAAAAAATAGAGCCTAATATAGTATATCCTATCCTTTATCTTTCTCCCTAATTTTCTTCTTTGTTCTTTTTGTTACTATAGTTTAGGATATGAGTTTGTTTTGAGCAAAAATCTACTCCTTGATTATCGAAGCAGTATCATGTATATATTCCTAAGAACTCTAAATAAAGATTTACAATTGGAGAGTCTAATATCTCTTCCCTGCTTCTTCTCTCATTGCTCACAAATACCATTACTTTGATGCCAATTAAGCATGGTCTAAACTTGTCAAAGACATACACTATTGCTAACATCTAGTTCTTGGTTGTCATATAGTTAAGTTGAGCTTTGGATAATTTTTTGATAGCACATAAATAAAGAAGATAAAGTTTCCTTTTCTTTCACCTAATATAGCTCTAATTGTTATCTCATAAGCATCACACATGAGCTCAAAAAGAAGATTCCAGTAAGGTGTTACGATAATAAGGGTTAAAGTCAATTTTTCATCCAAAGTACGAAAGGCTTCATGGAAACATGAATGGAAATTGTACAAGGGTTTTGTAATTGTTGAGAAATTATTGATAAATCATCTATAGAAGCCTATATGATCGAGAAAGCTATCAATCTTTTTTACCAAAGTAGGAGGAGGTAGTCTCTCAATTGTCTCTATCTTAACTTTGTCAACTTCAATCACTTTACTAGATGCTTTGTGTCCCAAGAAAATTTCTTCTTACACCAGGAAGTGGCATTTCTCCTAATTAAGTACTAGATTTGACTCTTTACACTTCTTTAATCCCTAGTAAAATTATCACTATAAGAAAAAAGGTTTTCAGTAGTGACCTTTTGGTGTGACCAAAAAAGTCACCACTAAAAGTGTACCTTTTAGTGGATGCCACTGAAAGGTTATCTTTCAATGATTCTGACTTTTCGGCGGTGATAAAAAAAGTCACCACTAAAAACCCTATTCAATAGGGTACCTTTTAGTGGTGACTTTTATATCTCACCATTGAAAGTATATATTTCAGTGATTTTGATATATATGTGAAAATTTGAATGCCTTACCCTCTTACCCAACACCAACCCTCCCGGCCATTGTCATACCTCTCTATAGGTTGTTGTCTCCTCTTCGTGTGTTGCCATTCCAACCGTTGTTTGTGGATTTAGTCTTGTTCACCACAATGAGCTTGCGTTTTAACTCAAGTAATGATTGAAATCTAATTTTTCCACATATTCATAAATTCATTTTGTAACAACTCCATTTTTTTTACATATATACATACATATGTTTGTAAAATCTCATTAAGTCATTACCTCTTTACTTCTAACTATTTAACTCATAATAACATTCAATTAAATTAAGGATTATGGTATACCATTAACATTGATACAATTATGGGTTTACATACACATCAGTAATTAAAAATGTCCGTACAAAAATCAAACATATATATATCTACATCTTATTCATCCATATTGACCAATTCTAGGGATACGGGTACAGGTGGTTGCACCTTCACCAGGATCTTAGCCAACTCGACCCCACGTATGCTAAAAGCCGGTCATAGATAATATTTGCATATTTAGTCTCCTGAACATGATATGGAAATATAGTGAGAATTAAATCTTAGTAGGTTCAAGAATAAATCATAATTATCATCAATATAGCTCAACATGTCATGTTCATCTGTATAAGCTACAGCCAATACCTTAGGTAACATAAATGCACTTTATCTATGCACATGAAAATCGGACAGTAATGACACGTATGGCATGAATAACTATTTTTCAGAATATCATATGATGGCTATTAACTTATTTTCATATCAAACTACCCCGATCAGAGTGAGTACTTTTTATTCTTCGGTACAGACTTTTCTCACTTTGTCCGACATGGCACACTTTCTCTTTATTTTCTCATTATCATATTCATAGCTGTGCGTAGGGTGTCCCCTACTGGTGCACCACACAGACTGTCATCTAACCATGCTCCTCTATTTTCTTTTCTTTTCTTTTCACGTTAATAGCCAAAAATATAATCTCAATAATAAGTATGTTCATTATACTCATATGCCATAATTTATCATCAAAGAGATAAAGGGGAAATTTGAGTACTTAATGGCTATATTTTATCCCCTAATTTAAAGTAAACTTGTGATTATTGTAACATCCTAAGCCTCTAATAAGTTAAATAAATTTAAGGATGAGTAAAAAATACATACGACAAGTAATTATGATGCTTAGTTATGTGACTATAAGGCAAGTATAAAATAGGTGACATAGTTAATATTGAATTATATAAATAAAATTCTTAGGATCATAATGGATGGAGAGAGGACACAAATACATTTTTTTTAGACACTACTAGTCTAGGATTAGTAATAAATTAAGACATATATGAACAAGCATTAAAATGCGTAGTTGTTTGACAATAAAGTCTTTATAAAATATGTGGTACCTTTTCATGGTTAGAAGTAATATAAATAAAAAAAATTTGGAGCATAAATGAGAGGAATATGATACAAATATATTCCTTAGGATGCTATTAATTTAGGATTAGCAACATAATAAGGAAGGAAGAAGCATTATGTGATGCAATATATATATATATATATATATATATATATATAATTCCTCTCACCTCCACCATGCATATCATAATATACATATCATAATGCATGCACGTGAATTTGAAACAAAACACCAGCAGCTTTGGTAGGTTAAAAACACATATGCGGCGTTGGATTACAAGTAGAAACAAGTGCTGGAATGCAAGCAGAAACACGTTCCACAAAGCCAGCAAAAACACACCCACATGGCAGCAGGAATTCACGCCATCCTTGCTCCATATCCAACAGAAACACATTCCATAAAGCAAGAAGAAAACATACCCCACATGCAGCAGATTCATGCCCATCTTGCTTAGCGGAAACACGCACCCACCCTTGCTCCACATCCAGCAAAAACACGTCCCATAAAGCAAGAAGAAAACATGCCCCATATGTAGCATATTCACGCCCATCTTGCTCAGTAGAAACACGCCCCCATCTCCTCCAAAAAAACAGCAGGATAACGCCACCCTTCATGAGACAAGCAGAAGCACCCATGTATGTAGGTTTTGTGGCAGTAAATGTGACTTGTACGTGTTAAACACCCACCTCCCATTGAGTATATTATAATGTAGATATAAATGCATGAACCTACATGGAGAGTAGCAGAAAAACATACCCCCTACCCTGTAGAACCAGGGAATCCCTGCAACCAAAAGCATTCAGCAACTTGCACCTTGGTAGTAGTAGAAAATGCCTAGAGTTGCCTCACGCCATCAAGAGAAATGAGATAGGGAAGGTAGTCAAAAAAATAAGAGGCAAGAGGAAGGAAGAGGGAGAGAGCAACCAGCAAGAAGAAGAAGGCTGAGAGAGGAGGAAGAGAGTGAAAGAACTAGAAAAATATGGAGAGTTTTTCTTCCCTCACTATAAGGCAGTGAGAGTGAGAGTGAGAGTGAGTGTTGAGGTTTGAAGCCTTGCTCACCCTATATTTGGTGTAAGAAACGTGGCTGAGTTGTAAAGGAAACTGAGAGGAGAAGCAAGCTACAAATTGAGAGCCATAGGAGTAGGTTTACACAAGGTAAGTCTAGCTTCTTATAAAAATCCAGTTTAGAGTTTATTAGGCTAAATTTAGGCTCTGCATCGATGACTTTCTGTCTAAAATATGAAAACATGTTCAACAAATAATTTGTATCCCTATGTCTTAGATTTCTATAGCATTTGGAATCACATCAATCGGATTTAAAATGGGAGAGTTATACTCCAGGGAGTGATGAGAGGTCAGAATCGGATCTGGAATTCAGGCTGGTAAAGAATAGCTTAGTTTTTGAATTTTTGGGACTAACCTATAAGGTATTGGAAGACATGTTTAACATAAAAGTTATAGATATATTTTTCACGGTTGCATAGCTGGAATCACCAAAGTTAGAGTCCATATGAGTGAGTTAGGGTCTGATTAGTGAGTAAAGCTCATAGAGCACAAAAGGGTTAGGTTGAGAACATAGAAACCTTTTAGCACCTGAAAATATTGGCTTAGTAAATTTAGTAAATGGCCTTTAAATTCTATACTTTTTGGTGATAAAATCCTTAAAAGTTTCATAATAAATTCTGGAAACTTTCATGATTTTTTGAGCACCTACAACTAGTCCTTTTTCAATTAAAACAGTGTTGAGAACAATCTGTTGGACAGCTTAGATTGTTGATGTAAATACAAAATATTTAAGGGGTTAGATGTTGAATTTTTGTATGAAAATTTTATAACATGTGAGAGGGATCCCAATTAAGGATTCCACCAAATTTTAGAGAATTATTCTCAGGTTAAGGCATATAATAAAATGTAGAAATTAGGTAGGACAGGAAGTGAGTCAGAACATAACATAACTAGGGATAGTCTTTAAAACTTGAGTTATTCGAGGGGTTAAATGAATTATTTTTTACTTGAAATTTTTATGTTGATTATATAACATATCTAGGATGCTTCATATAAAATATCTTAAATTTGGAAGAATTTTTACTAATCAAAATGAATGCAAAATAGAATAGAAATGGAACTGAAACTAATCTGTACTGTTCTGGGTTATGGAGGTAGTTTTTAGGATTGAATGGAAGAGTTAAGGGCTGAGAGAATTCTGAAATAAAATAAACATGTAAAGGTACCTCCATACAAAATTTTAGAATTTTTAGAGAACTTTTGTCATATTTAAAAATAACCCCAAATCTCAACAGAATCATAGTTTTGTTTTGAGGAGTAGAAGCTCTTAAAATAGAGATTTATGACTTTAGGTGCTAATATGCATGAATTAACCAAGAACTCTTATATATTTTAGTTTTAGTTGCTGGTAGTAACCTTGGAAGCCCTGGAAAGGAAGTTATTGTGCTGGAATTGAGGTAGCTAGCTTTTCCTTAAAACACTCTTTATGTTTATGAACTTGAATTTATCAATTTTCATTGGTTGCCTGACTTTTATGCTATGATGAATGATGGTCTAAAGATATGTTATGTATGCATTCTCAGGAATTAAGGGGGTGCCCCAAGTATGCCAAGTAAGCCCTATTTCTCCCATGATTGGCCAATAATAGAAGATGCATAACCCTTTGCAGGTATGGCCATATGTGACTGCATTGGGTAAGTAGACCAAAATGTTATAGGTCCCTAGTGTGACCAAGATTATGAATGTATGTATGGTCAATGCTTATGTTTCAGTGAAATAATTTGAGATGTTTTAAGGAATGGATTGTGCACTATTTTTCTGAAAAATTTGCTAGCTATTGAGATTATCATCTCACTTTCTTTTATGTCCATATAATCTCATTCCAGGTACTCCAGCAAAAGGTGAGCAACAAGGGTATCAAGGTTGACTCACATGATCATGATTGCATTTTCTTTGGTAGTGTAATATTTGTGTGGGATTGCTTAGTCGAGTGCTAAGTCCCTTTTAGACAGCTTATAATGTGATGTAATATAAGTTATGGACTATACCATTTCTTTTATGACATGAGAGCCTTTATGTTGTAAGTAATGCATATCATGCCTAGCTAGTTGTCTATAAGGAAATAAAATTTGAAAATGCTTGGGATAGCATAAAGAACTTTTATGCTTTCCTAAGAATGATAACAAACAATATAAGTGAATAGATTAATTTATGGCCTAGGTGGTCATTGCCAAGAATTTATAGATTATAAGGAACATTCTACGATTTAGATATATGAAAAATGATGCTAGTATTTATGTCTTACAATTATTCCCCTATTTTTTGTTATACTTTGCTTTTGATACTGCTTTGATTTGTTTTATTCTTGTAGGTGAGCAAAAGAGGCCAAGAAGCAAGGGAAAAAACTCATGAGAGGAGCCATATGAACTTGGAGCATGCTAAGGAGGAAGCAAGGAGAAAACCCTGAAGAAATTGGCAAATTATGAGACTAACAGCTTGAAGCACGGCTAGGCTATGCTTTGTGTGAAAGATGTAGAAAATTCTCAAAATCCAACCCGAAGCACGACCATGCTTTGTGTCCATACAACATGTGATTTTTAGCGTTTTGAGCAGCCAAGTTGATACATATGCATGGAAAAACGCAGAGGAAGACATTCAGACCTAGAAAGACATCTTAGACTCAAATTTTAGGCCTAAAAAACACTCTTAGATTAGTTTTATACTTGGATTATTGTTCATTTTATGTTCTAGAGTAGGATTTACACCAATTGAAGGTTGTATTTCATCTTTACTTTTCGACAAATTAGGTTTTATCTTTCTACTTTAACTCTCTACTTCTACTTCTACTCCTTCTCTTGAATTATGTTGAACTTGAATGAATTACTTAATGGATATGAATTTGGTTTCTGTTTCTATGAAGTGTAAGTATATATTTATCTAGGGTTTCTGTAACAACTCCATTTATGTAAATGTAACAAATTTTTTTTTTATATTTGTAAAATTCCATGAAGTTATTACTACTTTAATTCTAACCACTTAACTCGTAATAATAATCACTTTAACCAAGCATAATTGTTATTAACAGTGATACCATACTGAGTTTCCATACACATTATTATTTTACAAACTGCACACCATTATTTGACAAACATTTGTACAAAGATACATATTAGCTCTAATCATCTATGTCGACTACCTCCGGGGACACTGGTGCGGGTGGCACGTCCACCAGAATTTCAGTCACATCTACGACAGATACATCTGAAATAACTGGAAGTTGCCCAAGGTAGGGCACCTCGATCCAACGTACAGAAATAATAAGTGTCATAGAGAAAATCTACATATTTATTCTTCTGAACATGATATGGAAATATAGTGAGAATTAAATCCCAGTAAGTTCAACAATAAATCATAATTTACCATCAATATAGTTCATCATGTCATGTTCAGCTGTATAAACTACAGAAAATATCTTTGGTCACATGAATGCATTATATCTATGCACATAAGAATCATACAATAATGATATGTATGACAGGATTAACTATTTTCAGAATATCATATGATGGCCATTAACTTATTCTCATTTCAAGCTACCCCAGTCAGGGTGAGTATCTTCTACTCTCTGGTACGGGATTTTCTCCCTCCGTCAGACATGGCCTACTTTCTCTTTCTTTTCTCATTAACATGATCATAATCATTGGTAGGGCGTCCCCTACTGGTGCACCACACGGATTTCCATGTGATCATGCTCATTTCTTTTCTTTTCACAATGATAGCCAAAAATATGCTTTTAATAACAAGTATGTTCATCAAAATATAACTATTACCATAAATCATTGGTAATCATGCCATGAACATAACCATTTCAAAGATCACTTTATAAAATATTTCCATGTCAGAATTTCACACTTAAGATGGTAAGAAGTTCATACAATGGCAATGGCTATGGCATATACTAGTCATTTATTATTTTCATTTATAAGATTCGTCTTCTTTTTAAAATATTAATTTCATCTCTTCATTTTCTTTATGCTTGGCCTTTAGTCAATTTCTTCTTATTTATATCATTTCTAAAACATGTTCTTACAAATTTATAGAGCATTTTTCTCCAATTTGATTTCTACTATTTCCCTATAGTTAGCGAGGTTCATCTAGGGTAGAAAAATGTTGAAAATAGGCTTCACCAGCTTCCAACATGGTTTGGCCCTGTTCTAGGACACGGCCATGCTTTAAAAATACTTCAATTGTACTCAGAAACAACCCCGAACACGGCTAACCCGTGCTTGAAGCACCCAGAACACGGCCTGGCTATGTTCTGTGACCTTTGCTCAGTAATCAGAGCATAACTCCCTCATTTTAACTCCGATTGAGGTGATATTGGTGTCTCTAGAAAGCTAAGACAATTATCTAAAACTATTACGTTAATCATATCAGCAAAATAGTAATACCTCTTGGTGTTATTAGTCCTTTGAATTCAATATTATTTCTTCTCGGGTAGGTTCTAACCTTTACTTACTAATCTGACTATATCTCCCACATAAGAATTCCAAATTAAGTGATTCCAGTGGCTAAACATCCGTGACACATAAATATATAATTCATATGTGAACCATTTATTTTAATTTCTTATAGAATGTTCCCAGAAATTAAAACACCGAAGCTATCCTAACATATTCTTCCCTGATTAACCATTTTCTGACCTTTGTTTACTAATCAGAACATATTTACCTCGTATCAACTATAAATTGAATGATTCCAGTGGGTAAAAATCCGTGACACATATATATTTAATTCTTATGTTAACCATTTATTTTAATTCCCTACAGATAATTCCCAGAAATTAAAACACAGAAGCTATCCTAACATATTCTTCCCTGATGAACCATTTTCTGACCTTTGATTACTAATCGGACCATATCTACCTCATATGGACTCCAAATTGAATGATTCCAGTGGCTAAAAATCTGTGACACATATATCTTTAATGCTTATGTTAACAATTTATTTTAATTCCTTCTAGATTATTCCCAAAAATTAAAACGCCGAAGCTGAAAATTCTGTCACCCATAGCCATACCCATGCAGAACTATCTACGCCAACCTAAGTATTCAAACATACATCACATGCAAGATCAATATGTAACATGATATAGCAACATCCATTACCAATCATCAAAGTTCTAAGATCAAAATCTCATATAAATATTATAAGTTTCAAAAGTTTTTTTCAAAAAGAAATATTGTTAAACTTACCTAAGAATCTCCCTAGCTTACTTAGTGAATTGATTTTCTTGTTTCCTCTTGAAAGAAGTAGCAAGATTCCTTCCTTTCCTTAGCTTTTCTAGCAGCTTAGGTAAGATAAGGAGGGTGAATTTTTGAACCTCAAGGATGAAGAAGAAAAATGGACTCAAGTGGAGATTAAGGTAACTTACCTTGAGTACTTAGCCTTCTAAACTTCTCCTTCTTCTTCCTTCCTTTCTTCTCCTCTCTTTCTCTCCTTTCCTCACTCTACCTTGCTTCTATTTCTCTCTCTTCCTCACTTGGACGAAATTAAAATGTTGTAGGGGTGGGTTTTGCTTATATAGACCACCAAATAATACACCTTTCATGATCATGAGTCTACCTTATCACAATTAGGATACATTTTGTTGAATTTTTAGAAAACAAACAACTTATGTTCTTATCTTCCTCTTCCTTAGTCAAGATATGCATAGGAAAAGGAGATTTGTATTTTGAAAATTATGATGATATGTTCTTAAGATAAGGGACAAGGTCCCTTTGATTTAGAGATTCATTTCCATTTTCTTTTGTCTTAAACAAGTATGATAGGTTTGCCTTTTCAGGTGGCAAATTTTTAGCCCTTAAATCTCCATTATCTGGTTGATATTATTTGTGTGGGATAGGAATATTTTGTCCTAATGCCATGTATTAGCATACCACTTGCTAAAATTATGAGTGTAGGATATAGATTTTTTGTCCTAAAGCCTTGTATTATCATGCCACTTGCCAAACTGATGAATGTAGAATCACACCACTTGCTAAATTTTTGTCTTAATGCCATGTAACCTAATCTTTATTATTATTACATTATTATATCATCACCTAATTTATTTTATTTTATTTTTCCTCTTGGATTTTGGCTTATTCCTACCCATTATGGGCTTATTCCTACCCATTTTCTTTGCTTTGGATAAAATTCTACCTTTCTTGGAGGGCTTGGTCACATTTTCATAAGTTTTGGGCTATTGGTTCAATTACTATATTCTAGTCCAAGTCTATGTTTTATTTCTTGCTTAGGTTATCCAATGGGCTTGCTAGAAACTTATGTGAAGTGGAAAAAAACTCTATATAAAGTGTCCATAGGTAAAAGCCCAATGTATGGGTAAAGATTTTAAACTTAGTAACTCTAGTTCTTGAATTAGGAAAAATTACCCTAATCCAATGTTTTTGAAAATTTAAGACCTTTACTTGTTTCTAAAAATTTATCTTCCTTATCCAAGAATTTTGCATCTCTTTAGTATGTTCTTTCTAAATTTTTCCTATTAGGTTTTCCATCTTTATTTGTTCTTTTAATGTTAGAAACATTTTCTATGCATATACATAAGGTGAAGAATTTCTAAGGATTATATTTCCTTAGATATCTAAAATATTGTCTAATAAACTTTATTTCCTTAATTATCAATAAAAGAAATGAAATTAGGGAAGTTACAGTTTCGATAAACTCACTTGTGATATGATGATACTATGTTGTTGAGTTGAATGTTGGAACCCTAATTGTGATCACTTCTGTATTAATTAGGATTAACTATTATATGCATGAATAAGAGTTCGTAGAATGCCTGATCACCAATCTATCACATCTTAGGTATGTATGAAGTTGATGCATTTAATCATCTAACTTCTAAAGTTGATGCCTTGTTTCAAAAATTAGATAAGTTAAGCATAAATGCTATTGGTTCCTCTTCATCATCTTCTGCGTGTGAGATTTGTGGAGGTATTGGTCATGTGGCCAATGAATGCCAGCTTGGAAACTCTGCACTTCAGGATTGTGAGTAGGTAAAATTTGTGAACAACCAAAGAAACAATCCCTACAGCAATACCTACAATCCAGGATGGAGAAATCAACCAAATCTCTCATCCAAGCTGAATGCAAATCAGCAGCCTCATAATAATTTTAGGCAACCTCCTGGGTTTTAGAATTAGAGGCAATTTAATCCTCCTCCTTAACCAAAGTCAAATTTGGAGACTCTAATGGAGAATTTCATCTCCACACAGAGTAAACAAAATGAAGAATTTAGAGCCCAGAATCATTCAATGAATGACGCTATAAAGGATTTAGCTTCTAAAGTTAACTCACTTGCTACACATAATAAAGTGCTAGAAACTCAAATAGCATGGCAAGCGAGTTCTTCAAATAGAAACTTTGGCAAATTCCCTGGCCAGCCTGAGAATCCAAGAGAACATTGCAAGGCTATCACTTTGAGAAGTGGTAAGCAATTGGATGAGTTAGTGGAAAAAGAGGAAGATAAGGAGGAAGAATTGAGAGATATACTAGAAAAAGCAACTGAAGAAGAAGAGCAAGTTAGTGAAAGGAAAGAAGAAGAGCCTAAATATGTGGCTCTTGAACCATACAAGCCACCGGTTCCTTTCCCTCAAAGACTAGCTAAAGCCAAATTAGAAAAGCAATATGGAAAATTCCTTAATGTCCTGAAAAAGCTGTACATTAATATTCTATTCTTGGAAGCTGTCTCTCAGATGCCTTCTTATACTAAATTTCTGAAGGAAATCCTCTCTAACAAGAAGAAGATTGAGGAGTATGCCACAGTGGCATTAATTGAAGAATGTAGTGCATTGATCCAGAATAAATTACCTCCTAAACTCAAGGACCTTGGAAGCTTATCTATACCTTGTTCCATTAGAGATGTGCAAATCACTAGAGCCTTATGTGATCTTGGAGCAAGTGTTTATCCATATGCAAGAAGCTCTAGATGGGCGATTTGAAGCTTACTACCATCTCCCTCTAGTTAGCGGACCGATCCGTTACTCATCTAATATGTATATTAGAGGATGTTCCTCTAAAGGTAGGTAAATTTTTCATACCTATTGATTTTGTTGTCTTAGAGATGGAGGAAGATAGCCAAATCCCCATCATTCTTGGAAGGCCTTTCCTAGCCACTACAGGTGCCATTATTAATGTGAAAGATGGAAAGCTTTCCTTGAATGTAGGGGATGAAAAGATTGAGTTCAATCTAAATGATGCAATGAAGTGCCCATCTTTAAGTGATACTTGTTGCATGGTTGATGTAATTGAGCAGAATATTGTTGATAATGCAGTAAGCTTTTGTTCTACTGACCCACTTGAGCTTTGCCTTATGGATAGTTCTATTTCTTGTGCTGAACAGGTAGAAGCTGATGCATATGCCTAAATTCTTGATGATTGTCCCATGCTCACCTCAAAAGTAAAAGCTGAAAAGCTGGAATTGGACCATAATAAAAATTAGTAACTATTGAGGGAATCAAGGCACCTAAGGTAGAACTTAAACCTCTTCCATCAAAAACTTGTTGTGTCTATTTTATAATTAACCGCAAATGCACAGTGTAGCTATAGCTAGTTCGGCGAGTACGGCTTGTATCCCATAGAGAACAATGTCAATTACTAGAATGGTACGAAATATGCTATCTAAATCGATGAAATTCAATGGAAAGTTTATCACAATTAAGTAAATTAAGAATTCAATTAACAAAAGCCTAGGTTTAAGGTTCACCACACTTATGATATTCAACATTCAACTTGTACCTCTAATTGCAATTATCTAGGTAATTGGGGATGGTTTAGCATTAATTAATTAGCAACCTTTTTCAAGCATTACTAATTGTACCTAGGTTGATCAAATTACCTACTTTTGTGGTTCTTAGTTCAACCTAGGTCCATTGAGCTCTATGCCAACCATGGAAGTCAATTAATCAGTTTTCTCTTGCCCACTAATTGATTCATCCCTAGAGAATCTTAAACTACTTTCGTGATTAAGATATCCATAATTAACTATTAAGTTCAGGTTTTAACTTTCGCCTTTCGGTTCATCAATTAAATAACTAAGACGTGATAGATTGGTGATTAGGCATTCTACCAACTCTTATTCATGCATATAATAGTTAATCCTAATTAATCCAAAAGTGTTCACAATTAGGGTTCCAACATTCAACTCAACAACACAAAGCATAATCATTACCAAAAATCATTGGTAAAATGAAATCATCCCATAATCATAACCATTTTTGAATATCACTTTATAAAATATTTCCATGTCAAAATTTCACACTTAAGAAGGCAAGGAGTTCATGCAATGGCAATGGCTAGGGCATACACTAGTCATTTATTATTTTTATGTATAAGATTCTTCTTCTTTTTTAAATATTATTTTCATCTTTTCATTTTGTTTATGCTTGGCCTCTAGTTACTTTTATCCTACTTATATCATTTCCAACACATGTTCTCACAAATTTTATAGGGCATTCTTCTCTAATTTTGTTTATATTAATACCCTATAGTTAATGAGATTCATTTAGGGTAGAAAAATGTTGAAATTAAGCTTTACCAGCTCCTAACACGCCTTGGCCATTTTCTAGGTGTTGTGTATATATTTTACCAATTACCGCAAGTGCACGGCGTAGCTGTAACTAGTCCGGCAAGTACGGGTCGTGTCCACAGAGAACAATGCCAACTACCAGAATCTTACAAAAAGTACTATCTAAATCGATGAAATTCGATAAGCAAGAATCACAATTAAGCAAGTTGAAAGAATCAATTAAACTAGGCCTAGGGTTAGGGTTCACCACACTTGTGATACTCAATAACTGATATTCAGCTTTAATTGCGATTGTATAGATTGTTGGGGATGGTTTAGCCTTAATTAACTAGCAATCTCTTTCAAGAATTACTAATCGTACCTAGGTAAATCAAATTACCTACTTTCGTGGTTTTTAGCTTAACCTAGGTCCATTAAGCTTTATGCTAACCATAGAGTTCAACTAGTCGGTTTTCTCGTTCCCACTAATTGACTCAAGCCTAAGGTATCTTAAACTACTTTCGTGATTAAGATAACCCTAATTAACTATTGGATACGGGTTTTAATCTTCACCTTTCAGCTCATCGATTAAATACCTAATACGTGATAGATTGGTGATCAGGCATTCCATCAACTAATTAAAGCATACAATAGTTAATCCAATTCAATCTAATCCCAATTACAGTTAGGGTTTCTTAATTTAATTTAAAAGCATAGTATCATTGTACCACAATTGGGTTTACCGTAACCCTAGATGGAATCTACTCACACATTGTCAAATCAAGAACTAAAACCATACTCATTGAATAATTCATAGTAGTTCAATACAATTAAGAAGTAGGAGAAGAGGTAGAAGTCGTAGAAGAACAAGTAAAAGTAGAAATAGAAAGATAGAACCTGTTTGTAGAAGTACTTAGATCAATTACAACTTGGAAATCAATAAATTCAATCCTAGAACATCAAAATCCTTCAAAGAATCATGTAAAAACCTAATCTAGGTGTGTTTCCTAAGGCTAAAAAGTGTTTTTCTGGTCTCCCCTTCGGTTCTCTTTGTCCCCATTGCGAATCCCCAAGTATATCCATGTGTTTGGGCCTTAGAAACCCTAAAAACAACGTCCTTTACGAGCCCTGAAGAACGGCTGTGCCCTGGAACACGGCCTGGCCGTGCTTTGGGCTGGAATTCTGAAGAGGCTACAGAAAATACCACCAACATGGCCAGGCCGTGTTGCAGGCCTTCTTAAAACGGCCAGGCCGTGTTGGGTGCTTTGGTGCTCCTTTCTTCATCAAATTTGACGTGCAACCTCCTTGCTTCCTCCTCAACATGATCCAAGTCTTTTAGGGTCTTTCCATGACCGTTTTTCCTTGCTTCTTGGCTTCTTTTGCTCTCCTGCAATCACAAAATGAACCACAACAGTACCCAGAACAAAGTATAACCAAAAGCATGAAAATATCCATAAGTTACTATAAATAAGGGGACAAAACATGACCAATAAGCACTCAAAATTCCCCTTTATCAAATTCCCCCATGCTTAAACCTTTGCTTGTCCTCAAGCAAATGACATGCCATAACAGAAGGAAGGGGGACAAATGCTATCAAAGTCCACAAGATAGATGAATGCAGCATAGATAACTTTTCACTCAATCCAAGTGCACACAATAGATATATGAATAGACAGTAATCAAAATAGTCTTTATTCTTCTAAAACCAAACCAAAAATTTCCTCTAC
Source organism: Gleditsia sinensis (assembly GCA_037074535.1). Taxonomy (NCBI): domain Eukaryota; kingdom Viridiplantae; phylum Streptophyta; class Magnoliopsida; order Fabales; family Fabaceae; genus Gleditsia; species Gleditsia sinensis. Next base: position 26,150,856 of record CM073465.1, read on the forward strand.
TAAATATCTTCTCCTATTGTGACCAGAGGTTGTATGCTTTAGAGTGATTTTCAAACACTCGAGTAGGCTACCTCATCCCTTAGATCTCCCTATGTTGCCTTACCCTTATTTCTATTTTATTAATCTTTTTTTTTCTTTTCATCCATTCATAATTTTTTTTAGAAATATGCAATGAGTGCATTTTATGCTCCATCTCACTAGGGTAAAGGCATCTAGGTACTCATACTAAGGCCTCTTTGGTGCCTTGAAAGAGGTACTCAGAGTGAAAACTTTTTGGGTTTTACATACCCTCATTTTTCACCTCTCCCTACCTTCACACTCTCATAGTGTAAAAATCAAAAATAACATACAATTCATGGCTCAATAGAGAGATATTTTTCAAAAAAAATTAAAGGTTTAGTGCTAGAAGAGAGAGACTAAAATAATAGCTACATATTTCATATCCTATTGTGCATCACATGTTCAATAGCTAGAATAAGCATATACTACATTAGTCTATCCTAGGAATAGTAACTATGTGGTATTGCAGCAGGACAGAAGAAATGCAGAATGTACAATATATACACACAAAGAAAATGACTGGTGCAGATAAACTCAAGCAATGACAGATACGTAAGTACACTCCCCCATGCTTAAACCAGAAAGTGGCCGCAGTGTCATAAGTATGATAGAGAGGATGCAGAGGGAAGAGGGTACTTACAAAGCACTAGTCATCCTGTGGTGGTGGGGGTGGGTGCTGGCTCAAGTGTCAGGTGTACCATGCCTGCATCATACCCTGCATGCTTTGAATGGAGTCTTGCATGGCATGCAGGGCAGCTCTCTGAGACAGTTGCTCAGCCTCAATGCAGCTAAGCCGTGATGAGATGAAATTTATATCCTCTGAGGGAGCAGAAGATGGACCTGCAGTGTCAGCAAAATGGGAGGGGGTGGTGGAAGAGCTAGCAATGGTTCCATGGGGAACTCGTTATCAATTGAATAGATCCAATTCTCTTTATTGGTTACTGTAGTTTTAGTAGGATTGGGGAAGGGGAATAGTGGATGACCGCGGAGATACAACCAGTACTGGTTATCTTTTTTAACAACTAATTTCATATGGTAACAGGTTTCCATATCAATCCGGGTATTACCAAGTACTGGTTGCATACCCTGCAAATTAGCCTCAAATCCTAACCCTCTAGCAATAGTAGTAACCAAACCACCCATGACAATTTTCCCAGTCATTGCCCCACCTATCCTGGTCATCTGATGAGCCATGAAGGCTCCAGTATCCACTTTCGTACCATTAATCATCGAATGTAGAAAATAAAGCTCTCTTTGACTGGCTACCCCATCACTTTCAGCCCTACCAAAAATAGTATGGACCATAAGCCTTTGTAAATACCTGAAATTGGGGTTGCAAATGAAAGAGGCTTTTGAACTCGATGCACTGTATTGCCCATCAATTGCAATGGAATTTCAAAATGGGTTAGAGAGAAAGCTGGAGGGGACTTGTCTAGTACCCACTGAAGGTAGGCTAAACAGTGCATTGAATTCAGCCAATGTAAGATTAAAAGTATGATCAAAAAGTCTAAATTTTACTTGGCCCTGATGGACATTAGGGCCTCGATATAAGATCGTGGTAATGGAGCTGAAAAACTCCAAGGTGGGCCAAGGATAGGTGGGGTATCTTAGGGATATAAATTGGTTCCACCCAATCCTGTCAATCAAGTATTGGATGTCGTTTAAAAGACCCAGCCGCTCCAAACAGTCCTCATCTATATACCGGGTACTTAGCATTCCCTATTTAACAAGGGTATCGTATCGTGCTTGTTAATTGTCGTCAACGAACTCAATACCATACTTATTTATTTGATGAGGGAGTTGGGGGGTGCAAGGTTGCGTCCTGTACGTGGTTGAGAGGATTGGGATGAAGATGACCCTTTCCGGGCTCTTTTGGGACCCATGAATGTAAAATTAAAGATAATGAGAACAAATGGCACCAAAACAGAGAACCGAATAAAAGATGTAGAATTTAAATCACCAGTAATGCAACTCAGGGAAAAACAGAGCCAGATGTGTCACAGTTTAAATATAGCAGTTATGTACCAAGCAACCAATAATTCAACAATATTCAGGACCAGAGAGGAATGGTTGAATTAGAGATATAGCAATCCAGGAACTCAAAGCAGTCAATTCAGTGGATGATTATGAGAGTATAACCAGTAATTGGAAACCAAAACCAGAATGGTATATCATGAATGGCAAAGTCAGGGAATTGGGACCAATTCAGAATTCAATCAGTATCCATGAGTAATTCAATAAAAGTAGGAGCAATGGCTAATTATGCATGTAAACATTCGTAGTCAAAATTGTGAACGAATGTAAACCTTAAAGGAATTCAAAGCATGCATCCAGATCATGAAAACAGCAGAAGTAGATATCAATAACAACCATGTTTGCAGTTGAAATTAGAAAAAAATAAAAGAAAACAATGAAGAGGCAGACTTACCATTTGCAGTGCAGACCCAAGTGTGCAGAAAGCAGGGGAGGAAGGTGGGTGAATATGGACTAGTGGTGCGAAACAAAGGGGAAAAAGCTACGGTGAATGGGATGGGAAGAAGGGAAGGTAGAATGGTGGAATGGGTAGGAGGAATTAAAACAGGGGAGGGGGAATACGATGGAATGGGAAGAAGGGAAAGTAGGGGATTTAGGGTTTGATGGTTTGGGGAGAGGGAAGACGATGGTGGAAAAGGAAGATGGAGGGGTTGGGAAAGGTAGAATGTGAGGGGTTGGGCCGATTTTGATGGGGGAGAGGGAAGGAAGGCAACAAGGGTAGGTTTGGGGGGGGGCACGGTTGGAGAAAGGGAGGGTTTTGGCAATTTATGCCAGCCCACGCACGCAGCACGGCCAGCCCGTGCTTCTTGCGGGCTGGCTACACCCTTTTTTTTCACACGGGCACGCCCGTGTTCTTGGCGGGTTTTAGTATAGGAACCCCCCCTTTTTTTTTGGACAGGCACGGCCGTGTCATGGGACACGGCCTGCCCGTGTTGCCTGCAGGAATGCCTAATTTTCTCATTTTCTTGTGTTTTTCTTCATAGCTGCATTATAGAACATGTATAGCCCAAGTTATTGACTAAAATCCCTCAATTCTCCACATTTAACTTATTCTTTAGACCTTCTTTAAGGATCCTTGCTTCTAACCCTTTCAAACTACTTTGGAAACATCGAAACGGACCTAGAAATCAAAGGAAAATAGTTAATAAACTTAACCTAAAAAGATAGCTAATGAAAACTAAAACTAAAAGTAAGGAAAAGAATACTTCTAAATAATTCAAAAATGTGGGTTGCCTCCCACAAAACGCTTGTTTAAAGTCATTAGCTCGACTCCCTTGCTTCTTAATGGATCAAGGAAGGCTCTAAGAGAGCTTGGGTGGCTCCCTTTTCAACTGTATGTCCCGTCACAAAATGTTTGAGGCGTTGCCCGTTGACCTTAAAAAATTCGGTGGACTCACTCCACACCTCCACTGCTCCATATGGGAAAACTTTAGTCACTTGGAATGGTCCAGACCATCTAGAATGAAGTTTCCCTGGAAAGAGTCTCAACCTTGAATTAAACAGCAAAACCCAATTCCCCACTTGAAATTGGCGCCTAAGGATGTGCTTATCATGCCATCTTTTTGTTCTTTCCTTGTATAATTTGGCATTGTCATAAGCATCAAGCCTTAGCTCATCTAGCTCATTTAGTTGTAAGCATCTCCTCTTTCCAACAGCTGATAGGTCAAAATTGATTGTTTTGACCGCCCAGTATGCCTTATGTTCAAGCTCCACCGACAAATGACAGGGTTTCCCATATATTAACCGAAAGGGTGTGGTTCCAATCGGTGTTTTATATGCAGTCCTGTAGGCCCATAGTGCATCATCTAGTTTGAGAGACCAATCTTTTTTGGTTTTTAAGACGGTCTTTTCTAATATGGCCTTGATCTGTCTATTTGATATCTCAACTTGCCCACTAGTTTGGGGATGGTAGGCTAGGGTCATTTTATGAGTGACTCCGTATTTCTTCAAAAGGTTTTGGAACTGTTGCTCAGTGAAGTGAGAACCTCCATCGCTTATCACAGCTCGGGGAACTCCAAATCTGGGGAAGATTATCTTCTTAAAGAGTTTAACAACCACTATAGCATCATTGGTGGGGGATGCTACTGCTTCAACCCATTTAGAAACGTAGTCCACAGCTACTAGAATGTATTTGTTTCCACATGAAGATGGAAAAGGACCCATAAAGTCAATGCCCCAAACGTCAAATATTTCAACTTTTAAAATGCTGTTTAGGGGCATTTCATTCCTTCGGGTTATGTTGCCAACTCTTTGGCACCGATCACATGCCTTTACAAAAGTGTGCACATCTTTGAAGAGCTTGGGCCAATAGAAACCAGCTTGAAGAACTTTAGCTGCAGTCTTAGAGGCACTGGTGTGCCCTCCACAAGGTGAACTATGGCATTGGTATATCACACTATAAACTTCTTCTTCCGGAATACACCTTCGGAATATGCCATCCGCACACCACTTGTATAAGCATGGATCATCCCAATAGTATGCCTTTACGTCAGAGAAGAATTTCTTTTTCTGATGATAACTCAACCCCTCAGGGAGTATTCTACATGCAAGAAAATTCATGAAGTCCACATACCAAGGAGCATCAGCATTAGTGACCATTAGGAGTTGGTCATCTGGAAAGGAATCATCAATGGGCAAATTATCTTTATCATCTTTCATCAAATCTTGCCTAAGTCTGGAAAGATGGTCTGCAACCACATTCTCCGTCCCTTTCTTGTCTCTGATTACAAGATCAAACTCCTGAAGTAAGAGGATCCATCTTATCAGTCTTGGTTTGGCATCCTTCTTACTTAATAAGTATCTGATGGCAGCATGATCTGTGAAAACTATGACTTCTGATCCTAGCAGGTATTGTCTGAATTTATCAATTGCGAACACTACTGCTAAGAGCTCCTTCTCAGTGGTGGAGTAGTTGACTTGAGCTTCATCTAATGTCTTGCTAGCGTAATAGATGACATAGGGCTTTTTGTCTCTCCGTTGCCCAAGTACAGCTCCCACGGCATAGTCACTTGCATTGCACATAATTTCATAAGGAAGGCTCCAATCAGGAGGTTGGATGATGAGTGCAGATATGAGCGCCTCCTTTAACCTACAAAAAGAACGCAAGCAGTCATTATCAAATTCAAACGAGACATCTTTAACAAGTAAGTTAGTTAAAGGTTTAGATATTTTTGAGAAGTCTTGGATGAATCTTCTGTAGAATCCTGCATGCCCAAGAAAACTTCTAACTTCCTTAACATTCGAAGGTGGTGGCATAGTCTGAATCGCCTCTATCTTTGCCTTATCCACCTCTATCCCCCTTTCTGACACTAAGTGTCCCAGAACTATTCCTTCTCTCACCATAAAGTGGCATTTCTCCCAATTCAAAACCAGATTGACTTCCTCGCATCTCTTAAGTACCTGTGTCAAATTTTTCAAACAGTTATCAAATGAGGTACCAAAAACTGAAAAGTCATCCATAAACACTTCCATTATTTCCTCTATAAAATCAGAGAAAATAGCCATCATGCATCTCTGGAAAGTGGCTGGTGCGTTACACAATCCGAATGGCATCCTTCTATATGCAAAGGTGCCATAGGGACATGTGAACGTAGTCTTCTCTTGGTTGTCTGGATAGATAGGGATCTGAAAGAATCCTAAGTATCCATCCAGATAACAGAAGTGTGAGTGTTTTGCCAACCTTTCCAATAACTGGTCAATAAAAGGTAAAGGGAAGTGATCCTTACAGGTGGCTTTATTTAGTTTTCTATAATCAATACACATGCGCCAACCCGTAACAGCTCTAGTAGGGATTAATTCATTATTATCATTCTTAATAACAGTCATACCTCCCTTTTTAGGAACCACATGGATAGGACTTACCCATTCACTATCCGAGATAGGATAGATAATACCTGCATAAAGCAATTTAAGCACCTCCTTCTTAACTACCTTTTTCATATTTGGATTGAGTCTCCTCTGGTGTTCCCTGGAAGGTTTATGATCATTATCAACAATTATACGATGCATACAAACAGATGGACAAATCCCTTTAATATCATCTATGGTATACCCAATAACCTTTTTGAATTCCCTGAGTACATCCAGCAACTTACCAGTTTCTTCAGTATTCAGATTAGCATTCACTATGACTGGATTTAGGGTCCAGAAATTCATACCTGAGGTTGGAAGGAAGAGGTTTTAGTTCTACCTTAGTTGTTTTGCCTTCCTCTATGTCTGCTGATTTTTTATGGTGATCCTGGTCCAGCTTTTCAGTTTTCACTTCTGAGTTGACTTTAGGACTCTCATCAAGCAATCTAGTGTAGGCATCAGCTTCTACCTGTTCAGCACAAGAAACAGAACTATCCAAAAGGCAAAGCTCAAGTGGATCAGTAGGGCACAAGCTCATTACATTATCAATAATATTTTGTTCAATTATATCCATCATGCAACAAGTATCTCCTAAGGATGGACATTTCATAGCTTTATTAAGATTAAATTCTATCTTTTCATCCCCTACATTCAGGGAAAGTTTCCCATCCTTAACATTAATAATGGCACCTGCAGTGGCTAGAAAAGGTCTTCCCAAAATGATGGGGATTTGGCTATCTTCCTCCATCTCTAATACCACAAAGTCAATAGGTATGAAAAACTTACCTATCTTTAGAGGAACATCCTCTAATATACCTACCGGGTGAGTAACGGATCGGTCCGCTAACTGTAAGGAAATAGTGGTAGGCTTCAGATCTCCCATCTGGAGCTTTTTGCAAATGGATAGTGGCATGAGGCTCACGCTTACTCCTAAATCACATAAGGCTTTAATGATCTGCACATCTCCAATGGAACAAGGTATTGAAAAGCTCCCAGGATCCTTGAGTTTAGGACGTAGTTTGTTCTGAATCAGGGCACTACACTCTTCAGTCAATGCCACAGTGGCATATTCTTCAATCTTCCTCTTATTAGAGAGTATGTCCTTTAGAAATTTGGCATATGAGGGCATCTGAGATACTGCTTCCAAGAATGGAATGTTGATGTGCAACTTTTTAAGCACATCCAGAAACTTTCCATACTGTTTCTCTAGCTTAGCTTTGGCTAGTCTCTGCGGGAAGGGAATTGGTGGCTTATACGGTTCAGGAGCCACATATTCAGGCTCATCTAGTTCCTTCCTTTCACTAACTAGCTTTTTTTCTTCATTCATTGGCTCAGGCACATCCTTATTTTCAACTTCTTTATCATCGTCCCTTTTCACTGGTTCACCCAACTATTTCCCACTCCTCAAAGTAATGGCTTTACAGTGTTCTCTAGGGTTTTCAGGTTGACCAGGGAACTTATCAAAATTTCTGGTTGAGGAGCTCGCTTGCTGCGCTATCTGTGTCTCTAGCATCTTATTATGGGTAGCAAGTGAATCCACTTTAGAAGCTAGGTCTTTAATTGCTTCATTCATGCTGAGATTCTGAGCTCTAAACTCCTCATTCTGCTTGCTCTGTGTGGAGATGAAATTCTTCATTAGAGCCTCCAAATTTGACTTCGGTTGGGGAGGATTGTATGGCCTTGGATTCTGGAACCCTGGAGATTATCTAAAATTATTTTGGGGCTGCTGACCAACATTAGGCTTGTATGATAGGTTAGGATGGTTTCTCCAGCCAGGATTGTAAGTATTACTGTAGGGATTACCCCTCTGATTGTTCATAAAATAGCCTTGCTCACAATCCTGAACTGTAGAACTCCCAAGCTGACATTCATTAGTTGCATGGCCTATACCTCCATAGATCTCACAAGATGTAGAAGATGAATATGATGCAATGGCATTGATGCTCAGTTTATCCAATTTTTGAACTAAAGCATCAACTTTAGAAGTCAGATGATTAAAAGCATCAACTTCATACATACCTGCCGGTTTCCTGGTCTGCCTCTCACTCGACCATGAGTAGTGGTTCTGAGCCATGTCTTCAATCAACTCATAGGCTTCATCAATAGTTTTGTTCATTAGGGCTCCTCCAGCTGCAGTATCCACAGACATCCGGGTGTTGTATACTAGTCCATTGTAGAACGTATGGACTATTAACCATTTTTCTAGCCCGTGGTGTGGGCATACCCTGAGGAGCTCCTTGAATCTCTCCCATGCCTCATATAAAGATTCTCCATCCTTTTGAGCAAATGTAGTAATCTGGTTTCTCAGATGGGCCATCTTACTCGGTGGGAAATACTTGGCCAAGAAAGCTTGAGAAAGCTGCTGCCAAGTGGTGATGGAGCCTGATGGTAGAGAGTGCAGCCATGCACGTGCTTTATCCCTCAGTGAGAAAGGGAATAACCTCAATCTAATTGCATCTGATGAGACACCGTTCAGCTTCAAGGTGTCACAATACTCCAGGAATACGGAGAGGTGGAGGTTTGGGTCTTCAGTAGGCGACCCTCCAAACTGGTTCTGCTGAACCATCTGCAAAAGAGATGGTTTCAGCTCAAAATTATTGGCTTCAACCACCGGCCTGACTATGCTGGGGTTCAGGCCATGTGTGTCTACGGCTGTGAAGTCCTTCAGTGACCGGTTATCTCTTTCCCCCATTGTAACTGGTAAACTTCCTTCCTGTTGTCTTCTTCTTAACCTTCGCAAAGAGCGTTCGATTTCAGGGTCAAATTCAGCAACACTTTCACGCGCTCTTCGCATAAAAGAGATACACACCTAGGAAGGAAGAAAAGAAGCAAAATCAGCAAAAGAAAATTATGCAGAAAAATTAAAAAGAAAAATAAACAAAATTTGTTCTAGTCTACCTATTTTATAAGATATCTAATATTGGCTTTGTTCCCTGGCAACGGCGCCAAAAACTTGTTGTGTATATATTTTAGCAATTACCGCAAGTACACGGCGTAGCTGTAACTAGTCCGGCAAGTACGGGTCGTGTCCACAGAGAACAATGCCAACTACCAGAATCTTACAAAAAGTACTATCTAAATCGATGAAATTCGATAGGCAAGAATCACAATTAAGCAAGTTGAAAGAATCAATTAAACTAGGCCTAGGGTTAGGGTTCACCACACTTGTGATACTCAATAACTGATATTCACCTTTAATTGCGATTGTATAGATAGTTGGGGATGGTTTAGCCTTAATTAACTAGCAATCTCTTTCAAGAATTACTAATCGTACCTAGGTAAATCAAATTACCTACTTTCATGGTTTTTAGCTTAACCTAGGTCCATTAAGCTTTATGCTAACCATAGAGTTCAACTAGTCGGTTTTCTCGTTCCCACTAATTGACTCAAGCCTAAGGTATCTTAAACTACTTTCGTGATTAAGATAACCCTAATTAACTATTGGATTCAGGTTTTAATCTTCACCTTTCAGTTCATCGATTAAATACCTAATACGTGATAGATTGGTGATCAGGCATTCCATCAACTAATTAAAGCATACAATAGTTAATCCAATTCAATCTAATCCCAATTACAGTTAGGGTTTCTTAATTTAATTTAAAAGCATAGTATCATTGTACCACAATTGGGTTTACCGTAACCCTAGATGGAATCTACTCACACATTGTCAAATCAAGAACTAAAACCATACTCATTGAATAATTCATAGTAGTTCAATACAATTAAGAAGTAGGAGAAGAGGTAGAAGTAGTAGAAGAACAAGTAAAAGTAGAAATAGAAAGATAGAACCTGTTTGTAGAAGTACTTAGATCAATTACAACTTGAAAAACAATAAATTCAATCCTAGAACATCAAAATCCTTCAAAGAATCATGTAAAAACCTAATCTAGGTGTGTTTCCTAAGGCTAAAAAGTGTTTTTCTGGTCTCCCCTTCGGTTCTCTTTGTTCCCTTTGCGAATCCCCAAGTATATCCATGTGTTTGGGCCTTAGAAACCCTAGAAACAACGTCCTTTTACGAGCCCTGAAGCACGGTCGTGCCCTGGAACACGGCTTGGCCATGCTTCAGGCTGGAATTCTGAACAGGCTGTTGAAAATACCACCAACACGGCCAGGCCGTGTTGCAAGCCTTCTTAACACGACCAGGCCGTGTTGGGTGCTATGGTGCTCCTTTCTTCATCAAATTTGACGTGCAACCTCCTTGCTTCCTCCTCAACATGATCCAAGTCTTTTAGGGTCTTTCCATGACCCTTTTTCCTTGCTTCTTGGCTTCTTTTGCTCTCCTGTAATCACAAATTGAACCACAACAGTACCCAGAACAAAGTATAACCAAAAGCATGAAAATATCCATAAGTTACTATAAATAAGGGGACAAAACATGACCAATAAGCACTCAAAATTCCCCTTTATCACTAGGACACAACCATACTTGAAAAATACTTCAAATATACTAAAAAATAACCTTGAACACAGCCTACACGTGCTGAAGTAACCTAGAACACGGCATGGCCCTGTTCTGTGGCCTTTCCTTACTTATTCAACCATATCTGCCTCATACAAACTTCAATTGAATTGATTTCAAATCCTATGAAAATATAAGAAAATTATCTCTAACATTCATGTTTATCATTCTTTAGATTAATTACGAAATATTCCAAAAAATTCAAAAATAAAAATGATTTTATTTACCACCCTAGATTCTAGACTGATTCTGACCTCTGCTCATTACTTAGACATATATCCCTTATATGGACTCCAAATTAAGTGATTTCAGAGCCTATAGATCTATTAGACATATATCTATATTTATTATGTTAACAATTTCCTTTAATTCTCCAGATTTGGCCTACAAATTCAAACACAAAAGCGTACTTAACAGATTCTTCCCTGGTTAGCTAGTTTTTGACAACTGCTTACTAATCTAACCATATCTCCCACATATGGAATCTAAATTGAGTTATTTTTGTGCCAAAAAATCCATGAAACATATATCTACATTTTTTATGTTAACCATTTATTTTAATTCCCAACTGATTCTTCTCATAATTCCAAAAAACATAAGCTTCCCTAGTTACTCCGAAATCCAATTTTCAAACCAAACCCTTCCTAAGGTTCTAGTTCATCATTTATTTCGTCCTTTTCCATTTTCTTCCTAATTTACATCTAACCATAAGATTACTCATTTCAACATTTTTATTAGATTCCTTACACTTAATTTAACATATTCTATCATCCTCTTCTCAAGAAAACAGAAAATCAAATTATGCATTATTAAAGGTGTTCCCAACAGAAATTTCTCATAGTCTTCTTCTAGTTGTTTAAGGCCATATTCATATAACAGCAGCACAAAACCGTAAAATTTTGCCACCCATAGCCATACATATGCAGAACCTTCCACACCAACCTAAATATTCAAACATAAATCACATGAAAGATCAATATGTAATATGATATAGCAACATCCGTGGCCAATCATCAAAGTAGCAAAGATTGTAAATTTCATCAAAGTTCTAGGAACAAAATCTCATATAAATGTTATAAATTTCAAAGCTTTTCTTCAAAAAGAGATATTGTTAAACCTACCTAAAGATCTCCCTAACTCACTTAGTGAATTATTTTTCTTGTTTCCTCTTGAAGGAAGTGGCAAGATTCCTTCCTTCCCTTGGCTTTTCCAACAACTTGAATAAGTAGAGGAGGGTGAGTTTTGAACCCCAAGGATAAAGAGAAAAGATGGATTCAAGTTGAGATTAAGTTAACTTACCTTGAGTACTCAGTCCTCTAAAGTCCTCCTTCTTTTTCTTCTTCCTTTCTTCTACTCTCTTTTTCTCCTTTCCTCACTCTTCCTTGCTTCTATTTTTCCTCTCCCTTACTTGGACAAAATTATAATGTTATAAAGGTGGCTTTTGCTTAAATAAATTATCAAGTGGTCCTCCTCTCATAACCATGGGTCTACCTTATCACAATTAGGATGCACTAGGTTACTTTTTGGGGGAAGACAACTCATGTTCATGTCTTTCTCTCCCTTAGTCAAGATATGCATAGCAAAAGGAGATTTGTATTTGAAAATCATGATAAAATGTTCTTCAGACAAGGGACAAGGTCCCTTTGATTTAGGGATTCATTTCCTTTTGCTTTTGTCTAACTCAAGTATGATAGGTTTTCCTTTCTAAGTGGCAAATTATCAACCCTTGAGTATCCCTTGCTTAGCTAAATTTATTTGTGTAGGATAGGGATGTTTTGTCCTAATGCCATGTATTATTACCTACTATATCATCACATGGCTTGTTAAAATTATTAGTGTAAGATATAAATGTTTAGTCCTTTGCTTTGGCTGAAATTCTACATCTCATGGAGGGCTTCATTACATTTTCATGATTTTTGGTCTATCGGTCCAACTTCTATATAATAGTCCAAGTTTATGTTATATCTCTTGCTTGGGCTATCCAATTTTCTTGCTAGAAACTCACGTGAAGTGGAAAAAAACTCTATAAAGTGTCCATAGGTGAAGGCCCAATGTATGAATGGAGATGTTAAATTTAGGAACTCTAGCTCCTGAATTAAGAAATATTACCCTAATTCAATCTTTTTGAAATTTTAAGACCTTGACTTCCAAAAATTTATCTTCCTTACCCAAGAATTTTGCCTCTCTTTAGGATATTATTTCTAATTTTTCCTATTAGGTTTTCTCTCTTTACCTATTCCCTTAATGTTAGAAACATTTTCTATGCATAAGTTGAAGAATTTCTAAGGCTTATATTTTTTTCTTACATATCAAAAAAGTGTTTAATAAGTTGTATTTACTTAATTAAATATTTATGTACCATTATTAATAAAAGAAATGAAATTAGAGATGTTACACATTCCAACGTGCTCCTTTGTAAAAACCTTAAAAGCATATGTAAACAAAGGAATTGTAAGTAATAACCATCAGAAGCAATAGTGATATTATTACTAGTAACTAGGACATAGATTTAGAGAGGAAGGGAATGAGGTATGACTTGGTTGATTTTCTAGGTTCGATGAAGCGAAGAGAGAAAGAGAAATATGTCTGTGTAAAATGATAATAATTCTTCTCGTTAATCTCCAGAAAATACACGAGACAATATATAGAAGATATTGACAGCTAGGCTGCCAATCTAATCCCTAAAAGATAGCTAATCAATCCTTAAAAAATAGGAAACAAAAAATAGGAATAAAAAAAAATATTAGGGATATAATCTTCCCTAATCTCAAAATAAGACAGATAAAGGAGTCAAGATATGCCAATTATATTGGCCAAGAATTACATATATCCAATATTCACAACACCCCCATCAAGCTAGGCTTCTACGACTAAACATCCCCAACTTGTTAACCAGATTTTCAAAGTTTCTTCTTGCCAATGCCTTTGTTAAGATGTTAATTCTTTGCTCTCCTATTGGAATATAATTGATGTAAAGAGTTCTTTCTTTAACCTTTTCTTTGATAAACTGTCTATACACTTGAACATATTTTGTTCTATCATGGTGGACTGGATTATGAGATATACTTATGGTTGCCTTGTTGTCACTATATTTCTTTAGAGGAAGTACTAGTTTTACCCTAAGTTCTTCAAGTAATAATTTCAACCATAATATTTCATAAGTACCATGAGCTATAGCTCTTAATTCTGCTTCAGCACTACTCTTGGCCATAATATGTTGCTTTTTCTTCACCATGTGACCAAATGATCCCAAACAAAAGTATAGTATCCAGAAGTGGACCTTCTAGCTTCAAATGAACCTACCTAATCAGCATTTGTGTACCCTTCAACACTCCTAAACTCATTTTTTCCTTAAAAAAAAGTCTTTGCCAGGGGACCATGTAAGATACCTTAGGTTACGAAGAACAACCTCCAAATGTTCTTCGCATGGGGAGTTCATATAGTGGCTCACAACACTTACTACAAATAACCTAGTGTGGGAAGATAAATGCGTTTCCCAACTAAATGTTGGTACCTTCTAGTATCAATTGAAATTTTATAATATTTGCCACTTATTTTTGCTGTAAAGTTCATAAAAGTATCTATGGGTTTACAACTAAGCAGCCTAGTTTCCTTTAGTAGATCTAGGATAAATTTTCTTTAATAAATGACACATGAACCCTCTATCCATTTCATTCATCCTCCCTGAATCCTATAGGTAAAGAAAAATTCTACCAAACAACTATAAGACCGGTAATATTGTATGGTACTAAATATTGAGCAGTTAAAAGAAAACATAAAGATAAACTCAATGTTGCAAAGATGAGAATGTTGTGTTGGATATGTGGACACATTAGAAGAGATATGATTAAAAATAGGTGCATTCGAGATAAAGTTAGAATATCACCTATTATGGAGAAGATGATGGAATCTCACTTAAGGTGATTTGGCCATATGTGGAGAAGACCAGTAGAATCTCTACTGCGAATAGTGGATTAGATGAAGAGAAGATCAATAGTTTGAGATAAAAGGAGGTCAAAGAAAACAATAGGTGAAACCATTAAGAAGGATTTAACATTTAAAAATCTCTCTATTAACCTCATTTATAATAGGTCTCTATGGCGTTGCTTAATCCATATTGTAATGACTTCATTTTTTTTACACACTCATGAAGTCATTACAGCTTAATTACTAAATTTCTTTCTTTAAGACAATTTTTAAGCAAGCATAATTATGATTAAATGGGTGTGATCTCATTAAACATCAATGTTGCCATGAGTTTGTGTATATACCAATACCTATAAATAAAAGATAAAACATATTCATGCATATGTCCTATTCATCCATATCATCCTCATCTGGGGACACTAGTGCGGGTGGTGGCACCTCCACCAGGATCTCAGTCAAATCTACTACAAACACTTCATTTATTACCAGGATCTGCCCAATATAGGATACGCTAAACACCAGAGCTATAGAGAATAGCTGCATGTTATCATTGCCTATTTGAACATGACATGGAATTATAGTGAGATATAATAATCCTAGTAGGTTTAACAATAAATCATAATCATCTTCAATATCAGTCATCATGTCATATTCAACTATATAAACTACGGCAAATTCATCAGGACACATGAATACATCGTATCTATGCACATGAAAATCATGTGGCAATGACATGTATGGCATAAATATAATTTCTTCATAATATCATGGCCATGTATAACCATTTCAAATATCAAGGGCAAGATCAACTATTAAAAAGGGTCATGGCATAACAAATTCACAACTTCATCATATGATGGCTATTAACGATTATCATCATATCTTTTCTTTCTTAGTCAAGGTGAGCATGCTTTTCTCGCTCTACTAGCTTTTGCACGAGCTTTTCTCGCTCTACGTACTTTTGAAAGTGCTTTTTTCGCTCCATCAGATATGGCATAATTTTCTTTCTTTTCTCATTATCATAATCATAGCCCTACCTAGTGCACCACACGAACTGCCATATGACCGCACCACTTTTCTTTTCTTTTCTTCCCACATTAATAGCCAAAATATGATTTCAATAACAAATATTCCTATTATACCCACATGCCATAATCATATTATTGAAACATCATCATGCCAAAAAAAATACCTAGGATGGCAAGGAATTCATGCAATGGCAATGACTAAGGAATAAATCCAAGTCCTTTATCATCTTTAGTTATAAGATTCTTCTTCTTTTTTAAATATTATTTTATCTCTTTATTTTTGGCCTCTAGCCACTCTCCACTTACTTAAATTATTTTTCAACACATGCTCTTATTCATGAAATTCCCTTTTCTCACCTCTTTTACCTATGATCTTTATACATTATTTTTCATAAATTTTACCCAAAGTTTTTAATACCTTTTTTTATTATTGAAAATTACTACTTCTTTAGGTATTAAGGCCCAAAATGGATTCTAGATTTCTGGGCCCAGACCTCTTATCACTGTTTGGTCCATATATCCTTTATTTAGGCTCTAAATTAAGTGATTCTATAACCTATGGAAATCTAAGACAATCCTCTAAAATTTCTATTGAAAATTTTGGAAAAAACCTAAGAAATATTGGTGTTATTACTCCCTCAAATTCAATGCTATTTTTTCTCGGGTAGGTTCTGACGTCTGCTTACTAATTAGACCATATCGCCCTCATATGGACTCTAAATTGGCTGATTCTAGTGGCTAAAAATATGTGATACATATATCTATATTTTTCATGTTAACCATTTATTTTAATTCCTTACATATTGCTCCCAGTAATTCGAGAACAGAAGCTTCCCTGGGTTACTACGAATTCTAGTTTTCTTAGCCTAGCATTTCCTAAGGTTCTAGTTTCCTTCTTTTGTTAAGTTATCTTCCAATTTACTTCCTAAACTTTCAACTAACCATAGGGTTGCTCATTTCAAAATTTTAATTAGATTACTTGCACTTAATTTAACATATTCCATCATCCACTTCTTAAGAAAAACAAAATCAAACATGCATAATTAAGAGTGTTCTTCAACCAAAATTTCTCATAGTCTTCTTCTAGAATTTTAAGGCTATACTTATTTTATCAACCTAACCTTCTTCTGTAACAACCTTTTTTTTCTTTATTATTATACAATATTGAGTTCACATACACGTCATTAATCAAAACGTACATGCAACATATCAAACACATAGATATTTACATCTTGTTTATTTTGGTTGACCAATTCTGGAGATACAGGTGCGGGTGGTTGAACCTTCACCGAGATCTGAGCCAACTCAACCACAAATATCTTATTTGATTCTGAGATCTGCCCAACATAAAGTAACTCGATCCAATGTGCACTAAAAGCCAAAGCCATAGAAAAATGCTGCATAATTAATTTTCTGAACATGATATGGAAATATAGTGAGAATTAAATCCCAGTAAGTTCTAAAATAAATCATCATCAATATAGCTCATCACGTCATCTTCAGCTGTATAAACTACAGAAAATATCTTTGGTCACATGAATGCATTATATCTATGCACATAAGAATCATACAGTAATGATATGTATGATAGGATTAACTATTTTTCAGAATATCATATGATGGCTATCAACTTATTCTCATTTCAAGCTACCCCGGTCAGGGTGAGTATCCTCTACTCTCCGGTACGGGCTCTTCTCGCTCCGTCCGACATGGCACACTTTCTCTTTCTTTTCTCATAATCATAATCATAACCGTTGGTAGGGCGTCCCCTACTGGTGCACCACAAGGATTGCCATGTGACTGTGCTCATTTCTTTTCTTTTCACAATGATAGCCAAAAATATGCTTTCAATAACAAGTATGTTTAACAAAATATAACTATTACCAAAAATCATTGGTAATCATGCCATAAACATAACCATTTCAAATATCACTTTATAAAATATTTCTATGTCAACATTTCACACTTAAGATGGTAAGAAGTTCAAACAATGGCAATGGCTATGGCATATACTAGTCATTTATTATTTTCATTTATAAGATTCGTCTTCTTTTTTAAATATTAATTTTATTTCTTTATTTTCTTGATGCAGGTTTTCATTATATCTAACCTTCTCTTCCTAACCAGAGCATAACTCCCTCAATTTAACTCTGATGTAGGTTATCTTGGTGTCAATTCCAAGATAAAACAATTATCTACAACTATTATGTTGAACATTGTAGCGAAATATTAATAAATCAAGATGATATTACTCCCTCAATGTACAGGTTATTTCTTCTCGGATAAGTTCTGACCTCTACCTACTAATCTATACATATCTCCCTCGTAAGAATTCCAACTTAAGTGATTTTAGTCGCTAAACATCCGTGACACATATATCTATAATTCATATTTTAAACATTTATTTTAATTCCTTATAGAATCTTCCCAGAAATTAAAATACCGAAGCTATCCTAACATATTCTTTCCTGATTAACCATTTTCTGACCTTTGTTTACTAATCGGAACATATTTACCTCATATGAACTCTAAATTGAATGATTCCAGTGGTTAAATATCCATGACACATATATCTATAATTCATATGTTAACCATTTATTTTAATTCGTTATATAAGATTTCTGAAATTAAAACACTGAAGCTATCCTAATATATTCTTCCCTGATTAACCATTTTCTGACATTTGTTCACTAATCGGAACATACCTACCTCATATGAACTCTAAATTGAATGATTTCAGTGGCTAAAACTCCGTGACACATATATATTTAATTCTTATGTTAACTATTTATTTCATTTCCCTACAGATAATTATCAGAAATTAAAACACAGAAGCTATCCTAACATATTCTTCCCTCATGAACCATTTTCTGACCTTTGACTAGTAATCGGCTCATATCTTCCTCATATGAACTCTAAATTGAGTGATTCCAGTGGTTAAAAATCCGTGACACATATATCTTTAATTTTTATGTTAACTATTTATTTTAATTCCTTACAGATAATTCCTAGAAATTAAAATACAGAAGCTTAAAATTTTGCTACCCATAGCCATACCTATTCAGAACTTTCTATACCTGCCTAAGTATTCAAACATACATCACATGCAAGATCAATATGTAACATGATATAGCAACATCCATGACCAATCATCAAAGTTCTAAGATCAAAATCTCATATAAATATTATAAGTTTCAAAACTTTTCTTCAAAAAGAAATATTGTTAAACTTACTTGGAGCACTTAGTCTTCTAGACTTCTCCTTCCTCTTTCTTCCTTTCTTCCCCTCCTTTCCTCACGCTACCTTGCTTCTAATTTTCGTCTCCCTCACTTGGACGAAAATTATAATGTTGTAAGGGTGCGTTTTTCTTAAATAGACCCTCAAATTATTGACCTTTCATGATCATGGGTCTACCTTATCACAATTAGATTACACTTGGTTGAATTTTTGAAAAACAAACAACTTATGTTCTTGTCTTTCTCTTCCTTAGTCAAGATATGCATAGGAAAAAGAGATTTGTATTTTTAAAATTATGATAATATGTTCTTAAGATATGGGACAAGATCCCTTTGATTTAGGGATTCATTTCCTTTTTCTTTTGTCTTAATCAAGTATGATAGATTTTCCTTTTTAAGTGGCAAATTTCTAGCCCTTGAATCTCCATTATTTGGTTGAAATTATTTGTGTGGTATAAAGATGTTTTGTGATAATGCTATGTATTATTACCCACATGCTAAAATTATGAGTGCAGGATATTGATGTTTTGTCCTAAATTCTTGTATTATCATACCACTTGCTAAATTTTTGTCTTAATGTCAAATCACCTAATCTTGATTACACCATTATTCCATCACTTTATTTTTATTTTATTTTCATTTTTCCTCTTGGGTTTGGGCTCATTCTTTCCCATTTTCTTTACTTTGGTTAAATTTCTACCTTTCATAATGGGCTTGGTCACATTTTCATGATTTTTGGGCTATCGGTCCAATTTCTATATCTTAGTCCAAGTCTATGTTTTATTTCTTCATTGGGCTATCCTATTGGCTTGCTAAAAATTTATGTGAAGAAGAAAAACTCTATATGAAGTGTCCATAGGTGAAAGCCCAATTTATGGGTGGAGATACTATACTTAGTAACTTTTACTCTTAAATTAGGAAAAAAAATTACCCTAATCCAATCTTCTTGAAATTTTAAGACCTTTACTTCACAAAAATTTATCTTCCTTACCTAAGAATTTCACCTTACTTTAGCATGTTTATTTCTAATATTTCCTCTTAGGTTTTCTTTCTTTACCTATTCCATTAATATTAGAACATTTCTATGCATATATGTAAGGTGAAGAATTTATAAGGAAAATATCTAAAAATTACGGGATGTTACATTCTTCCCCCCTTAAGAAATTCGGTCCCCGAATTTCAGTCCATCCTACCACATGTAGGGAATGAAATTAAGGCATTATTCAGAGTTACCAACCTTATTACTTAAATAATTTGGGATATCTTTTCTGTACAACATCTTTACTTTTTAATATGTGTATTCACTTGAGTGATTTTGCCATATAACTTAACCCTAAGGATTTCTTTCACTCATAAGTTCTTCAATTTATATCCTCTAGCTCGCATGGATATATTTATGGGTCGATATTAGAAAACACACATATAAAGGAACATATTCACCTTCATATTGGGTAACTATCTTTTCTTATTCTAAACATCTATCAAGTCATTTTTTTTGTTTTCATATATCAACATCATCCCCTAAATATCATCATCTTAATCTATCATCTATTTTTATCCTCAAATCCTTTAATCAATATGTTAAACATACGTAGCAAGAAAGTTATGCTGCTATTGAGGTGATCAACCCAATAGTTAGTTTCAAAAAAAAAAATTCACAGCAGTCATAACACCACCTCGGCATATAGATAGGAAACACTAGTAATTGCTTACCAATATGAAATCATTGATCCCCTACACAGCACTACCACAACATACTCAAGATACTATAAGATCGATTCAGATAACCAACCACCCACTGGCCATCTAGGATCGACCTGCTCTGATAACAATTATGTAACAACCTTTTTTTTTCTTTATTATTATACAATATTGAGTTCACATACACGTCATTAATCAAAACGTACATGCAACATATCAAACACATAGATATTTACATCTTGTTTATTTTGGTTGACCAATTCTGGAGATACAGGTGCGGGTGGTTGCACCTTCACCGGGATCTGAGCCAACTCGACCACAAAAATCTTATTTGATTTTGAGATCTGCCCAACAAAAAGTAACTCAATCCAATTTACACTAAAAGCCAGAGCCACAGAAAAAAGCTGCATAATTAATTTTCTGAACATGATATGGAAATATAGTGAGAATTAAATCCCAGTAAGTTCAACAATAAATCATCATCAATATAGCTCATCACGTCATGTTCAACTGTATAAACTACAGAAAATATCTTTGGTCACATGAATGCATTATATCTATGCACATAAGAATCATACAGTAATGATATGTATAACAAGATTAACTATTTTCAGAATATCATATGATGGCTATCAACTTATTCTCATTTCAAGCTACCCCGGTCAGGGTGAGTATCCTCTACTCTTTGGTACAGGCTTTCCTCGCTCCGTCCGACATGGCACACTTTCTCTTTCTTTTCTCATAATCATAATCATAACCGTTGGTAAGGCGTCCCCTACTGGTGCACCACACAGATTGCCATGTGACCGTGCTAATTTCTTTTCTTTTCACAATGATAGCCAAAAATATGCTTTCAATAACAAGTATATTCAACAAAATATAACTATTACCAAAAATCATTGGTAATCATGCCATAAATATAACCATTTCAAATATCACTTTATAAAATATTTCCATGTCAACATTTCATACTTATGATGGTAAGAAGTTCATACAATGGCAATGGCTATGGCATATACTAGTCATTTACTATTTTTATTTATAAGATTCGTCTTCTTTTTTAAATATTAATTTTATTTTTTTATTTTCTCGATGCAGGTTTTCATATCTAACCTTCTCTTACTAATAAGAGCATAACTCCATCAATTTAACTCCGATGTAGGTGAGCTTGGTGTTAAATTCAAGATAAAAAAATTATATAAAACTATTATGTTGAACATTGTAGCGAAATGTTAATAAATCAAGTTGATATTACTCCCTCAATGTACAGGTATTTCTTCTCGAATAGGTTCTGATCTTTACCTACTAATCTGTCCATATCTCCCTCATAAGAATTCCAACTTAAGTGATTCCAGTGGCTAAACATCCATGACACATATATCTATAATTCATATGTTAACCATTTATTTTAATTCCTTATATCATCTTCCCAGAAATTAAAACCCCGAAGCTATCATAACATATTCTTCCCTTATTAACCATTTTCTGACCTTTGTTTACTAATCGGAACATATTTACCTCATATGAACTCTGAATTGAATGATTCCAGTGGTTGAAAATCTGTGACACATATATCTATAATTCATATGTTAACCATTTATTTTAATTCGTTATAGAATGTTCCCCAAAATTAAAACACCGAAGCTATCCTAACATATTCTTCCTTGATTAACCATTTTCTGACCTTTGTTTACTAATCGAAATATATATACCTCATATGAACTCTAAATTGAATGCTTTTAGTGGCTAAAAATCCATCACACATATATCTTTAATTCTTATGTTAACCATTTATTTCATTTCCCTATAGATAATTCTCTGAAATTAAAACACAGAAGCTATCCTAACATATTCTTCCCTGATGAACCATTTTATGACCTTTTACTAGTAATTGGCTCATATCTTCCTCATATTAACTCCAAATTGAGTGATTCCAGTGACTACAAATCCGTGACACATATATATTTAATTTTTATGTTAACTACTTATTTTAATTCCCTACAGATAATTCCCAGAAATTAAAACACAGAAGCTTAAAATTTTGCCACCCATAGCCATACCTTTGCAGAACTTTCTATACCAGCCTAAGTATTCAAACATACATCACATGCAAGATCAATATGTAACATGATATAGCAACATCCATGACCAATCATCAAAGTTCTAAGATCAAAATCTCATATAAATATTATAAGTTTCAAAACTTTTCTTCAAAAAGAAATATTGTTAAACTTACTTGGAGCACTTAGTCTTCTAGACTTCTCCTTCATCTTTCTTCCTTTCTTCCCCTCCTTTTCTCACCCTACCTTGCTTCTATTTTTCCTCTCCCTCACTTGGACGAAAATTCTAATGTTGTAAGGTTGGGTTTGGCTTAAATAGACCCTCAAATAATTGACCTTTTGATGATCATGGGTCTAGCTTATCAAAATTAGATTACACTTGGTTGAATTTTTTGGAAAACAAACAACTTATGCTCTTGTCTTTCTCTTCCTTAGTCAAGATATGCATAGGAAAAGGAGATTTGTATTTTGAAAATTATGATAATATGTTCTTAAGATATGGGACAAGATCCCTTTGATTTAGGGATTCATTTCCTTTTTCTTTTGTCTTAATCAAGTACGATAGATTTGCCTTTTTAAGTGGCAAATTTCTAGCCCTTGAATCTCCATTATTTGGTTGAAATTATTTGTGTGGGATAAAGATGTTTTGTCATAATGCTATGTATTATTACCCATTTGCTAAAATTATGAGTGTAGGATATTGATGTTTTGTCCTAAATTCTTGTATTATCATACCACTTGCTAAATTTTTGTCTTAATGTCAAATCACCTAATCTTGATTACACCATTATTCCATCACTTTATTTTTATTTTATTTTCATTTTTCCTCTTGGGTTTGGGCTCATTCTTTCCCATTTTCTTTACTTTGGTTAAAATTCTACCTTTCATAATGGGCTTGGTCACATTTTCATGATTTTTGGGCTATCGGTCCAATTTCTATATCCTAGTCCAGGTCTATGTTTTATTTCTTCATTGGGCTATCCTATTGGCTTGCTAAAAATTTATGTGAAGAAGAAAAACTCTATATGAAGTGTCCATAGGTGAAAGCCCAATTTATGGGTGGAGATAATAAACTTAGTAACTTTTACTCTTAAATTAGGGAAAAAAAATTACCCTAATCCAATCTTCTTGAAATTTTAAGACCTTTACTTCACAAAAATTTATCTTCCTTACCTAAGAATTTCACCTTTCTTTAGCATGCTTATTTCTAATATTTCCTCTTAGGTTTTCTTTCTTTACCTATTCCATTAATATTAGAACATTTCTATGCATATATGTAAGGTGAAGAATTTATAAGGAAAATATCTAAAAATTACAAGATGTTACATCTTCCATCAATTTTACCACAATCAAATACTCATAAAATAGAAGCAGCCTAGTATATTGCAAACCATAGCCAAAAGCTTGTAGAAAATTCCATACCAACCTAAGCATTCAAACATCCATCTCATGCAAGATCAACTTGTAACATGATATAGCAACATCTATTGCCAACATTTCTTTCAAAAAGAGAAATTGTTAAACTGACTTACAAATCTTCCTTGCTTAGTTAGTGAGTTCCTTCTTCTTGTTTTCTCCCTTAAAGGAATGGTGAGTTTCTCCCTCCTTGCCTTTTCTAACAACTATAATAAGAGGAAGAGGGTAAGTTTTAGACCCTAAATATGGAGAGAAAGAATGGGTTAGGGTGGTGATCTTGTTTACTTACCTTGAGCACTTAGGTTTTTCATACCTTCTCCTCTTCTTCCTTTCTTTCTTCTCCTCTCTTTTCTCGGTTTGCTTCTATTCCCTTGCTTTCTTCACTTGGTCAAAACACTCTTAAATGAAGTGGCCAAGTGTTTTATTCATATTATGGTCAAAGGATCTCTAAGCATGACCTCATCTTCTTTACTTGTGGAACACCCTCGTAGTACATTATGTTGGCCTTTCATTTAATGCTTTCCTTATAGATGATTGACTCGTGATCCTCTTCCTTCTTGTTCCAACCGAAGTGTCACTCAAGGGGAAGGGTTAAGTTGCTTGAAATTTTGTGATTTAATTGGCTTAAGACAAGTGGCAAGATCTCCTCAACTTTTAGGATTCATTTCCCTTTTCTTTCCACTCACTCAAAGGTTCATTAAATTCATCTTAGGTGGCAAACTTTCTATGCCTTCCTTCCCTCCTTGCTTGGCTGAAATACATGTTTAGGGTGGGAATATTTTTTCCTCAAAGCCAAGTGATAAAAATGCTTGCTTAGGAAGCACTCATGCAATAAAATTTTCCTAATTTGTAGGACTCACCAAAATCTTGCTCATTGTTCATCTCATTATGGGTAATCTTTGTTACTATTCTGCTACTATGACATCATGTGAATCTCCTTTTTCCTCTTGGATTTAGGCTCCATTTTCTCCCTTAGGCTTGGTCTCCCTCTCTTTCCTTTCTTTCTTGGGCCAAAATCTTCACCCAAGAATGGAGAGTTTGGTTCACCTTCAAATGGTTTGGGTTATTGACCATCCTCTTCATCCTAGTCCAAGACTCTATCATGACTCTTTAATGGGCTATCCATGTGATTTGCCAATAACTCATTTAGGTGAAAAATCCTAGTTGAAGTGTCCATGGGTTGATATCATAGGTAAAGGCCAAAAGTGTGGGGGTAAGTTGTTAAACTTAAGAATTTTAGTTCTTGAATTAGGAAAAATTCTCTTAATCCATCTTCTTGAAATTTCAAAACCTCTACTCACTTTAAAAAATTTATTTTCTTTACCCAAGAATTTTGCCCCTCTCTAGGATTTTTTTTTCTAATTTTTGACTCTTAGGTTTTCTCCATTTTTTCTATTCCCTTAATGTTAGAAAACTTCTCTATCCCTACACATAAGGTGAAGAATTTCTAAGACTTATATTCTTTTAGATATTTATCAAAAAATTGCTTAATAATTTTTTATTCTTTTCTTATTCCCTTAAATTAAATATTTATGTGTCTTTATTAATAAAAGAAACTAAATTAGGTATGTTACACATATAGTCGACCCCACCTAGTGGGAAAATGCTTAGTTATTGTTTGTTGTTAGAGTAATTGAAATTCCCTTCTTATTTCTAGCAACTTCCATACCAGAAATTAACATAAGGGGCCAAGGTCTTTTATTTCAAATTTAGTAGCAAGTCTACCTTTTAATCTAGATATTTTGCTGGTGTCATTTTAGTAGCAAGTCTACCTATTAACTTAGACAATAAGAATATTACTCTTTCCATCTATGTCTATAGAAGATAGTATGGTTAGTGTGAGCCTGTTTATACCCTTTCTATGGCTTTTGAAAAATGGCCAAACCAGGCTCTTGGTGGACCATAAAGAGCTTTTTCCAACTTGCATACTACACCATTTTCCTAGTCTTGATCAAATATGTGTGGGAGGTCCACATAGACTTTTTCCTATTGAGAAAAGCATTTTTTTACATCTAGTTGTTATAGCTTTCAATCAAGGTTGGTAGCAATGGAAAGAAGCACTCTTACTATATTAAGCTTGGCAACAAGGGCAAAAGTTTCACTATAGTCAATGCCATAAGTTTGAGTGTAACCTTTTGCAACAAGACTTGCCTTGTACCTCTCAACAGCTCCATCAGACCAATATTTTACTATGATCACCCACTTTCACCCAAAAGGAATTTTACCTTGTGGTTTCTTGACCAAAGTCCATGTATAATTTTTTTTAGAGCTTGAATTTCCTCTAAAACTAGTTTTCTCCATTCAAGAATACTCCAGGCCTCCTTTATGTCTTTAAGAATTCTTTCTTCAGATAGCTTAGAGATAAAGGCTTGAAAAGGTGAAAAAGATAGTCATAAGAAATATAGTTAGATATAGGATGCTGAGTACAAGATGAGGTCTATTTTCTCAAAGCAATAGGCTAATCAAGATCACTAGCTGCAGAGTTTGATTCAAATTGAAAGGTATGATAGTGTGTACAGTTACTAGTGTGTTCCACTATTTTAGAAGGTTTTCTCTGAGAATGTCTTCCACCACTTTAAAAGGCTTTCTTTGAGAATAAACAAGGAGCTCTGGCTGTGAGTCAACTCCTTCCTAGGGACTAACAAAGTTAGTAGCTTCATTGACCTCAGGTCTAGGTTGTTCAGGAATGGCTTCTGTTCCTATTTGGAGGAGTTTAAGTGTAAGATTCTAAAAGGTTAGGTCTAGATTATGGGTTAGTTTGTTCGATGATTTCCTAGGCAGCTTCACTCTCAATCCCCCTCCAGAAGCAAATTATTTTTGTAATAGGCTTAGTTTTCAAAAAAAAGTAACATCCATGGTTACTAAGTACTTATGTTTTTATGGAGAATAACATTTATATCCTTATTGGGTTGTTGAGTATCCCAAAAAATACAGGGAATGGCACATGAGTCAATTTTATTTCTGTTGTGGTCATGAACATGAACAAATGCTTTACTTCCAAACACTTTTAGAGGCAATGAACCCATTAGTCTAGTTTGAGGGTAGTGGTAAAAACGCATTTGGGTGGGAGTTTTATAGTTAAGGACATGGATAGGGAGACAATTTATGAGGTAACAAATAGTGAGAATGGAATCTCCCCAAAAATACTTTGGAATATTATTGGCAATCATGATTGAGTGAGTAACCTCAATGATGTTTTTTTTTCTCAGCCACTCTATTTTGCTTAGAAGTGTCAACACATCAAATTTGATGTATAATTCCATTGTTCAAGAGACAGGTTCCTAGGATCAAGTTTAAATATTATTTCTCATTATTAGTATGTAAACTTTGAATTTGAGCATTGTATTGGTTTTTCATGATTAAGTGGAAGTGTTTAAATGTTGATGCAACTTTATTTTTTTTGTTTAGATGGTAAACCCAATTGATCCAGGTATGATCATCAATAAAAATGATAAACTATTTTTTACCAATAGCATTTTGGACATATGAATGGCTCCATATATCACTATGGATTAAGGTGAAAGGTTTTGATGATTTATATAAATGTGATGGAAAACTTGTGTCTATGCTATTTTGCAAGTTTACAAGTCTCACACTAAAAAAATATCTATTTTTGAAAAGAGATGGGAACAAGTACTTTAAGTAAGTGAAACTAGGGTGGCCTAACCTAAACTGCCATACCATGATCTGTTGTTCTCTAGAAAAAGGTAGGTCACAACCAATAGCCAAAGCTAGTTTATTTTTAAAGAACTCCTCAAAATAGTATATGCCATTTTTTCCCCTCGCATTGTTAATCCTCATGCCCAAATTCATATCCTAAAAATTACAAGTGGAGTGTGAGAATTAGGCAACACATTTTAGATCCTTTATAATTTAACTCAAATAATAAGAGAAAAAAGAACCATCAGTAATCTTAATATTTAAATTTCCTGAACTCGGTTTATAAGAGAAAAAAGATTTGTAGACCTTATCATATGATCTGTAGCCCCAGAATATATGACCCAAGTTTCGTAAACCTAGAATTAGAATTGAAAACAATGAGGGAAGTACTTTTTTGGGCCAAGAGAGAAGTACAAAATTTTGAAGGTGAAGGTAGAGGTTAGGTAGTAGATACATTTAAGGATGCAAGTTGGGAGGTTAGAATCTGCTGCAATTTCTTCATTTGCTCTCAGCTAAAGAAGAGATTATTTTACCAAGCCTATGTGTTGTATTAGAGGTAGTTTAGAAGCATCTTCCATCCTTACTGTTTTCCAATTGTTTGGTTTACTGTGTAGTGTCTAGCACTTATCCCTAGTATGATTATACTTTTAATAATAATCACACTATTGGTCTTTCCTTTGATTCCTTTGATTCTGAATTCCATGGGTCATAAAAGCATATTCAGGGACTAGTTTTGTGGCTCCCATCATGACCCTTTTTTCTAGTTTCTTCCCTACAAACCTCTACAAAAATGTTCTCTATATTTTGCAATGGTTTTAGACCAAGGAGGCGTCCATGCACCTCATCTAAATCTTGATTCAAGCCTACAAGAAAGTGATAAAATCCTCTCCTTGTTAATTAATTTTTGATAGGTCTCAAAACATATTAAGCATAACGAATGTCTATTATTAAAAAGGTCAACTTTCTGCTATAATTTTGATAGGGAGTTGTAGTATGTTGTGACATCCATATCTGTTTGGGTCAAGTTTTAGGCCCTATTTCACTGTTTAAACAAATGATATACATTTTTAAGATTAGAGTATTGATGCCTAGTAGGTTCCCATATGTTTTGGGCAGTTTTGTAACACATAAAAATTTTGCTAATATTTTCATCCTTTGAGTTAATCAGCCATACCATAACCATGGAATTCTAGCCCAGGTTTGGAACAATGAATTGGATTCTAAAGGTTTCTTAGTTGAACCATCTAGATACCCATATCTTCCTTTTCTTCATACAACCATCTCCACTGATCAGGGCCAGGCTAAATAATTTTTTCTAAGAAGTTTATGTGAGGTAATTTATAGAGAATAATTATTAGAGTATGAGTATAGTGTGTGGCAACCATCATTGGGGTTAATTGTAAGGAAACAAAGGCTTCTAAGTCATCATTCCCTTTGGTATCTGTCATGGTTGTTTCCTAGGGAAAAATAACTTGAGGTCTACCTGCCATGGCGGTTGAGAGAAATTGCTTTGATACCATGTGTAAAATGATAAAAATTCTTATCATTAATCTCCACAAAATACAAGGGACAATATATAGAAGATATTGACAGCTAGGCTACCAATCTAATCCCTAAAAGATGGCTAATTAATCCTTAAAAAATAGGAAACAGAAAGATAGGAATAAAAATAGAAAAATATTAGGAATATAATCCTCCTTGATCCCAAAATAAGAAGACAAATAAAGGAGTAAGATATGCCAATTATACTAGATGAGAATCATGGATATCCAGTATCCACAACAATGTCAGACCTAGATAGGCGAATAGAAAAATTGATAAAGTGTGAGCCTCTCAAGGAGCCAAAAGTGAAGGTACTTTCTCTCAAAGCCATAGAAATCCTCATTGAAGGTAGTAACATTCAGAGGGTCGATGCCCTTGTCACTGTGAATTGTTACCGAAGAAAAACCCACTTCCTTTTAATTGTTCGCTTGTGATGTAGTAGTGTTGTTTTGATTTAAAAAAACTAAATGTTGTCATGTTGTTATTATATTTTTAGGTTTGTTTGATTTCTACTTTCTAGTTATCGTGTTCTTCTTGATTTACTTGGTTGGTGGGTATTACTTTTGGATCAAGTTTCTTCTTTATTAATTTTGTTAGAATTTTAACTAAAATTGAAGTATGATGGTTGGTCATTGGACTTTTATATAAGTGGCAACTTGCTAATTTAGTTTTCTGAAGTACAAGTTACTTTATGGGAAAATCAAGAAGCTGGGCAACTTGTGTAAGGTTTAATATATCAAACAAAGTTATAAAGCAATGTTTACTTGGATAGATTATATATGATGTGAATAGTTTTGAATGATGTCCCTCAATTAGGGATTTGGTAGCTTTGGAGCCTTTTTAGTTAGAATAAGGTGAATTAATTACATGTGTTTAGTTGAAGAGGAACTGAGCTAACTCCTGAATAACTTCCAAATTTCATTGCATTGTTAGAAATAGAATTGTAGAGAACATTATCATAAGTTTTTCCTAGCAAGGTACATGCATCTAAGGTGGTTGTAACAACACTTGGAGATTTATTCTATGGAATAGTTTCTTCTTTAAGCTTCTTCATTTGTGCTTGTGTTTATCATTTTATTTAACATGATTAATTGTGTTGTTTTATTCTTCACATAGATATATGGTGATATCCATGGGCAATTTTATGACTTGAAAGAGCTTTTCAAAGTAGGACGTGATTGCCCCAAAGCAAACTATTTATTCCTTGGGTATTTTGTTGATAAAGGATTTTGTTGAGTTAAAACATTTCTACTTCTACTAGCTCTAAAGGTGATACACTTGTATTCTACTATCACTATATCTTGTTTGTAAAAATATTGTTAGAACCAAAAGCATGGTGTATAGTTACTTTTGGAGACTCTTAATTGTTATCCTTTATGCTTTTTCAGTTTATGTTAGAATTGTCTTGTGCTTTGTAGTAAACTCAAAATGTTTCAATTAGTTTGCTCAATGATTGTTAGAAAAACTCCATAGTTTCAAAGGTTTCTCCATGATTTTTGAATACATTGTCTTTGAGTGGACTTTAGGTTTCCATATCCTATAAATGTGGAACAATCTCAAGTGTCAAGGGTTAATTATGGAGTAGTCAGATCTTGAAAGAAAGAAAGAAACCTCTGTTATTGGAGAATAAAAAAATCTTCTATGTGTGGCTACCAATAAGGTATACTTACATTGCTATGCAAAGGAACTTGGCTCTCATCAGAGAAAGAAGTAGAAACTGAAGGGCCTAGAGGATGCAAATGGAAATTCTAGAGGAGAAATTGATGACCTTGTAAAGGATTATACTCCTCAAATGAATGCTATCTATGACAAATTTGAAAAAGCAAATGACAAGGTTGCTTTCAATTTTGTTATCATTATAATTATTAACTGACATTCCATATAAATTATAGTTTTCATGTTTGCTGATCATGTTTTTCTTACAGGTTCTTGTTGTGTTTGATATTAAGAAGCACTGCATATCTCATTCAAAATAAATGGCAAGGTCAGTTGGTGCAATATTATAATTAATTTCTCCATTTCTTTTATGTTTCAAATTTATGTTCATTAACCATACATATCTCATAACTTATTATTAAATTTATTTCATATTAAGATTTATTAACTTATTATGCATCCTTGGTACGCACTTTTGTGAATAATAATAGAAATGATAATGCATTTGTAAGGTGGAAACTTTGTCTCTTGATATGCTATGGGAAAGTGTTTTTGGTGTTTTGTTCATGAATTTTCTAAGGGGGTTTTTATTGCAGTTTGCAGAGGAAATTGGCTATTTTGTTGCATGATTGATTTGTGTAGTTTTTGTTCTCTTCTTTATAGTGGTTTCTATAGGACAATGACTTATCCTCCCTTTATTTTGCAATTTTCTACTATCATAATAATATTTCTTTTTCTATATACAAAATAAAAATGAGAATGGGAATTTACTGGCCATTCTAGTTCAAATATTTGGTTGCACCCGTAAGGAGGAGATATTTCATTCTATTTTATTACATTTTGTTCTTATGTTTAGACTTTGAAGCATAGAATCAGCATGAAATTCATCTTCAAAGCTACTCTATCTTTAATTCATCTAGTTGACATTGTATTTATTTTCTTGAAAGTTACTCTAGCAAAACATTTGTTTAGGATTTCACATATGGCTAGTTGGATTCTAATAATGCATTGTTAATTTGGTATTTTTGTCTAATTGTCTTATAATTATACTTGCAGTACCTTGAAGATTTTAGTTGGCTAAAATGATTATAGAACTGCCAAGTTTGGATTCATCACCAATAAGATCATATAGCTAGTGAGACATTTATGGTGGATTTTCATTGTGTTATGATTAGTAAGTTTTATTTGTAACTAACTACTCTTTTTTTTTAAAGCAATAGTTATATTACATTGGATATTTGTGTTTGAACTAATTGTAGTTGAATATAAGTTTAAATAATAACACTATTCCTTTTTATTAATTTTAGCAACATAATTAATTTATAAAATATATTTTTTCATTTTTTTTATTATTATGTTTGTGGTAATATCTACAAATTTTAATAATAATGAAATTAATATGAGGAAAAAAATTACACATTAGATTTTCTAGGGCGACTAACCAAAGTCACCACCGAAAGTGGTTAAATACTAACATATGGTACATAATTTAGGGTTTTGATGTAGGTCACCACTGAAGATGGACATTCGGTGGTGACTATTATAGTTTTTGTAACACCCTTTGATTTTCAAACTATCATATTTTGTCTTTAAACGTGTTTATGTTATCCTTAACGACCATCTTTTATGTAATTTGATCTATGTTTTCATCTAAATTAATTATGTTATGTTTTATACAATTCTGTTATACAATTGAGGCTTGCATTCTTATATTCAAATATGCTTTACCTTATTTTAGTGGGTTATATTTTTAATTAAAACGAAAACTTGTTAAAAATTTTGAGGTTTTGTTTAAGAACGCAATAACAGGGTCACCATCGTGATGTTAGCTAGCCAACGTCACGACGACAAAGTTTTGAGCTACTATTCTCAAAGTCCAAAAGCGTTGGTGTCGCTACAACACCTAAACAGTAGGATTAGAACATGAGGAATGGTCTCTAGGAAGCTCAGTGTCACTACGGTAGAAAACCAGTTTCGTAAAGGCAAGTGAAAAGATAAAAATGACCTTTTGTCTATAAATTTTTCACTTGTGGCTTTTCTTTTATTTTCTCTCCTTCCCTGAACCCCTTCATTGTTTCTCTCTCTAGAAATTTTCCCTACCTTTTCTTTAATTTTTGTCCTAATCTAGATATCTGTTTGATGTGTTAAAGGTATCGTTAGACTTGTGGTGATGAGAGCTTGACTTTTCACTTATTGGTTTTGCCAAAGGAAACCAAAATTTTTGCTAGCGATTTGGAACAATAAACCATAAATAGATAAGCATCAAATAAGCATGCTTAGAAGACTTTAATCGAAAAAATAATATTGTAAGTAGACTTAGTGATTAGCAAAACCTTAGGAACTGAAGTTTCATGATCAAGTGACATCATTTTTTGCTTCAATGAGCATTGCCACAAATAGTAACATGAACAATAACCGCATGAAAAAAGGTGTTTTTTGACCCTCTCTAAATCGCTGAACATGAATTTAGTGTTCATATAATCATTTCAGTTTTGAAAGTTTGCTTGAAAGAGCTACCTTATTTTGAGATTGAAGACTTATGAATAGATATTATCTACTATAGCTTGTATTTAACTATTGTTTTCAATTTTGAAACTATTTTATGTGTTCTGTGATTGTTTCGATGAGTTTGAAAGGTTATTTGTTTGATGGTTGTGGTGAATATCCTATTTGACAATGAATTTTTTATAATTTTGTTGTATAGTTTTAATACATAGGACAAACATCTAGTTTGAGTCATTCTTTTGAGATTTGAAGAGTTGAAATCTAATTGTTTTTTGACTTGTGAATTCATACGGATATGATTTATGGTTTGATTGTATGTTATATAGAAATTGAATTTTCTGTGAATTTGATTATTCAAATTCTTTTCACAAATATAATTTATTTGAGCCATTGGATATATATATATATATATATATATATATATATATATATATATATATATTTATATGTATGAGTGTTGATTTATGGATATGGATATGATTATTCAATGAGCCAAGGATTTGGCATATGTATCTTAGTTTTCTAAAATTTTATGTATGGATTTGAAATGCTATCTAAAATATTTTTCAATCAGAAAAGAAAGTGTGGAGCCTTTTTGGAACATGTATTTGACTTGAGCACATGTTAAGGCCTAAGGGAAATGTCAAGAAAGATTGGATATTGTTTTGATATAAGTACTTTGATAGAAAGAATGGTTTTTATTATGAATAGTTTTTAAACCTCTATTTTTAGTCTAAATTTTATTTTAATAAATTGTTTTTCTATTGAGACTACTTAAAAACAATGTTAGATAGTAGCAGTGAATGCTAGTTTTGGTTCACCTTGAAACCCCTACTAGTAGGGGTGTTGCTACCCACGTGTTTGGGCCGACACAAGTGGAATTTCTCTATTTACAAAATTTTTCTATTTCAAGAGTGGCAGGACGCCTCCCTTTATAACTCGTGGCGAGACGCCTAGTTACTTCAAATTCTAATGGTGATTACATGTCCCTTACTACGTGCTTGGGATAAATGTGGAACCACTAACTCCGACAATGATTAGTCTTTGCTTTCTTCATGCTTATGATATTTTTTGTTGTGGTTTTGAATTAAAATTCTTTTAAACTTGTGGTTTTGAAACTATAATTATTTACTTTATTTATCGAAAATTTTTATTGTGTTGGTTTTATTTATTTGCTTGTTTCTTTTATGTATATAAATTATTGCAAATTGTCTTTTATTTGTTGTTTGTCTATTTGCATAATTATTTTATTTATCTTTTTTTCTTTATGTTATGCTTTCCTTTTTCTTATTTATTTCTTGTTATTGGTGAATTTATTTTGTTGTAGTTGTTCTATTTACTATATTTTTTTATTATTATAGCTATTTATGGTTGTAAATTATTTTATTTCACTTTCTATACTTTTATAAGGTTATTTTCTTTTGTTAGAATTTGTGAGATTAGGCTAGTTAGCTTAGTTGAGTCGTGTTAGGTAGTGTAGGTAGTTTCCAAGGTATGATTCCATTATATGATAAGTTTTGAGAGTTTCAATCTGTCATTATGATATATGATATATTTGAGGTTTTGGTTCTAATTATGAAAGGATATCCTAAGGACTAGTCAAGTATAGTTTTTGAATGATTGAGAGTTATGGCTTTTCTAGGTGGAATAGGATATTTGACATAAGGAGAAGTATCGATTTAGTGACTATGGTTAAATGGAAATGTATTGTCCATTTTGGGGCGATGCATAATTAAGTAACTTGATAAAGATGTAATCTAGATTAATTAACTATTTTTGAAAATTTATCGAGATTTTGTTAATCTCATATATAAGTTTAATTAACCTAAGGAAATTGATTTATAAAGAATTCAAACATTTACTTGAAAGATTCAATTATTTCGACATCAACGATTCAAATTGTTTTAAAGTACTTAAGTGTTTTGCTTCCAAAATTACAAAATATGGCTTTGATTTAAACAAATGTAAGCCTATGTTTTAATTGAATTTTTTGTAATGTTTTTGAAAGGTGTAAGTGTCTTATTATAGAATTGATATGGTTTCTTTTATAAATTTTCTATTTGATTTAGAATTTTAAAGAAAACTTTTTATTTTACTAATTCAATTTCAAACTAAATATTTACTTTCTTTTATTTTATTTTCTAATAATAATATCATCTTTTAAATTAATAAAACTATTTTCTTCAAGTTATTCAACGAATTTTCATAATAATAAAGACAATACTAAGAGAGCTCGTAACTAAGACAAATGGTAAGACAATTAGTAAAAATTTGTCATTAAATTATAGAAGACTAGGCATTACTAAGTTAATAAAAGAATTGTAATAAGCAAATGGGGAAATAGTAAGGGTGTTAGTTAAATAGATTAGGAATTGAGTGCTTTTTGTTTTGAGAGTTTTCTGTTGCATAAATGATTCAAGTCACAAGGATTGAAATGCCTTTTGAAAATTTGTATCGATTATGCCTCTTTTTTGAACTTCTAGTTGTGAATTTTTGTATGAAATTGAATTCAAATACTCTGAGGATTAAGATATGGTTTTAGTTATGGTGTAAGCTTCCAAAAACTATTGGTTTGGCTTTTAGATATTGTGTATGTAAATGATGGATTTGATTTGAACTTTTGAAAGGAACTATGATAAGACTTTGGTCAAGCTGCCAGTTTCAGATATGTTCAAATTTGATTTTGAGGGAATGTGTACTTCGAATGTTAGTTGTTGTTTCTAAAGTTTTAAATGTTCAATTTTTGAATTTATTTTTATTATTTTTTTTCAAAAAACTTGTGTATGTGTTGTTTGTCCCATTCATGTATAGTATATGTTATCTACTCATTGAATCCCAAAACTTACTCCCCTCTGTTCTACATTTTTCCAATAGAATCAGGATTAAGATCGTGCGTCGCTACAATAAGATATCTTGGTGAGCTCATTTTGTTCTGATGGGTTTCATTTGTTTATTTTTCTACTATGTGTTTGTATTATAAAGTTGGCTCCAAATTACTACAACTATGATTGTCGCTTCTTACGAGTATTTGTTATGTTTGTTATATCATGATTTGGTTTTGTTATAAGATGAAAATAATGTCTATTATCTGGAATATGAGTTTCTAATATTTTATGCAACTTGTTTGGAAGGAACTAAGTTTTCATTTATATGGCTTATGTGTTTGAAGCTTATGAAAGAAAAGTTTTTCTAAAAAGTTTTAAGATTTTAAGGCTTAATATCAAATGAGTTTTGGTTTTTGATGTTTCATTTTGTTAGGTGGTGCGTACTGTTGCAGGTACACCCAAATTGATACCTTACCTCAAAACTAACCTGTTGTAGTGGGAGTAAGGGTCGATCCCACAGAGACTGAAATTACCTTATGTGATTGAGAAAGGGGGGATTGATAATTGCAAATAAAACCAAGCAAACAATAACAAAAGTAATTAAGAGAGAGTAATTAATGATAAAGACGTTGGTTTCAATTGATATC
This sequence comes from Gleditsia sinensis, assembly GCA_037074535.1. NCBI lineage: Eukaryota > Viridiplantae > Streptophyta > Magnoliopsida > Fabales > Fabaceae > Gleditsia > Gleditsia sinensis. The sequence goes on from CM073465.1 coordinate 26,187,461, forward strand.
CACCGTGAAGGCATTGCATTAATCATTGACAACATAATCAATCTGTAATTAAATATCTATCATTGCATTTCCAACCCTGTTCCTCCTTAAGTCTAGTAAATTAATGATAATTGCACCAATTAAACCCTAATTAACAAGCAATCCTTTAGCACATCGATAAAGCATAACTTATTAATCGAATGAAGAACTAGAGAAACTGACAGAGCTAAACAAATATAAACACATCGGTTATATCTAATTTAGTTAATTATTCATCATAGGTTCAATGATTTATAATCCAAAATCCTTAAAGCTATTTGCCTCATGAATCATAGAATTGAAGACTTTGTTCAAAATATAATTCAGCGGTAGATTAAGACAGATAATATACTAGTAGGCCTCCTAGCAATCATATGAATAATCTTTGACAAGAAGAACAGATAAATAATCAATACTCAATTCAAATTGAAATAATAAAATCAAATACACATCTCACAATGCATGAAGATCCCTTGAGGTTTCAATCTACCTCAACCTACTAAAAAGAACTAGCCACGCAGGGCCATAAGAAAATCAAAAGAAGAATTGAAGAATGTAACTAAGAACTTGGATGAATAATTGAATGAATTCTCTACTTGCTTTCCTGCTTTTTTATAGATTAACTCCTCCTAATTGAAGTAGGAGTGTATTTAGCTCAAATCTCAGCCCATTGGGCTTCAATTGGAGTCAAAAAGACCTAAAATTCGTAAATTCGGCAAACTGATGCGGCGGCGAGTGCGGCGACGCTGCGGACTTCTAAAGACGGGGCGCTGCGGCGCCCCATTGCTGGGTTGCTCAGCGTCACGGCGCTCCAGATGCATCCTCACGTGGCGCCCAGAAACTTCTAGATTTTACCGAAGTGCCAAACATGAAAGTTGTAGTTCTATTTCTCTTTTTTCCATAGCCGCTGGAATCACCTTAATCGAAGTCTAAATGAGTGAGATATGCCTCAATTAGTAACGAAGGGTTAGAAATCAGCATTTTTCCATAATTTTCTCTCTATTTTCCTCTTCTTTTCTTCTTTATTATTCCTAAAACATAAAACAAAAAACTCAATTAATTCATATCTATTTTCTACTTAAATTAAATAAAAACTAACTAAAATAATGCTAACAACATGCTTAAATTACAGCATGTCAAATACCCCCACACTTACTCTTTTGCTTGTCCTCAAGCAAACATTGATTCATTTAAACAATATTCAAAATATGATATGAGTGAATGGCTTACTAATGCAGTGCCTCATAGTAGAAATTGTATGCTCTTAAAGAAATTTCAAAAAATGATCATGTCCAAAATTTAATTCAAATGATATTTATGATTTTATTCTCTAAAATCCTTAGTGTGTGTGTGTCTTTGAATGATTTAATTTTCTTTTACCTGGATGAGTTTATATATCTTAAGAATTGGAGCATGGATCTCTATTTAAGATTTCCATAGGCTTATTTTCCATGCTACTCTCCACTAATGTATGCTAAAACTACTTCTTAGGATCAAAATGACTAAATTCAACTTATAATGTGGCTAGGTTATGGGGTGAGATATAAGATATAGTTTGAAGCTCAATCACCCAACACCACATGATTAACTTTAATCTATTTGAGCTAATTCTCAAGATTGGGGAATTTTTCCCCCACACTTATTTCCTTGCTTTACTGCATTCTACTTTTCCTTGATTTTCTATTTCTTCTTTTTCAACCATTGAATAGACTTCCATTAGTCTTTTGAGACTTTTTCTTTTCTTTTGTCCTTGGTCCACCCTTCCACCCTTTTATTAATGTAGATCTACAAAAAAAGTATTCAGAAATTAATCATGGAGTGAGTGAATCAGGTATAAAAAATAAAGGTATTAATCACAAAATTTGGTCTTGGCTGTTTTATGGGTATAGAATAAAATGTTAATTAAGCTCAAAATAGAGGTTCTAAGGATATTTACTTGCTTGGGTTAAGTTTGAAAGGCTCAATCTCATCAAATAATGCCTAAATCATCTCCAAATTATTAGTATCAGCCTAGGATTTCGCCTCAAGTAGCATTTAAATAAGTTCTAAAATTTTTAATGAGATCATAAAATATTTTTGAGTTATATAATTGTTTTCAAAGTAAAAGGCAAATTAAATATCCAAAATTACTGTGCAAAAGAATTTCAGGATTTTTAGAAAATAGGTAATAATAAATTGAAAAGAAATTAAAATTACACATAATTATGACTTTCCTACGTCTCTCAAGACCGATAAGCAATTTAAATAGTTATATCATTGGCTATTGGTTCAACTAACAAAAATTCATAGATTGAGATAAAGTTCACATGCTCACCCTATTTAATAACTAAAATAAAAGTGCAAAGATCATAGAAGCTTATTGTAGTACACAGTAAAGTAAATAGTGTACAAATATTAGTTATTATACAGTCATCCAACTAAATCATAATGTGACCCCCCCCCCAACACTTAAAATTTTACATTGTCCTCAATGTAGAATAGAAAAGCATAAAATAAGAGAAACAAGTAATAAAAAAGAGGAGGGTCTAGTGAAACTTCCCTGATTAGTTATCACCATCCATCTCATCTTACTCAGTTGCAAGCCTAAAGGGTAGCTCAGGAGGTGCTGGGAATGCTATAGGGAGGTTCAGGGCATGGGCCAGCTGGCTGAAGCAAGCATTATTGTGCTGCGCTATGGAGTATTGGTAGAGAGCTAAGTCATTCATCTGATGAGTGCGGACCTCTATTCACTCCCATAGATCTTCAATAGTGTGCTGGGCTGGTGGTGGAGATGAACTGCTACCAGGTTCCTCTATCCCTCTTAACCTGACTCATATTCAAGCTGGGCATGAATTGTGCTGCCATGAAATAGTGCCAAGCTTTAGCCACTTTATTCATGTCTGCCCTGGAAAAATACACTGGCTGCCCATTGCTATCCAACTTCCAAGAAACCCCTCTGTAGCAAAGAGTGGATATATTATCTTCAAAGTCTATGTCTGATTGGATGAAGGAAGAGTACTCATCATCTTCAATGTCAGGCAGAGAGTAGAATTCATTGATAGCATGAGGATTAAAATTCACCATCTTGCCTTTAACCCGTGCTTTGTGGCATTCATGGACTATAGCATTGGAGTAAAACTCCTGTACCACGGGAATGACTCCTGGTTCGGGGTTACTGCAGAAAGTCTCCCAATGACTGTGGAGGATATTGTCTCTATGAGGAAACCCAAAGGTGACAATGAAGCCCCTCTTAGGAATGATGGATTTATGAACCACCACCTTACTATGGTGTTGATAGACTTCTTCACTCACAAATGTCGTGCTATCAAATGATGGAGGGTCCTTTGCTCTGTTCTTCCTCTTTAAGGGACCTGATTTAGAAGTTTTTGGAGCCATTGCGCTTAGCAAATTCATTGGGAGGATTTATCAAACACCTGTTGTGCACTCTTAAAATACAAGCAGAATGGGTGGTAGATTCCCAACGTGGAGTCCAAATTAAATGCAACCAAGTAACAATGGAGTATGGAGATTAATCTACAGCAGAAAGATAAAGAAAATCGTACCCAATTAAGCTTAAATTATGGCTGGAACTTGCAAAATCAAAATTTTCTTATAACCCTAAAAAATTGCCATTGAATCTAACCCAAAAGCTAAAAAAACTATTTAATCCTGCAAAAGAAGATGAAAAACCATGAAATTTAAGTAAGAAAACATAATGAGAGGTTATTATAGTGGATTGGGGGCAGGAAATTGTATATGGGGGTGAGGGGATGCAAAAAATGATTGCCTGGGACGAAGAGGTTGCAAACCTCTTATAGAGAGCGCCGCGGCGCTATCTGCTGAAACGCGGGGCACCACAGTGCCCTAGATAGTGTCCTAGCACTCACCCGATCTGGGCGATGGGCACCGCGGCGCTTGTGCGTCCACAGCTCTGAAATTTTTTTTTTGAAATAAAGAAAAATTAAAACTATGAAAAGGAAAATAGGAACAAGAAGAATGGTTGTTGGGTTGCCTCCTAACCAGCGCCTTTGTTTAACATCATTGGCTTGACATAAACTAAAAAAATCAAGGAGGGTCTTGAAGAGTTGTCCATTGTGATTCCTCTTACTAAAATCCTTCATAGTAAGGTTTTAGCCTATTCCCGTTGACTTTGAAGCTATTCTGGTTATCCACGATTTTTATTTCAACTGCACAATGAGGAAAAATATCAGTAACAATAAAAGGGTCCCTCCCATCTAGAATGAAATTTACTTGGAAATAATCAGAGCCTAGAATTACAGAGGAGGACTTTCTATCCTTTGGTAAACTCCTTGCGTGAAATCATACAATCGTGTAGGAGTTTAGTTTTGGCCTTATAAATATTTGTGTTCTCATAGGCCTCGTTTCTAATTTCCTCTAATTCTTGAAGTTGTAATTTCCTGCATTCTCCACTTTCTTCCACATTCATGTTAAATTTCTTTATAGCCCAAAATGCTTTATGTTCCAATTCAACTAGAAGATGACAAGTTTTGCCAAATACTAACCTGTATGGAGACATACCAATTGGGGTCTTATAGGCTGTTCTGTATGCCTAGAGAGCATTGATGTGATCTTAATTAAGCATGATATTAATACCTTTAAACTTACTTTTTTATTTATTTAAGTAAAATATAATTAGAAATTACCTTAGTTTTGTGTTTTGTGTTGTAGGAACAAAGGAAGAAGAAAAGAGAAGAAAAAGATAAGAAATTCATGGAAAAATGCTACATTGCAGTGAGTCCAGACCTTTAAGCACATCTCCCTCTTATGAACTCCAATCAAAGTGATTCAAGTGGGTGTGAAAAGATAATGCAATCATCTACAACTTTTATGTTGAACACTTGGTCAAATTCTAAAGATTTCATAGCGTTACAGAGCTCGTAAATTAGAATCACAGTGCAGCAAGATGAATTCTGACCTTGGGTCACTAATCTTGTCATATCTCCTACAATTTAGATTAGGTTAAGATGCGGCTATCGAAAGAAGAGACCTAGAGCTACAACTTTCGTGTTCGGCAATTTGGCAAATTCGGGAGTTTTCTAGGCCTCGGGGTGCTCGCAAAAGAGCACCACAACGCTGCGTCATTGCAGGTTCGGAGGGTTGCAGCGCTCCCTGGCGCGTCGCAACATTTGTTGCCCAGAAGCACCGAGCACCACGGTGCCCGATGCCCAGTGCCACGGTGACCGCGCGTCAGAATCCAGAGTACGGCAAAGCTAGCTTAGGCACTGTGGCGCCCCGTCAAAAGCTTTTCAGAGCACCGCGGTGCTCGCCGCCGCACCAGTTCACTGAATCCACAATTTTTAGGGTTTCTTGACTCCAATTGAAGCCCGATGGGCCAGGATTTAACCTAGAAACACTCCTATGTCGATTAGGAGGAGTTAATCTATAAAGAGGGAGGAAAGCAAGCAAAAAATTCATTGAATCCTTCATCCAAGTTCTTAGTTACATTCTTCAATTCTTCTTTTGATTTTCTTATGGCCCTGCGTGGCTAGTTCTTTTTAGTTGGTTGAGGTAGATTGAAACCTCAAGAGATCTTCATGCATTGTGAGATTTGGATTTAATTTTATTATTTCAATTTGATTTGAGTATTGATTATGCATCTGCTCTTTTTCTCAATGATTATTCATATGATTGCTAGGAGGCCTACTAGTATATTGTCTGTTTTAATCTAACGTTGAATTATGTTTTGAACAAAGTGTTCAATTATGTGATTCATGAGGCAAATAGTTTTTAGGATTTTGTATTATAAATCATTGAACCTATGATGAATAATTAACTAAATTAGATATAACCGATGTGTTTATATTTGTTTAGCTCTATCATTTTCTCTAGTTCTTCATGCGGTTAATAAGTTATGTTTTACCGATGTGCTAAATGATTGCTTGTTAATTAGAGTTTAATTGGTGCGATTGTCATTAATTTACTAGACTTAAGGAGGAACAGGGTTAGAAACCTAATGATAGATATTCAATTCCAGATTGATTATATTGTCAATGATCAATGCAATCTCTTGACGGTGGATATCAACCGAAACCAACGTCTTTATCATTAATCAATCTTTCTTATTTACTTTCATTATTGTTTACTTGGTTTTATTTGCAATTATCAATCCCCCTTTCTCAATCACATAAGGTAATACCAGTCTATGTGGAATCGACCCTTACTCCCACTACTACAGGTTAGTTTTAAGGTAAGGTATCAATTTGGGTGTACCTGCGACAATACGCACCAAGCATCATCTAATCTGAGACTCCAATCCCTGTAGTCGGGACTTATTGTCTTACTAATTATATTTTTGATTTCTCTGTTGGATACCTTAGCTTGCCCATTGGTTTGGGGATGGTATGTTGTTGACAATTTATGAGTGACATTATATTTCTTTAATAGGGCTTCAATAGTCCTATTGCAAAAATGTGTTCCCCTGTTACTTATCAAAGCCCTTAGAATCCCAAATCTTGAGAAGATATGAGATTTAATGAAATCTGCAACCAATTTAAAATCATCAGTCCTAGTGGGTTTAGCTTCTACCCACTTTGAGACATAATCCATAGCTAGCAAAATATAATTATATCCATATGACAAAGGAAAAGGTCCCATGAAATCAATGCCCCAAACATAAAAAATTTCACAAAATAATACTAGTGTTTGAGGCATCTCATTTTTTCTAGATATATTACCTTTTTTCTGACGGTTAATACATGACTTACAAAAACGATATGAATCTTTGAATAGAGTAGGCCAGTAAAAACCGTAGTCCAATACTTTCTTTGCTGTCCTCTTTGCTCCAAAGTATCCTCCACATGCATAAGAGTGGCAGAAGGTTAGAATTGACAAAATTTCAAAGTCAGGAATACACGTTCTTATAATTTGATCTGAGCATTGCTTTCAAAGCTAAGGATCATCCCATATGTAATATTTGGCATCACTCTTAATCCTATTTCTAGCTGCCCTGGTCAAAAGAAGAGGTAACTGATTAGTAGCCAAATAATTTACAATATTTGTAGACCATGGCATATGAATTGAAATTGAGAATAAATTTTTATCTGGGAATGATTCTTCAATTTTCAATTTTTCTTCCACATGTGTCAGGCGGCTTAGGTGATCGGCTACTTTATTTTTAGAACCTTTCTTGTCTTTAATTTATAAATTGAATTCTATAAGCAGTAGCACCCATCTAATTATCCTAGGTTTAGCCTCATTTTTCATCACCAAGTACCTCAAAGATGCATGATCAGTAAAAACAATAATTTTAGTACATATTAAATATGATCTAAAATTTTCTAATGCAAAGACTACAGCTAAGAGTTCTTTTTCAGTGGTGGTATAATTCTTCTAGGCATCATTTAGTATTCTGGAGGCATAATATATCATATGGGATTTGTTTCCAATTCTTTGCCCAAGTACTGCTCCAACTACATGATCACTAGCATCACACATAAGTTCAAAAAGGATGTTCCAGTCTGGTGATTGGATGATTGGAGCTGAAATCAAAGACTCTTTCAATTTGTCAAAAGCTTCCTTACATTCTTCATCAAATTCAACAGAAACATCTTTTTGAAGCAATTTGCACATAGGTGCTGCTTTCTTGGAAAAGTCTTTTATGAATCTTCTATAAAAACCTGCATGGCCAAGAAAAGAACGAACTTCCCACACACAAGTGGGATAAGGTAGAGTTTGTATAATATCAATTTTTGCTTTATCTACCTCTATTCCCCTTTTTCAGACAACATGTCCTAAAACTATACCTTTTTCAACCATAAAATGACACTTTTCATAATTTAAAACACGGTTAGTTTCTTGACATCTTTTCAAAATTAATGAAAGGTTATGCAAATAATCATCGAATGAATCCCCATAAATTGAAAAATCATCCATAAATACCTCAATGGATTTTTCAAGGTAATTTGAGAATATGCTTACCATACATCTTTGAAAAGTAGCAGGGGCATTAGAAAGCCCAAACGGCATGCGTCTATATGCGAATGTCCCAAATGGACAAGTGAAGGCTGTCTTTTCCTGGTCTTCAGGAGCAATTGCAATTTGAAAATAGCCTGAATAACCATCAAGAAAATAGTAGTAAGGTTTAACAGATAACCTTTCAAGCATTTGATCAATAAAAGGTAAAGGAAAATGGTCTTTTCGGGTTACAAAATTTAATTTTCTATAATCCATACAAACCCTCCACCCATTTTGAATCCGGGTGGGTACCAATTCCTCCTTTTGATTTTTATTACGGTTATTCCTGTTTTCTTAGGAACAACTTACACTGGGCTCACCCAATGACTGTTTAAAATACCCAACCTCCAATAATTTAAGAATTTCTTTCTTCACTACATCCATCATAGGTGGATTTAGCCTTCTTTAGGGCTGTCTAGATGGTTTAGCTCCTTCTTACAATAATATTCAATACGTACATGTGGAAGGACTTATTTCCTTAAGATCAGCTATGGTTCAACCTATTGCAGTCTTGTGTTCTTTAAGAATTTGGATTAGTTTTGCCTCTTGATCAGCTTCAAGCTTGTTAGAGATAATAATAGGAAGTATTTCTCCCTCTCCCAAGAATACATATTTGAGTTGATCAGGGAGTGGCTTTAGTTCAGGAGTAGGAGCCTGCACAACAGAAGGTAAAAGAGACGTATTAGAAATTGGTAATTCTATATAAGAAACATTACCTGTTGGTGGTCCTTTTGAAAAAACCATTTAGTGTAGCCAATTCCTCTTTTGTTTCTTCATCCAATTCTATCTTACCATCATCTTCTTCTATGGATTTGCTCACAATCCCTTCCAATTTATCCTGTCCATCTAATTCAAATACATCATGTGCTAGGGAATCAAAGATATCTATAGAATAAATAGGAGTATCATCACCTGTGTGTTTTATGGCTTCATACATATTAAATTTTATTACTTCACCATCAAATTCCATAGTGAGTATGCCATTGTGAACATCTATCCTGGTTTTTAAGGTTTTCAAAAATGGTCCCCCTAATAATATTGGGGATGTCAAATCCCCAATTTCCATGTCAAGTACATGAAAGTCTATAGGGAAAACCAAATCATCTACCTTTACCAAGACATCCTCAATTACTCTCTTAGGGTATGCAATGGACCTGTCAGTTATTGAATGACCACATTAGTAGAGTTCAATGGTCCTAATTTCAAGGAAGCATATATAGAATATGGTATGACATTTATGTAGGCTCCTAAATCCAACATAGTTTTTTCAACATGTGTATCCCTAATTTTACATGGAATAGTAAACATACCTGGATCCTTGCATTTAGTGGGGAGTTTTGTTTGTATCATGGCAGATATGTTCTGACTCATTTGAACCTTTTCAAACCTCTTCAATTTTTGCTTTCTTTTTTTAGTACATAGTTCTTTCAAGAACTTTGCAAATCTTGGTACCTGCTTAATAACGTCTAGGAAGGGAATATTGACTTCACATTTTTTGAAAATTTCATATAAATCAGAAGTTTTCTCATGTAACCTATTTTCTTTAAGAGCTTCTCGAAAAGAAGGCACTACTTCATAATTTAAATTAGAAGGAGACTTACCTGTAGGTGCTTCATTCTCCTTAATTGATTTTTTTAGTTTTTGTAGAAAAAGAGGGTGCTAGTGGGCTTTCAATTTCCTTACCATTCCTTAAAACAATTGCACTAGCATTTTCTCTAGGATTCACCACAGTTTAAAAAGGTAACTTACCTGAATTATGAGCATCCAATCGACTCACTGTGGTTGCTAACTAACCTATTTGAGTTGTCAAGTTCTGAATGCTAGCTCTTGTCTCTTGCTGAAATTGATGAGAATTATTGTTGGTTGCATGCAAAGATGAATACAGTTTCCGAACGCAAGTGCACGTGTCGTGACCAAGTAATAAAGTGATGAGTGAGTATCGTCCAACGAGGAGTGAACTAAAACTATTATAGAGACTTTTACCGTGTGAAATGCTGTAGCAAAAATAAGATGGCTCACAAGATTAAAATAAAGGTAGATTGAATGAATATAACTATAACTAAGTTGAGGAGTACTAGGGAGAAAAAGAGAATGATATTAGGTGGTCTAGGGTTGCTTCAGGGTTGCCATGAACTACTGCACTCATATTTGCTCACCCCTGAAATGGGGCCTTTCCAAACTTCCATTCCCTGCAATTCTAGGGGTTAGACACACATCCCTGCATCAATCCTCACCCCTGAATTGTGCGTGAATCTCCTACTTTTAGGCTAATGGGGTAGCCATATATCCCTATATATGCTGACCCCATACATTCAACTCTTTTCTAGCCTACATTACACTTCCAGGTGAATATTGGCCTTCATCTCCCTCCATTAAACTTCCATTATCCGGAGGAATTAAAATAAACGCACAGTTGAATGTTCAACAATGCTGCAACAATTTGTTAATAACTCAAAATGTGCATGTGTTTATTACAACCCTTCTACAACCCTAGCTGGAAACTAGCCCAGCCTTATAACTACACTGGTTACAGACATCAGAGTGATACAGGAATACATCCCAAGTAATGCACTTAAAATAAATAAACCACATATGCAGTTTCCTGCTAAACCAGAAAAATAAAACAGAGGTCAAAGGGTTCTGGAGCTGCAGATACCTTTTCGCTCAAATGCTTCACTATGCAAGTGACAATGCACCCTCGGCTGAGGTGTTTCGCGTGACCCTCTCTTGTTAGAGACTCTCCAGTTTTCTCTCTGTGTATTTCCTTCCTTTTTCTCCTCTTGTTCGTCCTTTCTTTTGGTTTCTGCTTTCTAACCTTTTATAGACAGGCCTTGTGTTCCCAGTAAAGTGTCCTGGTTTGCTGACATTCTCCCTGCTCTGAAGCCAACATCTCTGCATGCAGCTTTTTCCTCTCCACTTTCAGTAGTGGAGGCAGTTCTGTACCAACCCAACCAGCAACCTGTATTGTCAGCTTGCTACTTTCTCCTGCTAGGTGGTGGCTGCACCTGCTGCGTAGCTCTGCTCCCCTGCCAACTACGCCATATCAAACAGAATTAGTGCTTTACAAGAAGAAGGGGCCAACTTCACTCAATATCACTTGGTTCACTGCCAAGATTGCCACATATGCACACTACATTGCTACAGCACACAGGGTGGATGATATTGCATCTAAGGGAGTCATCACATTCAGTTAGATCCAGGAATAAGAGTGCTTAATAATCAAAACAGCATAATAAACATACTCGAAAAGCATATAAAAGTTGGAGTAAATTGAAGTCATCAAATCCCCCCAAACTTAAAGGATTGCTTGCCCCTAAGCAATCTTCTCTGCTCACCACACCCCTACCAAATAATTCCAGCCCTTTCTCTTGCATGATTCCATATAGTTCTGCTGATAGCTCTCAACTCTCAGGATTGCTTCCATATAAGGGACACCACAAGCCTTTCTCCCAATCACAACCAATACCTTCTTTGAAGTTGTGTGTGTGACATGGACAGTTTCCCAAAGAGCTACTTGGGTCAAAATCAGTCAGAGTTCGTGAGATTTTCATGCTAATATATTAAGCTTCCTTTCTTAGGACAAGTTGGCATGCATCATAGGCGTGGCCAGGGCAACAAATATGGGGGGGTAGCTCACTGATTTCCTTTCTTTCTTTGCTTTTGTATATATTTTTCTTTTTCTCTCTTTCTTTTTTTTGTTTATTTTTTTTTGTATTATTCTAGCAGAGGTCATTAGTGCCTTTTGACGCGAATGCCAACATGTACGATGTAGGCACCCGGTTACTCAGCCTTATCACCCTTAAGCAGCATCCCACTCATACTCTATGTCCCTGTTTTACGCAAGGGTACACACGGGGCTCATGCATACCCCTAGTTACTAAGGAACTACAGAGGCATTGGAGTGTCCAAAGTTTTCTCTACTTTCCCTACTTCCCCCCCCCCAAACTTAAGCCTTTCTGACCATACGCATATGCCTCTTTTATTATAATGCAGAAAACTCTTAATATTAGCTCTAAAACTTAGGTCCCATTTCTGAAAAATCACCAAATTTCTTTTAGCAAATTGCCCATGATCCTGTGCTTATTAGAAGAAGGTTCTATGTGTGGTTCGGTAGGTGTGCAGGTCTCCTATTCTAGTTTTTAGTGAAATTCCCAATCCTCATCATGGAGTATCACAGAGCTTACAACAGGCTATGCAATGTGCAGACTCGTCTCTCTCTACATTTCTCTCTTCTCTTTTTTTTTAATATATATATACATCAAAAACATATAGTAAGACAGGAAGCAATAAGTAATAATGCAGTCCTAACCAATACAGTTAGACAGAAACACAAATAAACCAAAGCACAAATAAACAGAAACACACAATAAACAAAAACAAGGCCAACATATGCTTCAGCAAACATTACAGCAATAACTAAAACAACACTAAGTAAATTCTCCCGCATATGCCACAGCAAACATTATATCACACCCCCCCAAACTTAATGATGAGTAGTGTCCTCATTGCTGATTAAATTGTCAAAAACACAAAAGACACTAATCAAAAACAAAAGCAGAGCCAAAGAAATTGTAAATGCAGTAGAGAAGGAATAGGAGATAAGGGAACTTCCTGAGGGTGCTTCCAGGGATGCTGCAACACCCTAGGGGCAATGATCCCTAGAAGACCTTGAAGAGCTACGGAGCCCACTCATTCTCTGTGTTGATCATTGTGGGGCCTTCCCCTTGCGCATCTGCCTGTTTTGCAATGGGTTCATCAACGTCTGAGGACTCAGTGTCCATAGGAGTCTGTTTGGGGTTTGGTTGTTGCCCGTCGCTGGTTGAGGAGTCTTGAGACTCCTTGCGCTCGTCTGTCTACAACTCAGGTGCTTGGCCTTCCTCCTCAAAGGTAGCATGGAGTAAGTCTGTGGGAAATACCAGAAATGGGAAGAATTGTTTGTAATTCTGCTCTAGGGTAGTGTGGAGGGCGAAGTCCTTTTTCTGCTCATATCTCCAAAATGTTTGTTAGTGATGTAAAAGCATTGCTTGCTGTCAGAGAATGGTGGCTTGTTGCTGGAGGATGAGCTGAAGGGTCTTGTCAGTTGGCTGGGGTGCAGAGGTAGAAGTAGAGGGTCCGACAGATTGTGGAGGACCTTGGGAGGCAGCGGTTGGGTTTAGGGCAGCTTTTTCTTGGACAATCTGGGCGATGGTGATTGCGGTGATGGGGTTGGTTTCCTTCAATGTTTCTTCATCAATGGAGATTGGGACTCGACTATTCTGGCACAAAAGAGTGATGAAGGAAGGGAAGAGTAAGCTTCCCTTTCTTCGGTTGGCGCATACTTCGATTTGGCCACTGATGATTCTACCTACATTGAATGGTCTGCCGGAGATGATTGCGTCAACCATTGTTACCCTATCACGGCTCACTGTTTGCCCATGGGTGGAAGGCAACAACCGAATTTTGAGAAAGTGGTACCACACCTTCACTGCAGGTACCAGAGAAACTCGATTGATGGTGGTGGAACCTTGTGGGGATTTATCCCAGTTGGTGCCTGGAATACACACCTGGGTGAGCATTGCATCCCAGTCTTGGTCCGTCAGAGCTTGTAGATATTTCTCGTATTCATCTTCCTCATCTGACAGATTATAAGCCTTGTTAATGGAGGCTTGATTAAACTGAACCCTAATCTCCCTGACTGTCACCCACTTGTCATTTCTCTACGAAAAGTTGGTGTAGAACTCCCATACCAGAGGGATAAGGGCAGTTTACGGGTGTCTGGCAAAAGCTTCCCAACCCCTCTGCTTGACCACAGTGGCAACGTACATTAGCAATCCCAAATACTCCATGGCGGTGAAAGTGAAACCCTTCTCTGCGCAAAAACTTTGCAGCAGGATCTCGTCATTATGTCTCTGCTTGCTCTCCTCGAAGGTGAACTTCTTCACCTTGCTCGCCTTCCTTGCCACCGTCTTAATCCTCGACATTGTTGATGTGGGGGCTGGGAATGGAGGTCTTGTGGAGTGAAGGAGGTGAGGGAGTTGTAGGGGTTGACGGAACTAGGGAGAGAGAGAGAGAGATCTTCGAAGGTGAAGGGGGTGGGGGAGTTGCAGAGGTGTAATGAGGGTGGGGGAACGTGGGTTCGTGACTTATGGTCTTCTGCCATTTTTCCCGTCCCCATTTTGGTTTTGAAAAAAAAAATTTCAATTTTAAATTTTTTTTAGGAACTCCTTTCTTAGGGCTGAACGCATTTTCTGCAGCAACTTTTGTAGCAAAAACTGGCTTGCCTAGGATTTTGCTGTAGCAGAGGTGGCTTGCCCAAAATCTTACTTCAACAGAGCAAAGACTAACTTCCACCTAGTTTTGCTGCAGCAAAGCGAGAACTATCTTGCAGACTACTATGTTTCCCCACCTGTGTAACAAACACAAATGCAATTAAATTCACGAATTAAACTATCTAAAAGCTATTAAATTAACCAGCAACAGATTTAAACGTGGGTTGCCTCCCATGAGCGCTTGTTTTAAAGTCATCAGCTTGACTTCCTTCCTGTTCATTCCTCTTGCAGATGGATGGAGGTGTGCTGTCTATCCACATCACCTCCCAAATAGTGCTTGACTCTTTGTCCATTAACCTTAAATGTCCTCCTTTCATTTTCTTCTTCCAATTCAACAGTTCCAAAAGGGAAGACCTTGCTTATGCGAAAAGGACCAGACCAACGAGATTTCAATTTCCCAGGAAACAAGGTTAGCCTGGAGTTGTACAATAGTACTCTCTGTCCCACTTCGAAGTTTCTTAGTTGTATCTTCTTTTCATGCCATTGCTTTGGTTTCTCCTTGTATAGCTTGGCATTCTCATAAGCCTGACCACGAAATTCATCTAGCTCTTTAAGCTGCAGCATCCTTTGCTCACTAGCAGCTTCCAGATTCAAGTTTAGCTTTTTTACTGCTCAATATACTCGATGCTCTAACTCTACTAGTAGATGACAAGCCTTCCCAAACACCAACTTGTATGGTGACATGCCCAGTGGTGTCTTGTAGGCTGTTCTATAGGCCCATAATGCATCATCCAACCTCGAGGACCAATCCTTCCTCGTGAGGCCTACTATTTTCTCCAAGATTCTCTTGATCTCTTTGTTGGAAACTTCAGCCTGCCCACTCGTTTGTGGGTGATAGGGTGTTTCCACCTTGTGCCTTACTCCATATTTAGTTAGTAGTGCTCTAAACTGCCGATTGCAAAAATGGGTCCCTCCATCACTGATGATGGCTCTGGGGGTTCCAAACCTTGTAAAGATGTTTCTCTTCAGAAATCTGGTCACCACCCTTGCTTCATTAGTTTGAGATGTACTTGCTTCCACCTACTTTGAGACATACTCTACGGCTACTAGGATGTATTGATTCCCAAAACTCGAAGGGATTGGGCCCATGAAATCTATTCCCCACACATCAAATAATTCGACCTCTAGGATTTTGTTCAGTGGAATTTCATGTCTGCGAGATATATTCCCTGTCCTCTGACACCGGTCACATTGCTTTGTGAAAGAGTGGGAGTCCTTGAATAGAGAGGGCCAGTAGAACCCGGCCTGCAGTACCTTGTTTGCAGTTCTAACTCTTCCAAAATGACCTCCATAAGGGGAAGCATGGCATTGCTGCAAGATTTGTTTCATCTCTTCGCTGGGTATGCATCTCCTTATCATCTGATCAGGACATTGCTTGTAAAGGTATGGTTCATCCCAGTAATATGAGTTCAACTCATGCAGAAATTTTTTCTTCTGTTGCAACGTCAAGTCTGGTGGGAGCATTCCACTCAGAAGGTAATTTACATAATCAACATACCATGGCACACTATCTTGGGACAGGAGGTAGAGTTGTTCATCTGGGAATCTCTCGTTAATTTCATTTTCTCCTGAGCTGTCCCCTTCCAGTCTGGAAAGATGGTCTGCCACTTGATTTTTAGTTCCCTTTCTATCCCTGATCTCCAGGTCGAATTCTTGAAGCAAAAGCACCCACCGAATGAGCCTGGGCTTGGAATCCTTTTTCCTAACCAGGTGTTTGATGGCAGAATGGTTTGTGTGCACTATCACTTTTGCTCCTACTAGATATGCTCTGAATTTTTCAAAGGCAAAATCTACTGCAAGCAATTCCTTCTCTGTCACAGTGTAGTTTGTAACATCCCTAATTTCGTTTCTTTTATTGATAATTTAATTAAGGAAATAAAGTTTATTAGAAAATATTTTAGATATCTAAGGAAATATAATCCTTAGAAATTCTTCACCATATGTATATGCATAGAAAATGTTTTTAACATTAAGAGAACAAATAAAGAGGGAAAACCTAATAGGAAAAACACAAATTAGAAATAACATACTAAAGAGATGCAAAAATTTTGGATAAGGAAGATAAATTTTTAGAAACAAGTAAAGGTCTTAAAATTTCAAGAACATTGGATTAGGGTAATTTTTCCTAATTCAAGAACTAGAGTTACTAAGTTTAAAATATTTACCTATACATTGGGATTTTACCTATGGACACTTCATGTAGAGTTTTTCCACTTCACATAAGTTTCTAGCAAGCCCATTGGATAACCTAAGCAAGAAATAAAACATAGACTTGGACTAGGATATAGTAATTGGACCGATAGCCCAAAAATTATGAAAATGTGACCAAGTCCTCCAAGAAAGGTAGAATTTTATCCAAAGCAAAGAAAATGGGTATGAATAAGCCCATAATGGGTAGGAATAAGCCCAAATCCAAGAGGAAAAAATAAAATAAAATAAATTATGTGATGATATAATAATGTAATAATAATAAAGATTAGGTTACATGGCATTAAGACAAAAATTTAGCAAGTGGTGGCATTCTACATTCATAATTTTGGCAAGTGGCATGATAATACAAGGTTTTAGGACAAAAACATCTATATCCTACACTCATATTTTTAGCAAGTGGTATGATAATACATGACATTAGGACAAAACATTCCTATCCCACACAAATAATATCAACCAAATAATGGAGATTCAAGGGCTAGAAATTTGTCACCTAAAAAGGCAAACCTATAATACTTGTTTAAGACAAAATAAAATGGAAATGAATCCCTAAATCAAAGGGACCTTGTCCCTTATCTTAAGAACATATCATCATAATTTTCAAAATACAAATCTCCTTTTCCTATGTGTATCTTGACTAAGGAAGAGGAAGACAAGAACATAAGTTGTTTGTTTTCCAAAAAATTCAACAAAGTGTATCCTAATTGTGATAAGGTAGAACCATGATCATAAAAGGTGTATTATTTGGTGGTATATTTAAGCAAAACCCACCCCTACAACATTTTAATTTCGTCCAAGTGAGGAAGAGAGAGAAATAAAAGCAAGGTAGAGTGAGGAAAGGAGGAAAGAGTGGAGAAGAAAGGAAGGAAGAAGAAGGAGAAGTTTATAAGGCTAAGTACTCAAGGTAAGTTACCTTAATCTCCACTTGAACCCATTTTTCTTCTTCATCCTTGAGGTTCAAAAACTCACCCTCCTTCTCTTACCTAAGCTGCTAGAAAAGCTAAGAGAACAGAGGAATCTTGCTACTTCTTTCAAGAGGAAACAAGAAAACCAATTCACTAAGTGAGCTAGGGAGATTCTTAGGTAAGTTTAACAATATTTCTTTTAGAAGAAAAGCTTTGAAATTTGTAACATCTATATGGAAATTTGATCTTAGAACTTTGATGATTGGTCATGGATGTTGCTTTATCATGTTACATATTGATCTTGCATGTGATGTATGTTTGAATACTTAGGCTGGTTTAGATAGTTCTGCATAGGTATGGCTATGGGTGGAAAAACTTTAAGCTTTGGTTTTTAAAACGCTGGGAAGAATCGGTAAGGAATTAAAATACATGGTTAACATTAAAAATGTAGATATATGTCTCACGTATATTTAGCCACTAGAATTGCTCAATTTAGAGTTCACATGAGGTAGATATGAGCCGATTAGTAAGCAGAGGTTAGAAAATGGTTAATCAGGGAAGAATCTGTTTGGAAATTTTCAATTTTTGAATTTTTGGGAATACTCTGTAGGGAATTAAAATAACTTGTCAACATAACAATTATAGATATATGGCGCATGGATAGTTAGCAACTAAAATCACTCAATTTGGATCTCAAATGTGGGAGATATAGTCAGATTAGTAAGTAAAGCGTAGAACCTACCCGAGAAGAAATAATATTGAATTTAGGAGAGTAATAACACCAAGATTTATTACTATTTGGCTAATATGATTAACATAATAGTTTTAGATAATTGTCTTAGCTTTCCATAGACACCAATATCACCTCAATCGGAGTTAAAATGAGCGAGTTATGTTCTGATTAGTGAGAAAAGGTCACAGAACACGGCTAGGCCGTGTTCTGGGTGCTTCAAGCTCGGGTTAGCTGTGTTCGGTGCTGTTTTTGAGTACATTTGAAGTATTTTTAAAGCATGACCGTGTCCTGGAACAGGGCCAGACCATGTTGGAAGCTAGTGAAGCCTATTTTCAACATTTTTCTACCCTAGATGAACCTCTTTAACTATAGGGTAATAGTAGAAATCAAATTGGAGAACAATGCTCTATAAATTTGTAAGAACATGTGTTGGAAATGATATAAATAAGTAGAAAATGACTAAAGGCCAAGCATAAAGAGAAGGTTAGATATGATGAAAACCTACATCAAGAAAATAAAGAAATAAAATTAATATTTAAAAAAGAAGATGAATCTTATAAATGAAAATAATAAATGACTAGTATATGCCATAGCCATTGCCATTGTATGAACTTCTTACCATCTTAAGTGTGAAATGTTGACATGGAAATATTTTATAAACTGATATTTGAAATGGTTATGTTTATGGCATGATTACCAATGATTTTTGATAATAGTTATATTTTGTTAAACATACTTGTTATTGAAAACATATTTTTTGCTATCATTGTGAAAAGAAAAGAAATGAGCACGTTCACATGGCAATCCGTGTGGTGCACCAGTAGGGGATGCCCTACCAATGGTTATGAATATGTTAATGAGAAAAGAAATAGAAAGTGTGCCATGTCAGACGGAGCGAGATAAGCCCGTATCAGAGAGTAAAAAATACTCACCTTGACCCGGGTAGCTTGATATGAGTATGATATTCTGAAAATAATCAATCATGTCATACATGTCATTAATGTACGATTCTCATGTGCATAGATTTTGTGCATTCATGTGACCAAAGTTATTTACTATAGTTTATATAGCTGAACATGATGTGATGACTATATTGATAATGATTTATTGTTGAACCTACTGGGATTTAATTCTCACTATATTTCTATATCATGTTCAGAAGAATAATTATGCAGATTTTCTCAATGACACTTATTATTTCCGTACGTTGGATCGAGGTGTCCTACCTTGGGCAACTACCAGTTATATCAAATGTATCTGTAGTAGATGTGACTGAGATTCCGGTGGAGGTGCCACCCGCACTAGTGTCCCCGGAAGTAGTTAACATAGATGATTAGAGCTAATATGTATCTTTGTACAAATATTTGTAAAATAATGGGGTGTAGTTTGTAAAATAATGGTGTGTATGGAAACTCAGTATTGTATTACTGTTAATAACAATTATGCTTGGTTAAAGTGATTATTATTACGAGTTAAGTGGTTAGAATTAAAGTAATAATAACTTCATGTAATTTTATAAATATAGAAAAAATTTGTTACATTTACATAAATGGAGTTGTTACATTGTTCAGCTGGGCCCCTTGCAGCATTTTGCTAGCATAATATATAGAATGAAACAGCTTGTTTCTACGCTGCCCGAGGACAGCTCCCAATGCTGCTTCACTAGCATCACACATTAGCTCAAATGGAGAGGTTCAGTCTGGTGCCACGATAACTGTGGCTGTACTCAATTTCTTCTTGAGGTCGCAAAATGATGTCATACAACTTTCATCAAAATAGAAAGTTATGTCCTTCTCTAGCAAGCTGCATAAAGGTTTGGCAACCTTAGAGAAGTCTTTAATGAACCTCCTATAAAATCTTACATGACCTAGGAAGCTTCGGATGCCCTTGGCGGAGGTGGGAGGAGGCAGCTTCTCTATGATTTCCACATTGGCCTTGTCAACTTCAAGTCCTCTTTGAGAAACTTTATGTCCCAGCATAATCCCTTCTTTTACCATAAACTGACACTTTTCCCAGTTCAGCACCAAGTTTGTTTCCTCACACCATTGTAAGACTTTAGCAAGGTTTCCTAAACATAGGTCAAAGGAGTCCCCGAAGACTGAGAAGTCATCCATGAAAATTTCCACAAACTGTTCAGCCATTTCTATAAAAATTGACATCATGCATCGCTGAAACGTTGCTGGAGCATTGCAAAGCCCGAATGGCATTCTTCGAAATGCAAAGGTACCATAAGGACATGTAAATGTGGTCTTATGCTGATCTTCTGGTGCTATAGCAATCTGGTTGTACCCTGAATATCCATCTAGGAAACAATAATATTCTCTTTTCGTAAGTCTATCTAACATTTGATCAATGAATGGCAGGGGAAAATGAACTTTCCTAGTGCTTTTGTTCAGTTTCCGATAATCCATGCAAATCCTCCAGCCAGTCACAACCTTGGTGAGGATAAGCTCATTTATTTCATTTTTCACCACAGTCGTACCCTCTTTCTTAGGAACACATTGGACCGAACTTACCCAGGAGCTGTCTGATATAAAGTAGATAATTTTAGCATCTAGCCACTTAATAATTTCCTTCTTAACCACCTCCTTCATTATCAGGTTGAGCCTCCGTTGGGGTTCTATGGACCATCTTTCATTGCTTTCCAAGAGGATCTTATGCATGCAAAATGAGGGGCTGATTCCCTTAATATCACCAAGTGTCCAACCAATGGCCCTTCTGAATTTCTTCAATGTCAGGACCAATTTCTCCTCTTGTTCCTTTGTCAAAAATGCTGAGATAACCACAAGAAGAGTGGTTGTTTCTCCTAAATACGCATACTTGAGGTGTGCTGGCAGAGGCTTCATTTACAAGACTAGTGGTTCCTCCACTAATGCTTTCAACAGCCTTTATTCTGGTGGAGTCACGTATAATGGCTCCTGTTTCCTAATTCCATGACTGACATCAATCCAGACCCATTCTTTCTCGTCTTCCCCTTCTGAATCTGAGTTGTCTGTCCATGCTACTGGTGGTGGGTCCTTGCAGTATTTTTCTAACTGCTTTGATGCTAATATGTCTATCATAGACACAACTGCACATTCCTCTTCATCATTAGCAAACTTCATGGTTTGGAGTACATTGAATGTAACCTGCTCATCTTGGACTCTCATGGTTAATTCCCCTTTTTGAACATCAATTAATGTCCTGCCAGTTGCTAGGAATGGTCTGCCCAAAATAATTGGTACCTCGGCATCAGCTTCATAGTCCAGTATTATAAAGTCTACTGGGAAGATGAACTTGTCAACCTTAACCAAGACATCCTCGATTTTTCATTCTGGATGAGCTATGGATATGTCTGTAAGTTATAGTGAGACAGTGGTAGCCCTTGCTTCTCCAATTCCTAGCATTTTAAATATGGCCCTTGGCATGAGGTTGATGCTTGCTCCCAAATCACAAAGTGCCTTGCCAAAATACTGGTTCCTAATAGAACAAGGTATGATGAAACTGCCTGGATCTTTAAGTTTGGGTGGCAGCGTATTCTACAGCACAGCACTGCATTCTCTTGTGAGAGCAACGGTCTCAAACTCGCCAAATCTTCTCTTCTTGGTCAAGATTTCCTTCATGAACTTTACATAATTAGGTATATGCTCTAGTGCTTCCACCAGAGGAATGTTAATGTGCAGTTATTTCAGGACATCTAGGAATCTTCTAAACTACTAGTCATTCTGCTGTTTCTGGAATCTCTGAGGGAAGGGGGGAGGTAACTTAGTTTGCTGCATGCCTTGCTATGGCAAAGTTGCCGAATTTTACTGCGGCATAGCTGCAGCATTTTCTCCAGAGATGGTTGCTTCCTCGCTCACCTCCTTCTCTTGCTTTTGCTTGTCTTTCTTCTTCTCTAGGGGTACAGTGGAGTCTTTCTGGTCCTGTCCTCTTGCTTTTGGTGCCTCCACCATCTTCCCACTTCTCAGAGCTATAGCCTTGCAGTGCTCTTTCCCTTCTCTCCTAGGGACTTCAGTATGTCTTGGAAGTGTTCGTGAAGGTCTGCTTTTTAGTTCATTGGCAAGCTGTCCCACTTGAGTTTCCAGATTTCGTAATGAGGCTGCTTGACTCTGGATTAGAGCATCATTCCTTGCCATATATTCCTTCATCAAGGTTTCCAGTGAAGTGGGGGTTTCTTGAGGTTGTTGTCTTTGCTGATTGAAGCCCGGGGGGCTTATGGTCTTTGTGGAGTAGAGTTGCTCCCTTGTCCCGTACCATAGTTACTCCAGGAAAAATTGGAGTGTTGCCTCCATCCTGGGTTATACGTGTTGGAATAGGGATTGTTATTGTGATTCATATTTCCCACGTAGCACACTTATTCTGGGTTTGAGGGACAAGTTTCAAATAGATGTGGTCCATTGCACAATACACAAGATCGTCCAGTTTCCTGGACTGCATTGGCTGCTTGAGGGCAGATCAATTGCTAGCATTTTAAGATATTAACTAGTGAAGCTACTGTGAGAGAAGTAACTTCACTTACTTCATGCATGCCCACTGCTTTCTTTCCCATTGAAACTCTGTCCATTGGCCATTGGTAGTTGTTACTGGCCATCCTTTCAAGCAGCTCGTGTGCTTCATTATATGTTTTGGACAATAGTGCCCCATTAGCTGCAGCATCCACTGTGGTGCGGGTTTGAGCATTAAGGCCATTGTGAAAGGTCTCCATCTGAATGCAGTAAGAGATTCTGTGATGGGGGCATCTCCATAATAGCTCTTTATACCTCTCCCAGGTCTCATACAATGATTCACCACCCAATTGCTAGAAAGAGGTGATGTCCTTTCTCAATCTGGCATTCTTGGTGGGCGGGAAGTATTTTAGCAAAAATTTCTCAGCCAAATCGCTCCAGTTAGCGATAGAGTCGGGTGGCAGAGAGTTCAACCACGCTCTTGCTCGATCTCTTAATGAGTAAGGGAACAGCTTTAGCCTAAGCACTTCTTCTGTTGCCCCATTCATTTTGAAAGCATCCGTGACTTCCATGAATACTCTTAAGTGAAGATGAGAGTCCTGTATAGGCATTCCACTAAATTTCCCTACAATTTGCAGCATCTGGAACATTACTAGCTTTAGCTCACAATGTAGAGCCTCGATCTCTGGTCTCACAATGCTCGGGTTCAACCCATTCAGGTTTGGTTAAACATAAGCATTTAAGACCCTATCTCTATCGTCCATGTTGTCTGCACCATTCTGATTGGCCATTCCTGCCGGCAGCTGAGGTCCTAACTGTCCTCTTTTTCTTCTCAAAAGTGTTCTTTCTATCTCTGGATCTAGAGGCAGAAGTTCTCTGTCAGCCCGACTCATGCACTGCGTTACCTGTTCAACAAGACACTAGAGCGAACAATAGATGTAACTAAAAACACTTCACACAGTCAAGTAACTAAGAACAATTTTTAAGTTGACACTCCCCGGCAATGGCGCCAAAAACTTGTTGGTTGCATGCAAAGATGAATGGAGTGTCCGAACGCAAGTGCAGGTGTCGTGACCAAGTAATAAAGTGATGAGTGAGTATCATCCCAAGAGGAGTGAACTAAAACTATTATAGAGACTTTTGCCATGTGAAATGCTGTAGCAAAAATAAGATGGCTCACAAGATTAGAATAAAGGTAGATCAAATGAATATAACTATAACTAAGTTGAGGAGTACTAGGGAGCAAAAGAGAATGATATTAGGTAGTCTAGGGTTGCTTCAGGGTTGCCATGAACTACTGCACTCATATTTTCTCTAAGAATTGATGCAGCAATTTTCTTAGTGCCAAGTTAAGTCTTGAATGGGGACTTTCCAAACTTCCATTTTCTGCAATTCTAGGGGTTAGACACACATCCCTGCATCAATCCTCACCCTTGAATTGTGCGTGAATCTAATACTTTTAGGCTAATGGGGTAGCCATATATCCCTATATCAGCTGACCCCATACATTCAACTCTTGTCCAGCCTCCATTAACCTTCCAGGTGAATATTGGCCTTTATCTCCCTCCATTAAACTTCCATTATCAAGAGGAATTAAAATAAACGCATAGTCAAATGTTCAGCAATGCTATAGCAATTTGTTAATAACTCAAAATGTGCATGTGTTCATTACAACCCTTCTACAACCCTAGCTGGAAAGTAGCCCAGCCTTATAACTACATTGGTTACAGACATCAGAGTGATACAGGAATACATCCCAAGTAATGCACTTAAAATAAATAAACCACATATGCAATTTCCTGTTAAACTAGAAAAATACAACAGAGGTCAAGGGGTTCTAGAGCTACCGATCCCTTCTCTCTCAAAAGTTTCACCATGCAAGCGACAATGCGCCCTTGGCTAAGGTGTTTCGCGCAACCCTTTCAGGTTAGAGACTCTCCGATTTTCTCTCTGTATGTTTCCTTCCTTTTTCTCCCCCCGTTCGTCCTTTTTTTTGGTTTTTACTTTCTAACCTTTTATAGATAGGCCTTGTGGTCCCAGTAAAGTGTCCTGGTTTGCTAACATTCTCCCTGCTCTGCAGCCAGCATCTCTGCGTGCAAGTTTTTCCTCTCACCTTTCAATAGTAGAGGCAGTTCTGTACCAACCCAACCAGTAACCTGCAGTGTCAACTTGCTGCTTTCTCCTGCTAGGTGGTGGCTACACCTGCTGCGCAGCTCTGCTTCCCTGCCACCTGCGCCATATCAAACAAAATCAGTGCCTTGCATGAAAAAAGGGCATGTTTCACTCAATATAACTTGGTTCACTGCCAAGATTGCCACATATTCGCACTACATTGCTACAGCACACAGGGTGGATGATATTGCATCTAAGGGAGTCTTCACATTCAGTTAGATCCGGGAATAAGAGTGCTTAATAATCAAAACAGCACAATAAACAAACTCAGAAAGCATATAAAAGTTGCAATAAATTGAAGTTATCAATTTTGTACAAGAGTTTTCACAATATCTTCCAATAGATTACTTACCTGGTGATCCTGGGATGCATTCTGTCTAGGATAATAGGCCTATTGGTTATGTTGTAATTTTTTTCCTGCAGGCCTATATTGTGTATTCCCTTACCTAAAATTTGGATGATCCTTCCATCCAGGATTATATGTATTAGCATATGGATCATACCTCTTTGGTTGGCTAGGAAAACCTCCTACAACATTATCTTGTTCTGTGGATTCCTCTTGAAGTGTAGGACACATGTCAGTTGGGTTTCCTGTGGCTAAACATATTCCACAGACTTTAACTTGCTGCGGTGTACCTGTAGCCATTTGGTGCACAAGAGAGGTAAGTTTAGATATATGATTCTGAAGAGAAGTAGTACTTACCTCATAGGCATGTCTAATAGGAGGATCTTGTCTAATGCCAAATTGTTGGGAATTGGTAGCCATATTTGATATCAGGATTCTGGCTGCTTCAAGAGTCTTATCTACTAGTGCTCCTCCACTAGCTGCATCTATCATGCTCCTATCTCCCTGCAAAAGACCTTCATAAAAATATTGGATTAGTATCTACTCACTAATCTAATGATGTGGGTAACTTGCGCATAGCTTTTTAAACCTCTCCCAATGTTCATAAAGTGTTTCTCCATGCAATTGCCTAATGCCGCATATTCCTTTCCTGATAGTAGCAGCTCTAGATGCAGGAAAATAATGTTCTAAAAACATTCTCTTCATCTCATTATAAGTAGTCATAGTACCAGAGGGAAAATAATACAACCAATCTTTGGTTGAATCTCTTAATGAAAAAGGAAAATTCTTAAGTTTTATTTGTTCTTCAGTTACCCCATGGGGCTTCATGTTGGTACATACTACATGGAATTCCTTCAAGTTTTTATGCGAGTCTTCACCTGCCAGTCCATGAAAATTAGGTAAGAGATGAATTAATCCAGATTTCAATTCAAAATTAACATTGTCATCAAGATTGAGAAAAGTAATGCATAAGGGTTGTTGATGCAAATCTGGAGCTGCAAGCTCCTTCAGAGTGGGGGGCCTCCCCATGATTACTTCCTCCTTTACTTGATCAATGTCCTCTTGAAGTTCTCTTCTGTGCCTGTATACAGATTTTCCAATGTCTGGACTGAATTGTAAATCTTGAGAATTAGAAGAACGAGCCACAGGCATAAATCAAAGTAAAAACCACAAAAAGTAATAGACGCAAGTCCCCGGCAACGGCACCAAAATTTGGTGCGTACTGTCGCAGGTACACCCAAATTGATACCTTACCTCAAAACTAACCTGTAGTAGTGTGAGTAAGGCTTGATCCCACAGAGACAAAAATTACCTTATGTGATTGAGAAAGGGGGGTTGATAATTGCAAATAAAACCAAGTAAACAATAACGAAAGTAATTAAGAGAGAGTGATTAATGATAAAGACGTTGGTTTCAGTTGATATCTACCGTCAAGGCATTGCAATGATCATTGACAATATAATCAATCTGTAATTGAATATCTATCATTGGGTTTCTAACCCTGTTCCTCCTTAAGTCTAGTAAATTAATGACAATCGCACCAATTAAACTCTAATTAACAAGCAATCCTTTAGCACATCGGTAAAGCATAACTTATTAACCGCATGAAGAACTAGAGAAAATGATAGAGCTAAACAAATATAAACACATCGGTTATATCTAATTTAGTTAATTATTCATCATAGGTTCAATGATTTATAATCCAAAATCCTCAAACCTATTTGCCTCATGAATCACAAAATTGAACACTTTGTTCAAAACATAATTCAGCGGTAGATTAAGACAAATAATATACTAGTAGGCCTCCTAGCAATCATTTGAATAATCTTTGAGAAGAAGAACAGATAAATAATCAATACTCAATTCAAATTGAAATAATAAAATCAAATCCACATCTCATAATGCATGAAGATCCCTTGAGGTTTCAATCTACCTTAACCAACTAAAAAGAACTAGCCACGCAGGGCCATAAGAAAATCAAAAGAAGAATTGAAGAATGTAACTAAGAACTTGGATGAATGATTTAATAAATTCTCTACTTGCTTTCCTCCTTTTTTATAGATTAACTCCTCCTAATTGAAGTAGGAGTGTATTTAGGTCAAATCCCAGCCCATCGGGCTTCAATTGGAGTCAAAAGATCTAAAATTCACAAATTTGGCAAACTGATGCAGCGGTGAGCACCGCGGCACTACGTACTTCCAAAGACGGGGAACCGCGGCACCCCATTACTGGGATGCTCAGCACCGCGACGTGCTGGGGGGTGCTGCGGCGCTCCGGATGCGTCCTCACATGGTGCCGTAGTGCTCTCTTGTGAGCGCCATAGCGCCCAGAAACTTCTAGATTTTGCCAAAGTACCGAACATGAAAGTTGTATCTCTATGTCTTTTATTTCCACAGCCACTGAAATCACCTTAATCGGAGTCCAAATGAGTGAGATATGCCTCAATTAGTGATGAAAGATCATCAATCATCATTTTTCCATAATTTTCTCTCTATTTTCCTCTTCTTTCCTTCTTTATTATTCCTAAAACATAAAATACAAAACTTAATTAATTCATATCTATTTTCTACTTAAATTAAATAAAAACTAACTAAAATAATGCTAACAACATGCTTAAATTACAGCATGTCATTAGGTAAACTTACAAGGTGAGCTAATCCTCACAGTCGTGCCAGTCACATGCTTAAAAATCTAAGCCGTGACAGTTTTAGTGACAATTTTCACTATTTTCAGAAAAATTCAAATTTTGTTGCAACCCCAAAAGGAACCACTAAAAACATTTAGCAATGGTGATGACTTAAGTCTTCAGTTGTGAATTTTAAAATTTTAGTGATGACTGTAGTCACGACTACAAACTTATTTTCTTGTTGTGTATGGAGGCACTTGTCAAAAGAATCTAAAAAGGCAAAAAAATTATCCACGAATATCTCATAGCATTGCTTCACCATGTTTGTGAACATCATCATCATGAATCTTTGAAAGGTAGCTAGTGCATTAACCAACCCAAACAACATTCTCTAGAAAGACAAAGTACCATAAGGCCATGTGAAAGTAGTCTTCTTAATCCTTCGTTGTTATAACTATCAAGCATATCATCAATAAATGGTAAAGAAAAATTATCCTTATAGGTAACTTAGTTAAGTTTTCTATAATCCATACACACACGCCATCCAATAACTATTCTAGTGGGAATTAATTCATTATTATCTTTATCAACTAGTGTCGTCCATTCTTTCTTCGGCATACATTAAACATGACTCACCCATGAACTAACAACAATAAAGTAGACAATACCTTTATCCAACCATTCAATATTTTTTCCTTAACTACATCCTTCATAATAGGATTGAGTCTTCTTTGGTGCTCTATGATAATCTTGTTTTCTTCTTTCATTAAAATCTTGTGCATTCATAATAAAGGACTAATGCCTTTAATGTTAACCAATGACCACCCTAATGCATTCTTGTGATCTTTCAAGATTCCTTCTTTCTCTTTAATTAGTGTAGCTAAAATAATAACATATAGTATGTTAGATTCACCTATTCACCTAAATAAGCATAACGCAAATGAAAAGTCAAGGGTTTAAGTTCAAGAGAGGGTGGCTCCAGAATAGGGGCCCTAGCTACCACCTTTTTACCATAATTTAGATTCAAATACTCAAAGTAATTGTGTTTTTGCATAAGATTCATTGCTTGCAATGCACATTCCAACACTTCACTTTCCTCTTTCACTTGAGTTAACATCAAAGAGGCTTCCAAAGGTTCAACTTAATAACTTTCTTCAAAAACTTGTTTAGCGGCTTGGTCAATTATATCCACTATCAAACACTCATTAGGTTCAATAAGAAATTTCAAATCATTAAACACATTAAATTTTACCTCTTAATCTTAACCCCCATGACCAACTCTCCTTTTTTGACATCAATTAGCACTCTCCTTGTAGCTAGGAATGGCCTTCCCAAAATTATGGGAATATTCCTCTCTTCCTACATGTCCACCACAATAAAATCAACAAGGAATATTAAGTTGTCTAATTTAACTAAACACCTTCAACTATGCCTAAGTGAGAGATCTATTAGCTAATTGCAAAGTAGCTACACTCTTTAGTAAGTGTAACGAGTTTTACCTCCTCCACTTTC
This sequence comes from Gleditsia sinensis, assembly GCA_037074535.1. NCBI lineage: Eukaryota > Viridiplantae > Streptophyta > Magnoliopsida > Fabales > Fabaceae > Gleditsia > Gleditsia sinensis. Next base: position 26,216,669 of record CM073465.1, read on the forward strand.
CTCTTTTTGTACATAATGTCCTTTATAAATTTCATATAGCTTGGTATTTGTTCTAAAGTATCTACAAAAGGAATATTAATTTTTAATTTTTCAAACACATCAAGAAACTTTTGAAATTGCCTATTTAATTTTTATCGATTCAATCTTTAAGGAAAAGGTGGACGGTAAGGACTTGGAGTTTGATCCTTTTTTGCTTTTTTTAGTCATCTTCCTTTTCTTCCCTTGCAGGGTTAAATGCCTCCTTTGTCTTGATGTTACCTTCTATCTCTTTTCCTTTTCTCAATGTAATAATTTTGTACTACTAATCTTGTTTTGGAATTGTAACTATGCCTATATTCGTATAGCTAGTCTCAAGCCCGGATAAAAGAGGAGGGTTGTGTTAGATGTGCGATAACCAACGTAAAACTTTGTCGTAGCTACATGAACATGGATAAAAGAAGCGATAGTGTTATAGATAGGTCATTCCCTGGAAGCAACACGCTGTATAGCTCAATTGCAGTGTCAAAAGAGTAAGAGCCGCTACATCGACGCCTGGGTACAGTGAAAAATAAGCAAGGGTTCCCACACTTTAATGAACGGGTGTGGGCAAAGAAGTTAGTTCATGATGGTAGGATCCATTTTAGAACTTGGAATGTAGGCACGCTTACAGGGGAATCAATGGAAATAGTTGATACCATGATTAGGAGAAGGATCAACATCACGTGTCTACAAGAAACTAAGTAGGTAAGAAAAAAGGAAAAGGAATTAGATTCTTTGAGTTCTAAGCTTTGGTACACTGGCAAGACAAGAACTAGCAATGGTATAGGTATAATAGTTGATAAGGAGTGAAGGAACAATGTGGTAGATGTAAAAAGATTAGGAGATAGGATTATAGCTTTAAAACTTGTAGTGGTGTGAGACACTTTTAATGTGATTAGATATAAGGCGTGACACTTACGTAAAGATAATGAAAATTGGAATAGATATAAAGTTGCTAAGAAAGACGCTAAAAAGGATGTGAGTAAAGTGAGATCTAGAGCTTTCGAAGGGCTATATCAATCTTTAGGAACTAAGAATAGAAAAAGAAAAATTTATAGGCCTGCAAAGGGTAGGAAAAGAAAGACAAGAGACCTAGATCAAGTGAAATATATTAAAGATGAAGAGGGTAATGTTTTGGTAAGGGAGCAAGATATTCAAGCATGATGAAGGAGTAACTTTCAAGGGCATTTTAACAAAGGACACGAGTTTACCTGTGACTCTAACAGACTAAATGTTGCAAAAGAGGACCATAATTATACCTTTTATCGTAGAATTCAGAAGCTTGAAGTAGAGAAGGCTTTGAAGAGAAAGGAAAATGGCAAAGCAGTAGGACCCGATAATATACCTATAGAGGTGTGGAAAAGTCTAGAAAGAAAAGGCATAAGTTGGCTCACTAAGTTGTTTAATGTGATAATGAAATCTAAGAAAATGCCAGATCAATTGAGGAGAAGTACTTTAATCCCTATCTATAAAAATAATAGAGACATACAAAACTATGCCAACTATAGGGGGATTAAGCTTATAAGCCACACTATGAAGTTATGGGAGAAGATCATTTAGCAACGATTAAGACAAGAGACTCAAATAACAGAGAATCAATTTAGTTTCATGCCAAGACTATGGAAGTAATTTACTTATTGTGGAGATTGATGAGAAGTTATCAAAGGAGACAGAAATATTTGCATATAGTTTTTATTGATCTAGAAAAGGCATATGACAGAGTGCTAAGAGAGGTTTTATGGAAGGCTTTAGAGAATAAATAAGTGCATATTGCATATATTTAAGTAATCAAAGACATCTACGATAGGATCACAACTTGCGTAAGAACACAAAATGGGGACACAAAGAATTTTTTCACAACTATTGGACTACATCAAGGGTCTTCTCTTGGTCCATATCTTTTTTACTTGATTTTAGACATAATTATCGAACATATACAAGATTTAGGGCCTTGATGTATGATTTTTGCAGATGATATAGTCTTATTTGGTGAATCAAAAGAGGAAATAAATATGAAGTTAGAGTCATGGAGACAAGCTTTGGAAACACATAGTTTTCGTATAAGTTGAAATAAAATAGAATATATGGAATGTAATTTTAGTAAAAGACGAACAAATATGAATTTAGAAGTAAAACTTGGAGACCATATATTAAAATAAGTTACAAGCTTTAAATATCTTTGGTCCATTATACAAAATGATGGTGAAGTAAAGGAGGACGTAAACCATAGGATTCAAGTGGGATGGATGAAATGGAGGAAGGCTTCGAGTGTCATTTGTGATAGAAAAGTGTTGCTCAAATTTAAAGGAAAATTATACTGTATAGCTATAAAACCTACTATATTGTATGGTATTGAATGTTGGGCGGTTAAAAGACAACATGAAGATAGACTCAATGTTGTAGAGATGAGAATGTTATGCTGGATGTGTGGACACACTAGAAGAGATATGATTAGAAATGAATGCATTAGAGAGAAAGTTGGGGTAGCACCTATTATGGAGAATATGGTGAAATCTTGCTTAAGGTGGTTTAGACATGTGTGGAGAAGACCTACAGAAGCCCTATTGAGAAGAGTAGATTAGATAGAGAATAGTCTGATAGTTAAAGGTATAGAAAGGCCAAAGAAAACAATAAGTGAAAGTATTAAGAAGGATTTAATAGTTAATAATCTATCTATTGATCTCATTCATAATAAGCCACTGTGGCGTCATTTGACCCATGTAGTTGACTCCACCTAGTGGGAAAAGGCTTAGTTGTTTTTGTTGTTGTTGTAATCTTGCTTTGAAATTGTGGATGAGATGCCTTGCACCTCCCTTTGATTATTGGTGACATGTTGATTAATTTATGTTTGCAACGTTCTCATAAATGCTATCACTATCTAAAGAGTGACTTTAGTATATGTCGTGAAGTTGTTCACTTTTTCGTCACAAGCTAAACTTCCCTCAAATGTATTATTATTATTATTATTTGTTAAGGTGGAAATCTAGGAGGAATTTTTAGCTTTTGTACTTGTGAATTTCGTAAAGAAAAAATGTGGTGATTTCTCCAATCAGGATTGTATGTATTTAAGTATGGGATATTTTTCTAGTTGAAATTCCAAATAGCATAAGCAAACTCTGTACTTTAATGGCATGGTTCATTAGATCGCCCTTCAACACATGATCTATCACTTACAAAAGGACATTGAGTAAACTTGGTTTGTATAGAATCCATCTTTTTGTAAGAGTTCTAGCAGTGTACAAAATTGAACAAAACTGATTGAACAAAGCTGAACCACTCTGAAATAAATAAATAAAATTGATTTTGAGCGGTTTAAATCAATTTTTTTCCATACAAACTGAGCAGTTCGATTCAGTTTTCGGTTGGAAAAAATTTTCAACCAAACCAGACTGAACCGATTGTTCTATTTAATATTACATTTTATGATATTTAATATTACATTTTATGATATTTAATATTACATTTTATGATATTTAATATTATAAAATTTAAGTCATCTTTTGACTCTGCTATCTCGAGACTTACACTGTAGCAACATAGTCTTTGATAGTACTCTAGAAGGAGTGCCACTAGAAGAAATGCAATGCCTGCTCAGACTATTACTACTCTTTTTTCAAAGGATGAACATTAAATAAGTGCAAGCTGTGGAGCGCATCATTTGACTCAAAATTTTTCAATTCCCAATATCCTACACTATGTCCAAAAAATAAGAAAAATAGAGATGTGAATAAATTGAGGGACACTCATGTGAAATGTGCTAGGGCGCAAGAACTTCTCTATACTAGTGTCGAGCCAACAACCGATGCGAGTGTCGCCATTCTTCAATGCTTTTTGGCATCTAAGATGCTCTTGATTGCCGACTATGTCGCAACCAACATATTTTTTTAGCATATTAAGGCCATTTAGTCATGCCCTCTGGGTCTTGTCACATCGATTTAAATCTTAGAAAATATTTTTTGGACAAATTGCAAGAAAAAATATTGCATAATATTTGCACTACATGATGTAAAAGAATGATGTTAGAGGAATGAACACCGCATGAAGTTTAGGATAAGACAAAGCACTGCATCCTGGAATCTAAAAAAACTAATGTACTGAACCAAACCGTATCGATTTCCTATAGGTTTAGTTTGGTTCAGTTTTACAGACCTCAAGTATAGTATCATTATGAGAAATTTTCCAAGTAGGAGTTTTGATCTTTATTATGTGCTCCTTTTTTGGGTACATTACTGGGATGAAACACATGCACACATTCCTAATGCCACTCCCCCCAACCACTGAACTAGCCTCAGTGGCTATTATGTGCTCCTTCAAATTGTACAGAAATCTAGACCATTTGAATGATGTTGGCTTAATTTCAAAGTTGTTTGTTTGGATAACTGATCTCCTAATTCTTGAGTGACTGCCATCAACCAGGGGAACAACATACTCCCTTAATCACTTTGGTTCTCCCTTTTGCACCATTGCTAACTAGAAGCTTGAATTTTCTCCCTATGCCACCTAAAAAGAGAACTTTCTAACTTAGGGTTAGCTGGGGCTACTTCTACACTCCTACCTTTGCATATACAAGAGCACAAGTACCTAAAAAAATTAAGATAAACAAGGTGAAATTAAAAACTTGAATTAAATTTGAAAACTAAACTATGAATATTAATTAAAGTAATAGAATATGCAACAATGAAGCCAAAATCTTGTTAGGTTAGATTTATAAAACCACTATGTAAATTCATGTATTTGACTAGCAATATAGTGGACAAAGTAACAGGTCATCTCCCTTAGACAACTAAGATCCCTTAGACACCTAAATAAGGAATCTACTACATAGTAACTATTAAAATCATCACAAAATTACAAAGATAGGAATACACAAAGATAAAATCAAGTAGGAGTAAATAGGAAAGAGAAACTTTCTCAAGAAATCAAACCCTATATAGCTCCTTGCTTTCCCTTAGACAACTAGATAAGGAATCTATTACAAAATTACAAAAATAGGAATCCACATAAATAAAAACAAGAAGGAGAAAGTAAGAATGAGAATCTTTCTCAAGAAATCAAGCCTTAAACTACACCTTGCTTTCCAACTTCCAAGGTTATGTCTTTGCTTGATATTATATCTCTGATTTGGCTCTTTAAAATATGATAGTTGCACCTTTTAAGATTTCTCCCATAAAACTCTCCAAGGGTCTCCAAAAGCTGCTCAAGATCCCCCCTAAGAAGTCTTGAAATATCCTTAAACAAAATGGGTGCTAAAATGCTAAAATTTATATGACTTCCAATTGCCTAAAAATTGAAAGAACATGCAAGCTGTTGAAATCGATGAGCAATAATTCTGAGTAACAAAATCAAATTTCACTTTTTCAAGGTTAATTTTAATGGATTAGTCCTCTAGGTATATGTCCTTCAAGTTGCTTTTAATTTTGGACTAAAAATCACATCTTTGGGTCCTTCAACCTTTTTTTCCTCAAAAACATGTCAAAGGCTCAAATATCCATTAAGCACTAAAACTTAATAAACCAAATCAATTTAAGCCTAACAAAGATCTCTTGAACACTTAGAACTATGATCTACTCTATTCTAATAGACATAAAAACAACTATAAAAGTATAAGGTTCCATAAAATACAAGAAAAGGAATAAAAATAAAAGATGAAGAAGGATTGTTTAATCTTTTTGATCCCTAACAAATGTCCCAATCTTGGATTATACTTCTCTTCCTTGTTTTTCCTATTTTCCTTTTCAAAAGTGTCTTGCTTAGAGTGCTCTCTCTTGTTTGAGAAGCCTAGAATAACCTTATATAGGTAGGAGTCACGCTCAATCAAATTGTATCCCTAACGTAAAAGTTGTCGTAGAGCTATGAGCCTGAGGAATGTTTTCCTTTACAAAATAGACCTACAGCTCAATGTTGTAGGTCCCAATGGAGACTTGACAGCTTCCACTTCAATCGCCTCCTTTGGTTCTTTTGACTTCATTACCTTGACTTCAATTCTTACATCTTTAGCCTACTTGTTTAGCATTCCTACTCAAATTAGACACACAAGAGTTAACCTTTCTCATTTAAAAAATTCATAACCAAAGATACATTACTGAGCTTTAATTCACTCTAAGATAAGCAAAGCCATAGCAAAAGCTAGGCTAAATAATTCCTAAATAAAGAGTTTTCACTAAGCCCTTTTTCGGCTTTGGTCCCTTATAAATCAAAAGCAGTGTATAATTCAGAACATTATTTAATGAAATATCCTATTGAAAAAATTCAAATGTTCACTGTGATTATATTTTTTATATATTTGTCTCTAATCATGTTATTTTTTAATATTTAATAAATATCTTTAGATCCTATAACTGACTAAATTTTCTAGGATCTCCATGGATTCTTCATAAATAATTTGCCAACCTATTTCTTATATAAAGTCTTGTACAGATACAATTGATTCTTTAGATATAGTTTGAAGAGCTTTGTCTTAACCTAATTTTCATGGAATGACCCCTTGCATCTAGCATAGTTTTTATGTATTCAACTCCTCTACCTTTGAAAAAACAAGCAATATCTAAAAGAATATTTTTCTCTTCATGATTTAGTGTATGATAACTCAATTTTAATACATGTTGAATCTTTGTACAAGGAAATTTGTTTAAGCTTCTATTATTGGCTTTTCCATTCTTTGTTATCATTGTAATAAAGAATAGAACCTAAACCTTTTAAAACTAATGGAATGCCTTTGGCATAATCAACAAACTCCAATGATAGTTTTTTAAAATCCATGTTAACCTAGGAAGTAACATGCCTAAGTTCACTAATGCCATTATCCATAAATATGCAAAGGAGATTAGTAGTGCTTTGGTAATCAATGCTAAGTTTTTCCTAGGAGAAAGAATTAGTGTCCAAGACAAATCCAAGGACTGCTTAGGTTAAACTAAATATTGATGGGGGCCTCCAAAAATAACCTAGACTCAACTGGGTGTAGGGATATTTTGAGAGGTAATGATGGTAGGTCGATCAGTGGCAAAACCTAGGAATATGCTTTGTTATAGGATGAGCTGTGATATGTGTGTTTAGATTTAAGGCTCATTTGGAGCTTAGGTTATAGAAAAGTTATGGTGGAAAGAGACTCTAAGAGTGTGATTAGCATATTGTCAAATAGAGGAAAATGCAATGCAAATAATCTCCTTATAATCAAGCATATATCTTACCATACTTTCCAATAATGGGACATTCAAGCTAGTCATATTTATAATGGAAGCCAACAAATGCGTTGATTAACTTGCCAATAGCTTATCTTTTGCATTGGAGTACCATAACTTCATATCCTCTTCTTGATGATTTGCACTAATTGCTACTTACGGACACTATTAGACCTTCAGACTAAGATGGTATACATTTAGTGTATCAATTGGTTGCTTTTTTTGTTCCATTTTCTTTTGGGTGATGTAGCCCCTTGTTGTTATGCCATATTGTGTCAATTAAATTCTAACAGTTGTCAATTTTGACATTTTCTTTCTATTTTTTTGTAAAATTAAAAATCTCATCTTATATTTCAACATAGGGATAAGGCAATCACTTAGAATATAAATCTCTATATCAAAATTCTTGTTGTCTGAAAAGTATTTAACTATGAGAAAAAGGGTTATTTTAGATGTAGCAGAGGATATGCCTTTAGTTAAATTTTGTGTTTCGAAGAGATTGAACCATGCCTAGCACTATGAACTAAATCACACAAGCACTTCATCGCTAGCCTTAAGGGCAAATCTATTATTATTTCTTGGCCAATATATGAAGAAAACCATATTCTTGTGTATGCATATCATTGTTAACCAAAGTATGGCTTTATACTCATCCTCTGTTGTATTTCTCCAAAGAAATACAATGTTTTTATTAACTTTAGAGGTAAAGATTCCCATAAGAATTTCACAACCGATCTTCTTGCTGCTTTGTGCTAAAACAAAATAAAAATATACATCAATTATAGACTAGTGAAAAGAGATAAGTTGTGGCCATCACTTGTCAAAGTCATTGAAGATACAACTTTGTTCCTTGTCATTTTTAGATAATTATGCATCTTTCACATAGTTCTTGAATGAGCTTACCAAAATACTTAAGTATACCAAAGATCAGCCACACCTTGTTATTCCTATGTTTTATAAGATAGACCATTGAATGTATGAAAAAAAATAAGGAGTTATTAGGTAGGATTTACAAAAAATGATCACATCAATCACAATTGGCAAGTGCACAAGTAGAGGGCTACTTTCACTCATGTTGCCAATTTAGTTGGTTTGGACTGTAATGCTAATACGTAACTATTCATATCCTTTTTTTATCATGGACCATAGGCTAAATACAACCCTTTGAAATCAATCTTTCAACATTAACTTTCTTTTTATTCCTTATCTCAATTATTACTAACTAGATTTTGTTGGAAGCTTAAGTATTTCCTGAATCATTTGTTATTGATCAATGCACATTCAAGTAATAATCCATGAATGCCAAAATAATAATTTTCCCAAAAAAATGATGGCCAGGGAAGAATATGTTAAGTATGCTTCTGTGTTTGAATTTTTGGGCAAAATCTGTAGGTAATTAAAGGAAATTGTTAACATAATAAATATAGATATATGTTTCATGAATTTATTGACTCTGAAATCACTTAATTTTGAGTCCATATGTGGGAGATATGGCTGATTAATTAGTAGAGGTTAGAATCAGTCTAAAATCAAGGGTGGTAAATCTAAGCGTTTGTGTTTTTGATTATCTTGGAATATTTTGTAAAACATCTAAAGAAATAATAAACAATAAAGTTATAGATAAGTGACTTAGCTTTTTATAGGCTTTGGAATCAACTCAATTAGAGTTCGTGTGAGGGAGATATGGTTAAATAAGTGACAAAAGGTCACAGAATAGGGCAAGGCCGTGTTCTGGGTTGCTTCATCACGTGTAGACCTTGTTCAAGGCTATTTTTGAGTACGTTTGAAGTATTTTTCAAGCATGGCCATGTTCTGGAACATGGCCAGGCCGTGTTGGGAGTTGGTAAATCTTATTTTTAATATTTTTCTACCCTAAATGAACCTCAATATTTATAAGGTAATAATAGAAATCAAATTGAAGAAGAATTCCCTATAAAATTTGTGAGAACATGTGTTTGAAATGATATAAAAAGAAGAAAAGTAACTAGAGCCCAAGCATAAAGAAAATGAAAAGATGAAAATAATATTTAAAAAAGAAGAATCTTATAAATGGAAATAATAAATAACTAGTGTATGCCCTAGCCATTGCCATTGCATGAACTACTTACCATCTTAAGTGGGTAATTTTGACATAAAAATATTTTATAAAGTGCTATTCGAAAATTGTTATGATCATGACATGATTGCATTTTACCAATACTTTTTGTAGTGAATATGCTTTGATGATAAATTATGGCATGTAAGTATAATGAACATACTGATAAAGGGGAATTTTAAGTGCTTATTGGTCACATTTTGTCCCCTAATTCATAGTAACTTGTGGATATTTCTATGCTATTGGCTATACTTTGTTCTGGGTACTGCTGTGGTTCATTTTGTTATTGCAGGAGAGCAAAAGAAGCCAAGAAGCAAGGAAAAGCAGTCATGGAAAGACCCTAAAAGACCTGGGATATGCTGAGGAGGAAGCAAGGAGGTTGCACGTCAAAAATCATGAAGAAAGGAGCACCATAGCATGCAGCACGACCTGGCCGTGCTTGGTGGCCTGCAACACAGCCAGGCCGTGTTCTGGGCACATGATGTAGCACTTCCCCAAATTCCAGCCCGAAGCACGGCCAGGCCCTGTCCTGGAACACGGCCGTGCTTCGGGGACCGTACAGAGTGTTAAATTTAGGGTTTTGGCCACCCAAACGAATGGAGATGCTTTGGGATGCACAACTGCAAAGGGGGAACCGAAAAAGACACCAGGGAAACACTTTTTAGCCTTAGGAAACATATTTAGATGAGGTTTTTACATAGTTCTTAGAGAGAATTACTGTTCTAGAGTAGATTTTACTGCTTTGAAGTTGTAATTTAGCTACATTCATCTACACATCAGGTTCTATCTTTTTACTTCTACTTCTATCTCTCTACTTCTACTTCTTACTACTTCTGATTTGTATTGAACTACTATGAATTACTCAATGAATGTGAATTTGATTCCCGTTTTTATTATGTGTGAGTAGATTCTATCTAGCATTTCGGTAAACCCAATTGTGATACAATGATACTATGCCTATGATTTGAATTATGGAACCCTAATTGTAATTGGGACTAGATTGATTTGGATTGACTATTGTATGCTTGAATTAGTTGATAGAATGCCTGATCACCAATCTATCACGTATTAGGTATTTAATCGGTGAACTGAAAGGTGAAGATTAAAACTGGAATCCAATAGTTAATTAGGGTTGTCTTAATCACGAAAGTAGTTTAAGATACCCTAGGCTTGAATCAATTAATGGGAATGAGAAAACCGGTTAGTTACATTCTATGGTTGGCATAAAGCTTAATGGACCTAGGTTGAGCTAAGAACCACGAAAGTAGGTACTTTGATTAACCTAGGTACGATTGGTAATGCTAGAAAGAGATTACTAATTATTTTAGGCTAAACCATCCCTAATAATCTAGATAATTGCAATTAGGAGTAAATAATAGTTATTGAGTATCACAAGCGTGGTGAACCCTAACCTTAGGCTTAGCTTAATTGGTTACTTCGACTTGTTTAATTGCGATATTTGCCCATCAAATTATATCGATTTAGATAGCACTTTTTGTGAGATTCTGGTAATTGGCATTGTTCTCTATGGGACACGACTCGTACTTGCTAGACTAGCTACAGCTATGCCATGCACTTGTGGTATTTAGAGAAATTCACCTAACAAGTTTTTGGCGCCGTTGCTGGGGAACAAAGCCAATATTAGATATTTTACAAAATAGCTAGACTAGATCAAATTTCTATTTATTTTTCTTTTTATTTTTTTTTTCTGCAGAATTTTCTTTTGCTGAGTTTGCTTCTTTTCTTCCTTCCTAGGCATGTTTCTCTTTTATGCGAAGAGCGCATGATAGCGTTGCTGAATTTGACCCTGAAATTGAACGCACTCTACGAAGGTTAAGAAGAAGACAGCAAGAAGAGAATTTAGCAGCTACAATGGGGGAAAGAGATAACCGGTTGCTGAAGGACTTCACTGCCCCAGACACACATGGCCTGAACCCCAGCATAATCAGGCCAGTGGTAGAAGCTAATAACTTTCAGCTGAAGCCATCTCTCTTGCAGATGGTTCAGCAGAATCAGTTTGGAGGGTCACTTACTGAAGACCTTAACCTCCATCTCTCTGTGTTTTTGGAGTATTGTGACACCCTAAAGCTGAATGGGGTCTCCTCTGATGCTATTAGGTTGAGATTATTCCCTTTCTCATTAAGGGATAAGGCACGAGCTTGGCTGCATTCTCTCCCATCGGGGTCCATTACCACTTGGCAGCAACTTTCTCAAGCTTTCCTGGCCAAGTACTTCCCTCCGAGTAAGACGGCTCATCTGAGGAATCAGATTACTACATTTGCTCAGAAGGATGGAGAATCCTTATATGAAGCCTGGGAAAGATTCAAGGAGCTCCTCAGGGTATGCCCACATCATAGGCTGGATAAATGGTTAATAGTCCATACATTTTACAATGGACTAGTTTACAGCACCCTGATGTCTGTGGATGCTGCAGCTGGAGGAGCATTAATGAACAAAACAGTTGATGAAGCCTATGAGTTGATTGAAGACATGGCTCAGAACCACTACTCCTGGTCTACTGAGAGACAGACCAGAAAACCGGCAGGTATGTATGAAGTAGATGCTTTCAATCATCTAACTTATAAGGTCGATGCTTTATTTCAGAAACTGGATAAACTGAGCATCAATGTTGTTGGATCACCTTCTTCTTCTACATCTTATGAGATTTGTGGAGGTGTAGAGCATGCAGCCAATGAGTGTCAGCTTAGGAGTTCTACAGTTCAGGATTGTGAGCAGGTTAATTTTGTGAACAATCAAAGGAACAACCCATATAGCAATACTTACAATCCTGGCTGGAGAAACCACCCTAACCTTTCATATAAGACGAACGTTTGTCAGTAGCCTCAGAATAATTTCAGACAACCTCCAGGCTTCTAGAATCCAAGGCCATACAATTGTCCTCAACAAAAATCGAATCTAGAAGCTCTAATGGAGAATTTCATCTCCACACAGAGCAAGCAGAATGAGGAGTTTAGAGCTCAGAATCACAGTATGAATGAAGCAATAAAAGACCTACCTTCTAAAGTGGATTCACTTGCTACCCATAATAAGATGCTGGAGACTCAAATAGCACAGCAAGCAAGCTCTTCAACCAAAAATTTTGGTAAGTTCCCTTGTCAACCTGAGAACCCTAAAGAACACTGTAAAGCTATCACTTTGAGAAGTGGTAAATAATTGGTTGAACCAGTGGAAAAGGAGGATGAAAAAGAAGTTGAGAAAAGGGATGTGCCTGAGCCAGTGAATGAAGAAGAAGAGCCAATTAGTGGAAGGAAGGAAATGAATGAGCCTGATTATATGGCTCCAGAACTATATAAGCCACCAGTTCCCTTCCCTCAGAGACTAGCCAAGGCTAAGTTAGAGAAACAGTATGGAAAGTTTCTAGATGTGCTGAAAAGTTGCACATCAACATTCCATTCTTGGAAGCAATATCTCAAATGCCTTCATACGCCAAATTTCTGAAGGAAATCCTCTCTAATAAGAGGAAGATTGAGGAATATGCCACTGTGGCATTGACTGAAGAGTGCAGTGCTCTGATTTAGAACAAACTGCCTCCTAAACTCAAGGATCTTGGGAGCTTCTCTATACCTTGTTCTATTGGAGATGTGCAGATCACTAAAGCCTTATGTGATCTAGGAGCAAGCGTAAGCCTTATGCCACTATCCATTTGCAAGAAGCTCCAGATGGGAGATTTGAAGCCTACCACTATTTATCTACAGTTAGCGGACCGATGCGTTACTCACCCGGTAGGTATATTAGAGGATGTTCCTCTAAAGGTAGGTAAGTTTTTCATACCCATTAACTTTATTGTATTAGAGATGGAGGAAGATAGCCAAATCCCCATCATTCTGGGAAGGCCTTTCCTAGCTACTGCAGGTGCCATTATTAATGTTAAAGATGGAAAGCTTTCCCTGAATGTAAGGGATGAAAAGATTGAATTTAATCTTAATGATGCTATGAAATGTCCATCCTTAGGTGATACTTGTTGCATGGTTGATATAATTGAACAAAATATTGTTGATAATGCAATGAGTTTGTGCCCTACTGATCCACTTGAGCTTTGCATTTTGGATAGTTCTATTTCTTGTGCTGAACAGGTAGAAGCTGATGCCTACACTAGATTGCTTGATGAGAGTCCTAAGCTCACCTTAAAAGTGAAAATTGAAAAGCTAGAACAGGACCACAACCACAAATAAGCTAATTTAGAGGAAGGAAAAACACCTAAGGTAGAATTAAAACCTCTTCCCTTTATTCTCAGGTATGAATTTCTGGACCCTAACTCTTCATATCCAGTTATAGTGAATGCTGATCTGAATATTGAGGAAACTGGTAAGTTGCTCGATGTACTCAGAAAATTTAAGAAGGTGATTGGGAATAGTATAGATGATATAAAAGGGATTAGTCCATCTGTTTGTATGCATCGTATAAGTGTTGATAATGATCATAAACCTTCTAGGGAACATCATAGGAGACTCAATCCCAACATGAAAGAGGTAGTCAAGAAGGAGGTACTCAAATTGCTTGATGCAGGTATTATCTATCCTATCTCGGATAGTGAATGGGTAAGTCCTGTCCATGTGGTTCCTAAAAAGGGAGGTATGACTGTTGTTAGAAATGATAATGATGAATTAATCCCTACTAGAGCTGTTACGGGTTAGCGCATGTGTATTGACTATAGAAAATTAAATAAGGCCACCCGTAAGGATCACTTCCCTTTGCTTTTTTATTGATCAGTTATTGGAAAGGTTGCCTAAATATTCACACTTCTGTTATCTGGATGGATACTCAGGATTCTTTCATATCCCTATCCATCCAGACGACCAAGAGAAGACTACGTTCACATGTCCCTATGGCACCTTTGCATATAGAAGGATGCCATTCGGATTGTGTAACGCACCAACCACTTTCCATATATGTATGATGGCTATTTTCTCTGATTTTATAGAGGAAATAATGGAAGTGTTTATGGATGACTTTTCAGTCTATGGAACCTCATTTGATGACTGTTTGAAAAATTTGACACAGGTACTTAAGAGATGTGAGGAAGTCAATCTGGTCCTGAATTAGGAGAAATGCCACTTTATTGTGAGAGAAGGAATAGTTCTAGGACACTTGGTGTCTAAAAGGGGGATAGAGGTGGATAAGGCAAAGATAGAGGCGATTCATACTATGCCACCACCATCAAATGTTAAGGAAGTGAGAAGTTTTCTTGGGCATGCAGGCTTCTACAGAAGATTCATCCAAGACTTCTCAAAAATCTCTAAACCCTTAACTAATTTACTTGTTAAAGATGTCCCATTTGTATTTGATAATGACTGCTTACATTCTTTTTGCAGGTTGAAGGAGGCATTAATATCTACATCGATCATCCAACCTCCTGATTGGAACCTTCCCTTCGAGATCATATGTGATGCAAGTGACTATGCTGTGGGAGCCGTACTTGGGCAAAGGAGAGATAAGAAGCCCTATGTCATCTACTATGCTAGCCAAACCTTGGATGAAACCCAAGTCAACTATTCTACCACTAAAAAGGAACTCCTATCAGTAGTGTCTGCAATTGAAAAATTCTGACAATATCTGATGGGATCCGAAGTCATAGTATTCACAGATCACGCTGCAATCAAGTACCTATTAAGTAAGAAGGATGCCAAGCCAAGACTGATTAGATGGATCCTCTTGCTATAGGAGTTTGACCTTGTGATCCGGGATAAGAAAGGCATAGAGAAAGTGGTTGCAGACCACCTTTCAAGACTTAAGCAAGATTTGCTGAAAAACGACAAAGATGAGTTGCCTATAGATGATTCTTTTCCCGATGATCAACTCCTTGTAGTCACTTATGCTAATGCTCCTTGGTATGCAGACTTCGTGAATTATCTTGCATGCAGAATACTACCTGAGGGGTTGAGCTATCATCAAAGAAAGAAATTTTTCTCTGATATTAAGTCTTACTATTGGGATGACCCATGTCTATACAAATGGTGTGTAGATGGCATCTTCTAAAGGTAAATCCCGGAGGAAGAAGTTTATAGTGTTATATACCACTGCCATAGTTCACCTTGTGGAGGTCATACCAGCATTTCTAAGACCGCAGCTAAGAGTCTTCAAGCTGGTTTTTATTGGCCTACGCTCTTCAAAGATGTGCACACTTTTGTAAAAACATGTGACCGGTGTCAAAGAGTTGGCAACATATCCAGAAGGAATGAGATGCCCCTGAACAGTATTTTGGAAGTAGAAATATTTGATGTTTGGGGCATTGACTTTATGGGTCCCTTTCCTTCTTCATGTGGGAACAAGTACATCCTAGTGGCTGTGGACTATGTATCTAAGTGGGTAGAAGCAGTAGCATCCCCCACCAATGATGCCAGAGTGGTTGCCAAGCTCTTCAAGAGGGTGATTTTCCCAAGATTTGGAGTACCCCGAGCTGTGATAAGTGATGGAGGTTCCCACTTCACTGAACAACAATTCCAAAACCTCTTGAAGAAATATGGAGTCAATCATAAAATAGCTCTAGCCTACCATCCTCAAACAAGTGGACAAGTAGAAATATCAAATAGGGAGATCAAATCAATACTGTAAAAGACTGTATCAAAGGCAAGAAAAGATTGGTCTCTCAAGCTTGATGATGCATTATGGGCCTACAGGACTGCCTATAAAACACCAATAGGGACCACACCTTTTCAGTTAATATATGGGAAGCCCTGTCATTTGTCAGTAGAGCTTGAGCATAAGGCGTATTGGGCAGTCAAAACAATCAATTTTGACTTGTCAGCGGCTGGAAAGAGAAGATGCCTACAATTAAATGAGCTAGATGAGCTGAGGCTTAATGCTTATGACAATGCCAAGTTATACAAGGAAATAAGAAAAAGATGGCATGATAAGCACATCCTTAGGCGCTAATTTCAAGTAGGAGATTGGGTCTTGCTGTTTAATTCAAGGCTGAGACTCTTTCCCTGGAAGCTTCGTTCTCGATGGTCCGGTCCATTCCAAGTGACTCGAATCTTTCCTTATGGAGCAGTGGAGGTGCAGAGTGAATCCACCGGATCCTTTAAGGTGAACGTGTAACATCCCTAATTTCATTTCATTTATTGATAAAAGTACATAAATATTCAATTAAGAAAATAAAATTTATTAGACAATATTTTAGATATCTAAGGAAATATAATCCTTAGAAATTCTTCACCTTATGTATATGCATAGAAAATGTTTCTAACATTAAGAGAACAAATAAAGAGGGGAAACCTAATTGGAAAAAAATTAGAAATAACATAGTAAAGAGATGCAAAATTCATGGATATGGAAGATAAATTTTTAGAAACAAGTAAAGGTCTTAAAATTTCAAGAACTTTGGATTAGGGTAATTTTTCCTAATTCAAGAACTAGAGTTACTAAGTTTAAAATCTTTACCCATACATTGGGCTTTTACCTATGGACATTTCATATAGAGTTTTTCCACTTCAAATAAGTTTCTAGTAAGCCCATTGGATAACCTAAGCAAGAAATAAAACATAGACTTGGACTAGGATATAGTAATTGGACCGATAGCCCAAAAATTATGAAAATGTGACCAAGCCCTCCAAGAAAGGTAGAATTTTATCGAAAGCAAAGAAAATGGGTAGGAATAAGCCCATAAGGGGTAGGAATAAGCCCAAATCCAAGAGGAAAAATAAAATAAAATAAATTAGGTAATGATATAATAATGTAATAATAATAAAGATTAGGTTACATGGCATTAAGACAAAAATTTAGCAAGTGGTGTGATTCTACATTCATAATTTTGGTAAGTGGCATGATAATACAAGGGTTTAGGACAAAAACATTTATATCCTACACTTATAATTTTAGCAAGTGGTATGATAATACATGGCATTAGGACAAAACATTCCTATCCCACACAAATAATATAAACCAAATAATGGAGATTCAATGGCCAAAAATTTGCCACCTAAAAAGGCAAACCTATCATACTTGTTTAAGACAAAAGAAAATGGAAATGAATCCCTAAATCAAAGGGACATTGTCCCTTATCTTAAGAACATATCATCATAATTTTCAAAATACAAATCTCCTTTTCCTATGCATATCTTGACTAAGGAAGAGGAAGACAAGAACATAAGTTGTTTGTTTTCCAAAAATTCAACCAAGTGTAATCTAATTGTGATAAGGTAGACCCATGATCATGAAAGTTGAATTATTTAGTGGTCTATATAAGAAAACCCACCCTTAAAACATTAGAATTTTGTCCAAGTGAGGGAGAGGAAAAATAGAAGTAAGGTAGAGTAAGGAAAGGAGAGGAAGAATGGAAGAAAGAGGAAGGAGAAGTTTGGAGGACTAAGTGCTCCAGGTAAGTTTAACAATATTTCTTTTTCAAGAAAAATTTTGAAACTTATAATATTTATATGAGATTTTGATCTTAGAACTTTTATGATCGGTCATGGATGTTGCTATATCATGTTACATATTGATCTTGCATGTGATGTATGTTTGAATACTTAGGCTGGTATAGAAAGTTCTGCATAGGTATGGCTATGGGTGGCAAAATTTTAAGCTTTTGTATTATAATTTTTGGGAATTATCTGTATGGTGTGGCACGGATTTTTATCCACTGGAATCATTCAATTTGGAGTCCATATGAGGGAGATATGAGCCGATTAGTAGTCAAAGGTCAAAAAATGGTTCATCAGGTAAGAATATGTTAGGATAGCTTCTGTATTTTATTTTCTGGGAATTATCTATATGGAAGTAAAATAAATGGTTAACATAAGAATTATAGCTCTGTGTGTCACGAAGTTTTAAACACTGGAATCAGTCAATTTGGAGTCCATATGAGGGAGATATTAGCCGATTAATAGTCAAAGGTCAGAAAATGGTTCATTAGGGAAGAATATGTTAGATTAGCTTCTGTATTTTAATTGTTGAGAATTATCTGTATGGAAATAAAATAAATGGTTAACATAAGAATTATAGCTGTGTGTGTCACAGATTTTAAGCCAGAGGAATCATTCAATTTGGAGTCCATATGAGGGAGATATGAGCCGATTAGTAGTCAAATGTCAGAAAATGGTTCATCAAGGTAGAATATGTTAGGATTCCTTCTGTATTTTAATTTATGGGAATTATCTGTATGGAATTAAAATAAATGGCTAACATAGGAATTATAGCTATGTGCGTCACAGATTTTTAACCACTAGAATCGTTCAATTTGGAGTCCATATGAGGGAGATATCAGCCGATTAGTAGTCAAAGGTCCAAAAATGGTTCATCAGGGAAGAATATGTTAGGATAGCTTTTGTATTTTAATTTTTGGGAATTATTTGTATCGAATTAAAATAAATGGTTAACATAAGAATTTTAGCTATGTGTGTCACGGAGTTTTATCCATTGGAATCAATCAATTTGGAGTCCATATGAGGGAGATATGAGCTGATTAGTAGTCAAAGGTCAGAAAATGGTTCATCAGGGAAGAATATGTTAGGATAACTTCTGTTTTTTAATTTTTGGGAATTATCTGTATGGTATTAAAATAAATGGTTAATATAATAATTATAGATATGTGTGTCACGGATTTTTATTCACTGGAATCACTCAAGTTGGACTTCATATAAGGTAGATATGTTTCGATTAGTAAACAAAGGGTAGAAAATGGTTAATCAGGGAAGAATATGTTAGGATAGCTTCGGTATTTTAATTTCTGGGAACATTATATAAGGAATTAAAATAAATGGTTAACATATGAATTATAGATATATGTGTCACAAACATTTAGCCACTAGAATCACTTAATTTGGAATTAGTATGATGGAGATATGGACAATTAGTAGGTAGCGGTCAGAACCTATCCGATAAGAAATAACCTGTACTTTGAGGGAGTAATATCACCATGATATCTTAATATTTCATTCAACTGTTCAACATAATAGTTATAGATAATTATTTTATCTTTAAATTGACACTAAGATCACCTACATCGGAGTTAAATTGAGGGAGTTATGCTCTGATTAGTAAGAGAACGTTAGATAGTATGAAAACCAGCATCGAGAAAATGAAGAAATAAAATTAATATTTAAAAAAAATGAATCTTATAAATGAAAATAATAAATGACTAGTATAGCTACAGCCATTGCCATTGTATGAACTTCTTACCATCTTAAGTGTGAAATTCTGACATGGAAATATTTTATAAAGTGATATTTGAATTGATTATGTTCATGGCATGATTACCAATGATTTATGGTAGTAGTTATATTTTGATGAACATACTTGTTATTGAAAGCATATTTTTGGCTATCATTGTGAAATGAAAAGAAATGAGCACGGTCACATGGCAATCCGTGTGGTGCACCAGTAGGGGACGCCATACCAACGGTTATGATCATGTTAATGAGAAAAGAAAGAGAAAGTGGGCCATGTCGGACGGAGCGAGAAAAGGCCGTACCGGAGAGTAGAAAATACTCACCCTGACCGGGGTAGCTTGATATGAGAATAAATTGATAGTCATCATATGATATTCTGAAAATAGTTAACCCTGTCATACATGTTATTTTTGTGTGATTCTCATGTGCATAGATATAGTGCATTCATGTGACCAATGTTATTTTCTGTAGTTTATACAGCTGAACATGACGTGATAAGCTATATTGATGATGATTTATTGTTGAACTTACTGGGATTTTATTCTCACTATATTTCCATATCATGTTCAGAAAATTAGTTATGCAGATTTTTTTATAGCTCTAGTTTTTAGTGTACGTTGGATCGAGTACTTTATGTTGGACAGATCGCAGAAGCAAATAAAATGTTTGTGGTTGAGTTGGCTTAGATCCCGGTGAAGATGCAACCACCCGCATCTGTATCTCCGGAATTAGTCAATCAGAATAAATAAGATGTAGATTTTTATGTGTTTGATATGTTGTACGTATGTTTTGATTAATGACATGTATGTAAACTCTGTATTGTATAAATTAAATAAATGTTATATTGAGTTAAGTTGTATCGAGGTAATAACTTCATGGTATTTTTTAAAAAAAATTGATACTTAAACGGAGTTGTTACATAATTGGTATCAGAGGAGGTCAATCCTAGATGCCCAGTGGGTGGTTGGTTATCTGAATCGATCTTATAGTGTCTTGAGTATGTTGTGGTTGTTCTATGTAGGGGATCAGTGATTCATATAGGTAAGAAATTACTAGTGTTTCTTATCTATATGCCGAGGTGGTGTTATGACTGCTATTAAATATTTTTGAACTAACTATTGGGCTTGATCACCTCAATAGCAACATAACTTTATTGTTGCCACAGTAGGAAATGGCACCACCAAGGAGGAATCCAGCAACCAATGCAGAGGAAACCCTGCACAACCTGGCCACGGCAATTCGAGACCAAGTCATGACCACCAACCAAATTTTACAATATCTCCAGAATGCTAATAACCCAAATGGTGAGAATGGTGCTAACAACCGGATGGCTGGAAAAGATAATGGAATATCTGAGTTCTTGAGGACTAGACCACCTTGTTTCCAAGGTGGCTATGACCCAATGGTAGCCGAAAGGTGGATAAGGGAATTAGAAAAAATCTTTGAAGTGATTGGCTATACTGAAGAGCAGCAAGTTATTTTTGCTGCATATATGTTAAAGGATGAAGCAAAATACTGGTGGCGTGGAGTTAGAGAAATTTTAGCTCATCAGGGAAGACAGATCACCTGGCAAGTGTTCAAGGACATTTTTTTTTAAAAGTACTTTCCAAGTACTGTACGGGCAAAGAAAGAGATCGAATTTCTCCAACTCAAGCAAGGCAGCATGACCGTGGATCAGTATATCGCAAGGTTTGAGGAGCTGTCTAAGTTCTCCTCTATCTTGCGATATAACCCAGATGAAGCATGGAAGGCGGTTAAGTTTAAAGCGGGACTAAAGCCAGAGATAAAGAATGTTGTTATAGCTATGGAGATCAAGGAGTTTGTACCTCTGATAAATAAATGCAGACTCCTAGAAAAGAGTTTAAGGGTAGTGGAGGATGAGAAGCAAAGGCGAAACCTATGGAAGAGGAAGAAAAATTTTTCCAACCCTGGAAATAATGTGAGAAGAAGTGGATATGGAGCTGGTAAAAGGCCATTGATTGCGGGTCCTAAACCTTTTCAACAAGACCTTGCCCCAGTCAAGTGCGCTAAGTGCCGACGTATACATGGTAACCGGCCATGCTACATAGAACAAGATGTCTGCTTCAATTGCGGACATAAGGGACATTTTGCGAGAAACTGCCCACAGAATGTGGGGAAGCAGCCAGAACAGAGGCCTCAAGTGAAAGGAAGGGTTTTCACCCTAAGCGGCCAAGAGGCAGCTCAATCTTCTGAAATGATTCAAGGTACATGCTATATCTATGGATTTTCTTTTATGGTGTTATTTGACTCTGGTGCTAGTCATTCATTTATATCGGAAGAATGTATTAGGAAGTTTCAGTTTCCTATTTCTGAAACTCCCTATGAGCTATCCGTAGTAACCCCTACAGGGGAAAGGGTATTAACTTCCTCTGTATGTAAGGACTGTCAAGTCACCATCCAGGAGAAAACTTTTTCTGTAGACCTCATCTGTTTACCTTTAAGAGGTATTGAGGTCATTCTAGGGTTAGACCGAATGTCTAGAAATCGAGTTTTACTGAATTGTTATAACAAGACCATTGAATTTCTACCTCCTACTCCGAAAGAGGAGGTCCAGTTATTGATGCTAAATGCCAATCAAGTTAATAGGGAGTTGAAGAATGGAGTACTTGGATACATTCTCTTGTATTTATCAAACCTAGAAGTCGAATCGAAACTTGATGAAATCCCAATAGCCAACGAGTTTCCTGAAGTATTTCCATCAGATATTCCAGGCTTACCTCCCCTGAGAGAGATAGAGTTCTCTATTGATCTCCTACCTGGGACAGGGCCTATCTCTATTGCACCATATCGAATGGTCTCGAAGGAACTACAGGAACTCAAGAAGTAGTTGGAGGAACTATTAGATAAGCAATTCATTAGACCGAGTGTATCACCTTGGGGAGCTCCTATATTGTTTGTTAAGAAGAACGACGGGAGCTTGAGACTATGCATAGATTACAGACAGCTGAATAAGGTGACTATCAAAAACAAGTACCCTCTCACTAGGATAGATGACTTATTGGATCAACTGAAGGGAGCCTCCATCTTTTCTAAAATTGACTTGAGGTTAGGATATCATCAAATTAGGATTAAGGAGGAGGACGTACCAAAAATTGCCTTTAGGACTAGGTATGGGCACTATGAGTTTCTCGTAATGCCTTTCGGGTTGACAAATGCACCTGTATTTTCATGGATTACATGAATCGCATTTTTTGACCCTACCTAGATCAATTTGTTGTAATTTTCATTGATGACATTATGATATATTCTAAGAGTGAGAAAGAACATGAACAACATCTCTGAATCGTGCTGCAAGTGCTGAAAAAGAAAAAGTTATATGCCAAAGTGGAGAAGTGTGAATTTTGGCTATCAGAGGTGAAGTTTCTTGGACATGTCATCTCTAATAGTGGGGTAGCCGTAGATCCTAGCAAGACGGAAGCAGTGATTTAGTGGGAGAGACCAAAGACGGTTATGGAAGTCAGAAGTTTCCTGGGTTTGGCAGGATACTACAAGAGGTTTATATAAAGCTTCTCTTGTATAGCCTTGCCATTGACTAAATTGACCAGGAAAGGAAGTCCTTTCAAATGGACTGATCAATGTGAAGCTAGTTTTCAAGAGCTTAAGACAAGACTGACCACTCCTCTAGTTTTAATTATTCCAGACCCCACAAGACATTTTGATGTGTAGAGTGATGCTTCAAAGAAAGGGCTAGGGTGTATGCTAATGCAAGACAAGAGAGTAGTTGCTTACGCCTCTAGACAACTAAGACCCTATGAAGGAAACTATCCAACCCATGATTTTGAATTGGCGGCGGCAGTTTTTGCTTTAAAGATTTGGTGACATTACTTATACGGAGCAACCTTTGAAGTATATTGCGATCACAAGAGTCTTAAAAATCTCTTTAATCAAAAGGAGTTAAATATAAGGCAACGAAGATGGGTGGAATTTCTCAATGACTACAAGTTTGAGATAAAATATCATCCAGGAAAGGCGAATGTTGTAGCTGATGCCTTAAGTTGAAAATCTCTACACATGGGCCAGATGATGTTGTATGAGATGCAAATGCTAGAGGAATTTTGGAATTTGAAGCTAGACACTACTTTTTCCTGAAAGAAGCTAACCATTAATGTTTTAAGTATAGGGTGTGACCTTAGAGCCTAGATCAAAGAGGCTCAAGTTCACAACCAGTACTTACAGGATAATAAAGATCAAAGAAATTTTTTTGTCATGGAAGATAGAGTAATCATGTATCATGGAAGGATTTGTGTCCCTCAAGAACGTGAGTTGAGCACTAAAATCCTACAGGAAGCACATCAGAGTAAATATACTATCCATCTTGGATGCACTGAAATGTACCAGGACTTAAAGATGATGTATTGGTGGCCAGGGATGAAAAAGAATATTGCGGAGTTCATGGCGAAATGTCTAATTTGTCAAAAGGTGAAGGTGGAACATCAAAAGCAAGCGGGATTTCTACAACCTCTTGAGATCCCTAAATGGAAATGGGACAGTATCTCGATGGACTTTGTTGTGGGTTTACCTAAGACTTTAGTGGGACATGACTCTATTTGGGTAATAGTTGACAGATTAACCAAATCTGCTCACTTTCTGCCTATAAAAATTAAATTTTCACTGGATAAATTAGCCCAACTATACGTCCAGGAAATAGTTAGACTGCATGGGATTCCCTTAAATATTGTTTCTGAAAGAGATCCGAGGTTCACGTCGAAGTTTTGGAAAGCGTTGCAGGAAGCTTTTGGTACTCAGTTGCAGTTCAGTACTGCCTACCATCCTCAGACTGACGAGCAGACAGAACGGACCATTCAAACTCTAGAAGACATGTTAAGAGCCTATGTGATAGAGCAAGGTAAAGGATGGGATAAGTACCTACCTTTAGTAGAGTTTGCTTATAATAATAGTTATCACTCCACTATTAAGATGGCCCCCTACGAAGCTTTATATGGTAGGAAGTTCTGATCTCCACTATGTTGGTTTGAGGTAGGAGAAAAGAACTTGCTGGGTCCTGATCTAGTTCAACAAACCACTGAACAAATCAGGATGATACGAGATAAAATACTCACAGCTCAAAGTCAACAAAAGAGTTACTATGATAAGAGACATAAACCTCTGGAGTTTGAGGAAGAGGACCATGTATTTCTAAAACTTTCTCCGACCACTAGAGTTGGTAGGTCTCTCAAGACCAAAAAGCTAAATTTGCAATTTTTAGGACCCTACCAAATTTTGAAGAAAGTAGGGACGTCAGCATATCAAGTTGCTCTCCCACCTAATTTGTCCAACTTGCATAATGTTTTCCATGTATCACATCTCCGAAAGTATCTTCCAGACCCTTCACATGTGATACAAGATGAACCAATCCAAATAAAGGAGAACATAACATACCAGCTAGTACCAGCATCTATATTGGACACTGACGTGAAGCAATTGTGGAACAAAACTATTCCCCTAGTTAAGGTGTTATGGGAAGGTTTGACTCCCAAAGAAGCAACTTGGGAGATAGAAGAAGTCATGAGGAAGAAATATCCGAAATTGTTCTTACTAGGTAATTTCTAAAATTTTGAGGACAAAATTTCTTTTAGGGGGAGAGAAATGTAACATCCCTAATTTCATTTCTTTTATTGATAAAAGTACATAAATATTTAATTAAGGAAATAAAATTTATTAGACAATATTTTAGATATCTAAGGAAATATAAACCTTAGAAATTCTTCACCTTATGTATATGCATAGAAAATGTTTCTAACATTAAGAGAACAAATAAAAAGGGGAAACCTAATAGGAAAAAAATTAGAAATAACATACTAAAGAGATGCAAAATTCATGGATATGGAAGATAAATTTTTAGAAACAAGTAAAGGTCTTAAAATTTCAAGAACTTTGGATTAGGGTAATTTTTCCTAATTCAAGAACTAGAGTTACTAAGTTTAAAATCTTTACCCATACATTGGGCTTTTACCTATGGACATTTCATATAGAGTTTTTCCACTTCACATAAGTTTCTAGTAAGCCCATTGGATAACCTAAGCAAGAAATAAAACATAGACTTGGACTAGGAAATAGTAATTGGACCGATAGCTCAAAAATTATGAAAATGTGACCAAGCCCTCCAAGAAAGGTAGAATTTTATTGAAAGCAAAGAAAATGGGTAGGAATAAGCCCAAATCCAAGAGGAAAAATAAAATGAAATAAATTAGGTGATGATATAATAATGTAATAATAATAAAGATTAGGTTACATGGCATTAAGACAAAAATTTAGCAAGTGGTGTGATTCTACAGTCATAATTTTGGCAAGTGGCATGATAATACAAGGGTTTAGGACAAAAACATCTATATCCTACACTCATAATTTTAGCAAGTGGTATGATAATACATGGCATTAGGACAAAACATTCCTACCCCACACAAATAATATAAACCAAATAATGGAGATTCAAGGGCTAGAAATTTGCCACCTAAAAAGGCAAACCTATCATACTTGTTTAAGACAAAAAAAATGGAAATGAATCCCTAAATCAAAGGGACCTTGTCCCTTATCTTAAGAACATATCATCATAATTTTCAAAATACAAATCTCCTTTTCCTATGCATATCTTGACTAAGGAAGAGGAAGACAAGAACATAAGTTGTTTGTTTTCCAAAAATTCAACCAAGTGTAATCTAATTGTGATAAGGTAGACCCATGATCATGAAAGTTGAATTATTTGGTGGTCTATATAAGAAAACCCACCCTTACAACATTAGAATTTTGTCCAAGTGAGGGAGAGGAAAAATAGAAGTAAGGTAGAGTGAGGAAAGGAGTGGAAGGAGAAGTCTAGAGGACTAAGTGCTCCAGGTAAGTTTAACAATATTTCTTTTTGAAGAAAACTTTTGAAACTTATAATATTTATATGAGATTTTGATCTTAGAAATTTGATGATTGGTCATGGATATTGCTATATCATGTTACATATTGATCTTGCATGTGATGTATGTTTGAATACATAGGCTGGTATAGAAAGTTCTGCATAGGTATGGCTATGGGTGGCAAAATTTTAAGCTTCTGTATTATAATTTCTGGGAATTATCTGTATGGTGTGGCACAGATTTTTAGCCACTGGAATCATTCAATTTGGAGTCCATATGAGCGAGATATGAGCTGATTAGTAGTTAAAGGTCAGAAAATGGTTCATCTGGGAAGAATATGTTAGGATAGCTTCTGTATTTTAATTTTTGGGAATAATCTGTATGGAATTAAAATAAATGGTTAACATAATAATTATAGATATGTGTGTCACGGATTTTTAGCCATTGGAATCACTCAATTTGGAGTTCATATGTGGTAGATATGTTCCGATTAGTAAACAAAGGTTAGAAAATAGTTAATCAGGGAAGAATATGTTAGGATAGCTTCGGTGTTTTAATTTCTGGGAACATTATATAAGGAATTAAAATAAATGTTTAACATATAAATTATAGATATATGTGTCACGGATATTTAACAACTAGAATCACTTAATTTGGAATTCGTATAAGGGAGATATGGACAGATTAGTAGGTAGCTGTCAGAACGTATCCGAGAAGAAATAACCTGTACTTTGAGGGAGTAATATCACCATGATATCTTAATATTTCATTCAACTGTTCAACATAATAGTTTTAGATAATTTCTTTAGCTTTAAATTGACATTAAGATCACCTACATCAGAGTTAAATTGAGGGAGTTATTCTCTGATTAGTAAGAGAACGTTAGATAGTATGAAAACCTGCATCAAGAAAATGAAGAAATAAAATTAATATTTAAAAAAAATGAATCTTATAAATGAAAATAATAAATGACTAGTATAGCCACAGCCATTGCCATTGTATGAACTTCTTACCATTTTAAGTGTGAAATTTTGACATGGAAATATTTTATAAAGTGATATTTGAAATGGTTATGTTCATGGCATGATTACCAATGATTTATGGTAATAGTTATATTTTGATGAACATACTTGTTATTAAAAGCATATTTTTGGCTATCATTATGAAAAGAAAAGAAATGAGCAGGGTCACACGGCAATCCGTGTGGTGCACCAGTAGGGGACGCCCTACCAACGGTTATGATCATGTTAATGAGAAAAGAAAGTGAAAGTGGGCCATGTCGGACGAAGCAAGAAAAGCCCGTACCGGTGAGTAAAAAATACTCACCCTAACTGGGGTAGCTTGATATGAGAATAAATTGATAGTCATCATATGATATTCTGAAAATAGTTAACCCTGTCATACATGTTATTATTGTATGATTCTCTTGTGCATAGATATAGTGTATTCATATGACCAATGTTATTTTCTGTAGTTTATACAGCTGAACATGACGTGATGAGCTATATTGATGATGATTTATTGTTGAACTTACTGGGATTTAATTCTCACTATATTTCCATATCATGTTCAGAAAATTAGTTATGCATATTTTTTTATAGCTCTGGTTTTTAGTGTACATTGGATCGAGTACTTTATGTTGGACAGATCCCAGAAGCAAATAAAATGTTTGTGGTCGAGTTGGCTTAGATCCTGGTGAAGGTGCAACCACCCGCACCTGTCTCTCCGAAATTGGTCAACCAGAATAAATAAGATGTAGATTTTTATGTGTTTGATATGTTGTACGTATGTTTTGATATATGACATGTATGTAAACTCTGTATTGTATAAATTAAATAAATGTTATATTGAGTTAAGTTGTAACGAGGTAATAACTTCATGCTATTTTTAAAAAAAAAATTGGTACTTAAATGGAGTTGTTACTGAACGGGCAATGCCTCATGCATTTTGTGACGATACAACCAGTTGAAAAGGGAGCCACCCAAGCTCTCTTAGAGCCCCCCTCAATCCATTAAGAAGCAAAGGAGTCAACCCACATTTTGGTTATGGCTATGGGTGGCAGAATTTTAAGTTTCGGTATTTTAATTTTTGGGAACAATCTATAAGGAATTAAAATAAATGGTTAACCTACAAATTATAGCTATATGTGTCATGGATTTATAGCCACTGGAATCATTCAATTTGGAGTCCATATGTGGTAGATATGGTCCGATTAGTAAGAAAAGGTCAGAAAATGGTTCATCAGGGAAGAATATGTTAGGATAGCTTCTGTGTTTTAATTTCTGAGAATTATCTATAGGGAATTAAAATAAATGGTTAACAGAATAATTAAATATATATGTCTCACGGATTTGTAGCCACTGGAATTATTCAATTTGGAGTCCATATGAGGTAGATATGGTCTGATTAGTTGTCAAAGGTCAGAAAATGGTTCATCAGCAAACAATATGTTAGGACAGCTTCTGTATTTTAATTTCTGGGAATTATCTGTATGGAATTAAAATAAATGGTTAACAAAAGAATTATATCTATATGTGTCATGGATTTTAAGCCACTGTAATCATTCAATTTGGAGTCCATATGAGGGAGATATGAGCTGATTAGTAGTCAAAGGTCAGAAAATGGTTCATCAGGGAAGATTATGTTAGGACAACTTCTGTATTTTTATTTCGGGGAATTATCTGTATGGAATTAAAATAAATGGTTAACAAAAGAATTATAGCTATGTGTGTCATGGATTTTTAGCCATTAGAAGCATTCAATTCGGAGTCCATATGAGGAAGATATGAGCTTATTAGTAGTCAAATGTCAGAAAATGGTTCATCAGGGAAGAATATGTTAGGACAACTTATGTATTTTAATTTTTGGGAATTATTTGTATGGAATTAAAATAAATGGTTAACTTAAGAATTATATATATGTGTGTCACGGAATTTTAGCCACTTAAATCACTCAAGTTGGAGTCCATATGAGGTAGATATGGTCTGATTAGTAGGTAGAGGTCAGAACCTATCCGAGAAGAAATAACCTATACATTTAGGGAGTAATATCACCTTGATTTCTTAATATTTCGCTACAATGTTCAACATAATAGTTTTAGATAATTGTTTTATCTTGAAATTGACACCAAGATCATCTACATCAGAGTTAAATTGAGGGAGTTATGCTCTGATTAGTAAGAGAAGGTTAGATAGGATGAAAACCTGAATCAAGAAAATAAAGAAATAAAATTAGTATTTAAAAAAAAAAGATGAATCTTAATAAATGACTAGTATAGCCACAGCCATTGCCATTGTATGAACTTCTTACCATCTTAAGTGTGAAATTTTGACATGGAAATATTTTATAAAGTGATATTTGAAATGGTTATGTTCATGGCATGATTACCAATGATTTTTGGTAATAATTATATTTTGATGAACATACTTGTTATTGAAGGCATCTTTTTTGCTATCATTGTGAAAAGAAAAGAAATGAGCACGGTCACATGGCAATCTGTGTGGTGCACCAATAGGGGACGCCCTACCAACGGTTATGATCATGTTAATGAGAAAAGAAAGAGAAAGTGGGCCATGTCGGACGGAGCGAGAAAAGCCCGTATCGGAGAGTAGAGGATATCACCCTGACCAGGGTAGCTCGAAATGAGAATAAGTTGATGGCCATCATATGATATTTTGAAAATAGTTAATCCTGACATACATATTATTACAGTATGATTCTTATGTGCATAGATATAATGCATTCATGTGACCAAAGATATTTTCTGTAGTTTATATAGCTGAACATGACGTGATGAGCTATATTGATGATGATTTATTGTTGAACTTACTGGGATTTAATTCTCACTATATTTCCTTATCATGTTCAGAAAATTAGTTATGCAGCTTTTTCTATGGCTCTAGCTTTTAGTGCACATTGGATCGAGTTACTTTATGTTGGGTAGATCTCAAAATCAAATAAGATGTTTATGGTCGAGTTGGCTCAGATCCCGGTGAAGGTGCAACCACCCGCACTTGTATCTCCGGAATTGGTCAACCAAAATAAACAAGATGTAAATATCTATGTGTTTTATATGTTGTATGTACGCTTTGATTAATGACGTGTACGTGAACTCAATATTGTATAATAAAAAAAAAAAGGTTGTTACACCTAACATATTTGTTGTAGCTTATATAGATGAACATGACATGATGAGCTATATTAATAATAATTATGAGTTATTGTTGAACCTACTGAGATTTAATTCTCACTATATTTCCATATCATATTCAGAAGACTAAATATGCAGATATTCTCTATGACCGACTTTTTGCATACGTTGGGTCGAGTGAAGTTGCAACTACCTGTACCAATATCCCTAAAACTGGTCAATATGGATAAAGAAGTTATAAACATATATGTGTTTGATTTTTGTACAGATGTTTTTAATTAATGATGTGTAAGTGAACCTAGAATTTTATTAGTGTTAATGGTATACCATAAACCTTAATTATGCTTGGTTAATTTAATTGAATGTTATTATGAGTTAAATAGTAAGAAGTAAAGAGGTAATGACTTTGTAGAAATTTAAAAATATATATATGTATATATGTAAAAAAAATATGGAGTTGTTAGAAAGGGTATTCACCCTAAGTGGCCAAGATGCGACTCAATTATCTGAAATGATTCAAGGTACGTGCTACATCTATGGATTTGCTCTTATGGTGTTGTTTGACTTAGGAGTTAATCATTCATTTATATCGAAAGAATGTATTAGGGAGCTTCAGTATTCTATTTCTGAAACCCCCTATGAGCTATCTGTAGTAACTCCCACAGGCGAATGGGTCTGAACTTCTTTTGTATTAAAGACTATCAAGTCATCATCAAGGAGAAAACTTTTTCTATAGATCTCGTCTGTCTACCTTTAAAAGGTATTGATGTCATTCTAGGGTTAAATTGTATGTCTAGAAATCGGGTCTTGCTAAATTGTTGCACCAAGAACGTGGAATTTCTACCTCCGACACTACATGAGGAGATGCAATTATTGATGCTAAATGCCAATCAAGTCAATCGAGAGTTAAAAAGTGGAGTACTTGATAAAGAGGAATTTTGAGTGCTTAATGGCCATATTTTATCCTCTAATTCATAGTAACTTGTGATTATTTCTGTGCTTTTGGTCATACTTTGTTCTGGGTACTACTGTGGTTTGTTTTATGGTTGCAGGAGAGCAAAAGAAGCCAAGAAGCAAGGAAAAGCAATCAAGGAAAGAGCCAAAAAGACTTGGGACATGCTAAGGAGGAAGCAAGGAGGCTACACATAAAAAATCATGAAGAAAGGGGCATGGCAGCATGCAACACGGCCTGGCTATGTTCTGTGCAAGAAGCTGTAGAAAATCCCAGAAACCAGCCCGAAGCATGGCCGTGCTTCTGGGTCCGTACTGAATGTAAAAATTAGGGTTTTAGCCACCCAAACTGATATATATGCAGGGGGATGCACAACAGAAAAATGGAGGACCGAAAAAGACACTAGGGAATCAGTTTTTAGGCTTAGGAAACACCTTAGGATTAGGTTTAGAGTAGGATTAAAGTTTAATTTATGTTCTTAGAGTAGATTCGACATTGATTCAAGCTTTGTATTTCATAGTTACATTCAGCATCCAAGTTTTATCTCTCCATCCTTACTTCTACTTCTTCTTCTACTCCATTCTCTTGGTTTGTATTGAACAATTATGATTTGTTTAATGAATTTGATTTTAGTTTCTGTTTCTATTATGCTTGAGTAGTTTTGATCTAGGATTTCGGTAAACCTAATTATGATATGATGATACTATGTTGAATTGAATTAATGGAACCCTAATTGTGTTATACATGGTTAATTAGGATTAGCTATTAAGCATTGGTTATATGAGTTGATGAATGTTTGGCCAATATTTATCACGTCTTAGGATATTAGTTGATGGACTGAAAGGTGAAAACTAATACCTAAACCTAATAGTTAATTAGGGATATCTTAATCATGAAAGTAGTTTAAGATTCTCTATGAATGAATCAATTAATGGGCACGAGAAAACCGATTAATTGTATTCCATGGTTGGCATAGAACTTAATGGACCTAGGTTGAACTAAGAACCACGAAAGTAGGCAATTGGATTAACCTAGGTACGATTAGTAACGCTTGAAAGAGGTTGTTAGTTAATTAAGGCTAAACCATCACCAATAACCTAGATAATTGCAATTAGAGGTATAAATTGGATGTTGAATATCATAAGTGTGGTGAACCGTAACCCTAGGCTTTGTTTAATTGGTTATTTGCATCTATTTAATTGTGACACTCTCTGATCAAATTACATCGATTTAGATAGCATATTTTGTGAAATTCTAGTAGTTGACATTATTCTCTATGGGATACGACCTGAACTAGCTATAGCTACGCCGTGCGCTTGCGGTATTTGGTAAAACATACACACAACAAGTTTTTGGCACCATTGCTGGGGAACAAAGTCAATATTAGATATTTTACGAAATAGCTAGACTAAATAATTTTTTTTTTCTCTTTTCTATTTTTCTGCATAATTTTCCTTTGCTAATTTTTGCTTCTTTTCTTCATTTATAGGTGTGTTTCTCTTTTATGCGAAGAGAACGTGAGATTGTTGCTGAATTTGATCCAAAAATTTAACGCACACTTCGAAGGATAAGAAGAAGACAGCAGTAAGATCCCGTTGCACCTACCATGAGGGAGAGAGATAACCGTTCATTGAAGGATTTCACCGCCCCGGACACTCATGGTCTGAACCCTAGCATAGTCAGTCCAGTGGTAGAAGCTAATAACTTCGAGCTGAAGCCATCTCTCTTGCAGATGGTTTAGCAGAACCAGTTTGGAGGGTCGCCTACTAAAGACCCTAATCTCCACCTCTTTGTGTTTTTGGAGTATTGCGACACCCTGAAGTTGAATGAGGTCTCCTCATATGCTATCAGATTGAGATTGTTCCCTTTCTCATTGAGGGACAAGGCTTAGGCATGGTTGCACTCTCTTCCATCAGGGTCTATTACCACTTGGCAACAACTTTCTCAAGCTTTCTTGGCCAAGTACTTCCCACCAAGCAAGACGGCCCATCTGAGGAACCAGATTACTACTTTTGCTCAAAAGGATGAAGAATCTTTATATGAGGCTTAGGAGAGATTCAAAGAACTCCTCAAGGTATGCCCACATCATGGGCTGGAAAAATGGTTGATAGTCCATACATTCTACAATGGACTAATTTATAGCACCCAGATGTCTGTGGATGCTGCAGCTGGAGGAGCACTGATGAACAAGACAATTGATGAGGCTTATGAAATAATTGAAGACATGGCTCAAAACCATTACTCTTGGTCTAGTGAGAGGCAGCCCAGAAAACTAGCAGGTATGTATGAAGTAGATGCGTTTTCATCTTACTTCTAAAGTTGATGCGTTGTTTCAGAAGCTAGATAAGTTGAGCATCAACGCTGTTGGCTCTTCTCCATCATCTTCTTGTGAGATTTGCGGAGGTGTTGGTCATATGACCAATGAATGCCAGTTTGGAAATCCTCACTGCATTACATACAACCCAGGCTGGAAAAATAACCCAAATCCCCCTTACAAGCAGAATGCAAGTCAGCCTCCTCAGAATAACTTCAGGTAGCCTCCTAGATTTCAAAATCAGAGGCCATTTAATCCTCCTCCTCCTCCTCAGCCAAAGTCAAATTTGGAGGCTCTGATGGAGAACTTTATCTCCACACAAAGTAAGTAGAATGATGAATTTAGAGCCCGGAACCATTCCATGAATGAGGCTATTAAAGATTTAGCCCCTAAGGTAGACTCGCTTGCTACAAATAGCAAAAATGTTGGAAACTCAGATAGCATAGCAGGCTAGTCTATCTAACAAGAACTTTGGCAGACTTCCAGGCCAGGCTGAGAACCCCAGAGAGCATTGCAATGCCATTACCTTGAGAAGTGGTAAGCAGTTGGCTGAATTTGAGAGAAGTGGGGAGATACAGAAAAATGAACCTCAGGCTGCATCTGAGCAGAAAATAGAAGAGGAACCAGAAAAAGAGGAAAAAAAGGAAGAAGAGCCAAAATATGTAGCTCCTGAACCATACAAGCCACCAATTCATTTTCCTCAAAGGTTGGTTAGGGCCAAGTTAGAGAACCAGTTTGGGAGATTTCTAGATGTGCTGAAGAAGCTTAATATCAATATCCCATTTCTAGAAGCCATCTTCCAAATGCCATCCCATGCAAAGTTCCTAAAAGAGATCCTCTCAAACAAGAGGAAAATTGAAGAGTATGTTGTGGTGGCATTAACATAGGGATCTAGTGCTTTAATTTAGAATAAGCTTCCTCAAAAGTTTAAGGATCCCGGAAGCTTCTCCATTCCTTGCTCCATAGGAGATATGAAGATTGATAGAGCCCTATGTGACCTTGGAGCAAGTGTCAGCCTCATGCCTCTTTCGGTTTGCAAAAAGCTTCAGATGGGTGACTTAAAGCCTACCACCATTTCTCTTCATTTAGCTGATCGATCCATCAAGCACCCGGTAGGTATATTAGAGGATGTTCCTCTAAAGGTAGGTAAATTTTTCATACCGGTTGATTTTGTTATTTTAGAGATAGAGGAGGATGATAAAATCCCTATCATTCTTGGAAGGCCTTTCCTAGCTACGGCTGGTGCTAATATAAATGTGAAAGATGGAAAGCTTTCTTTGAATGTAGGGGATGAAAAAGTAGAATTTAATTTGAATAATACAATGAACCCCCCATCCCTAAATGAATCTTGTTGTATGATTGGTTTACCTAAACCAAATATGGATGATTATGCCATGAATTTTCCTCCTTCTAACCCACTTCAGTTATGCTCTGTGGAAAGTTCTTGTGTTTATGTCAAACAGGGGAAAGAAAAGCAAGACATTAAGGAGGAAGTGAAAGACACAAAGTTAGCACCTAAACCACCTCCTCAAAGCGTGAATGGAGAAAATGCAAAAAAGCATAAGCCAAGAAAATCTTTGAAGGGCATTAGGCAAAGCCTCAAGCAACATACTAAGAGGCAATAGATAGCAAAGAGAGTCATTCAAACTCTCTTTAAGCCTCCTTGAGTGGAAAGCATGCCAAAGAGTCAAGCTAATGACTTTAAACAAGCGCTTTGTGGGAGGCAACCCACATTTTTAATTTTTAAAGTTTCTTTTTGTTTTGTTTTCTAGATTTTAGTTTAGTTTTTATCTTTAATTTTAGATAATTTCTTAAGTTACATTTTAATGAGTGTTTCCATTTGATTTTTAGGTCTATTCCATGTGTCCAAGGTTGAATTAAAGAGTGAAAATCAAGGGAAATTGAGCAAGGTTGAAAGCTGCAGTTAAATTCGAAGAATTAGAGAATCCAGCCAGCAACACGGGCAGCCCGTGTCACCCACCACGCCCGTACTGTAAGCACGAGCCAAATTGTGGAAAATTTATGCAAACCCGCCAGGAACACGGGCAGGCCGTGTCCTAGGTAGTTTCAAAAAAAAAGGGGCCATCCAGCCAAAGCATAAGTGGGCCATGTTTTTAACCCAGCTCTAATTCAAAATGCTGCATTGTTTATATCTGGCTTACCTATTGCTGATGCTATACACTTGGCACCAGAGTTAGAGCCCTCTACCACCTCCTTCAGAATATCAAAAAGCACGTAAGTTCCTTCTCCCTTTGCCTGTACTTTCATTGATATTGACATTGAGGACAATGTCAAGTTTAAGCATAGGGGCGTGACTTTAGGATTGTGGTTTTTACTAGTTGAATATTTTATCTCATGTTTCATTGTATAATCATAAAGTTTGCTATTTTAGAGATAGATTGGCATAATATTGGTTGATTTTTAACTCATGAACATGTGATGCACAATAGGATATGAAATAGGTAGTTATTATTCTAGTCTCTCTCTTATAGGATTAAACCTCTAATTTTTTAAAAAATATCTCTCCATTGTGCTGTGAATTGTATGTTATTTTTTATTTTTAACACTATGAGAGTGTGGAGGTAGGGAGAGGTGAAAAATGAGGGAATGTGCACCTCAAAAAGTTTTCACTCACAGTACCCCTTCAAGGTACCAAAAAGGCCTTAGTATGAGTACCTAGATGCCTTTACCCTAGTGAGATGGAGCATAAAATGCACTCACTGCATATTTCTAATAAAATAAAGGAAAAAAAATTTGATGATGGAAAGTAAAAGAGTTTAAGTGAGAAAAAGAGTGATAAAACAGAAATAAGAGTAAGGCAACATAGGGAGATCTAAAGGATGAGGTGGCCTACTTGAGTGTCAGAAAATCAATTAGATGCATACATTCAATGGTACCAATAGAAGCAAATATATCAAAGGGAATTTTTGTTTAGTTTTAGAAGAAAAGAGATAATCTAGTAAATTTCTATTCATATATCTATTATGTTCACATTGATTGAGTGACAAATTACCTGTATTGCACTTTTCTATCTTTCTAGAATCTGATTTCATCTTTCTCCCTTCCCGATATGATATGTTATTTGCTTGAGGACAAGCAAAGGTTTAAGCATGGGGGAGTTGATAAAGGATAATTTTGAGTGCTTAATGGCCATATTTTATCCCCTAATTCATAGTAACTTGTGATTATTTCTGTGCTTTTGGTCATACTTTGTTTTGGGTACTACTGTGGTTTGTTTTATGGTTGCAGGAGAGCAAAAAAAGCTAAGAAGCAAGGAAAAGCAATCATGGAAAGAGCCAAAAAGACTTGAGATGTGCTAAGGAGGAAGCAAGGAGGATACACATCAAAAATCATGAAGAAAGGAGCATGGCAGCATGCAGCACGGCCAGGGCGTGTGTAACATCCCGTAATTTTTAGATATTTTCCTTATAAATTCTTCACCTTACATATATTCATAGAAATTATCTAACATTAATGGAATATGTAAAGAAAGAAAACCTAAGAGGAAATATTAGAAATAAACATGCTAAAGAAAGGTGAAATTCTTAGGTAAGGAAAGATAAATTTTTATGAAGTAAGTAAAGGTCTTAAAATTTCAAGAAGATCGGATTAGGGTAATTTTTCTTAATTTAAGAGCAAAAGTTACTAAGTTTAGTATCTCCACCCGTAATTGGGCTTTAACCTATGGACACTTCATATAGAGTTTTTCTACTTCACATGAATTTTTAGCAAGCCAATAGGATAGCCCAAGGATGAAATTAAACATAGACTTGAACTAGGATATAGAAATTGGACCGGTAGCCCAAAAATCGTGAAAATGTGACCAAGCCCATTATGAAAGGAAGAATTTTAACCAAAGTAAGGAAAATGGCCAAGAATGAGCCCAAACCCAAGAGGAAAAATAAAAATAAAAATAAAATTAAAGTGATGAAATATTAGTGTAATCAAGATTAAGTGACATGGCATTAAGACAAAAATTTGGCAAGTGGTGTGATTTTACATTCATCATTTTGGCAAGTGGCATAATAATATAAGGCTTTAGGACAAAAACATCTATATCCTACATTCATAACTTTAGCAAGTGGGTAATAATAAATAGCATTATGACAAAACATAATTATCCTACACAAATAATTGTAGTTAAGTAAGGAAAATTCAAGGGTTAGAAATTTGCCACTTAAAAAGGCAAATCTATCATACTTGATTAAGACAAAAGAAAAAGGAAATGAATCCCTAAATCAAAGGGATCTTGCCCCATATCTTAAGAACATATCATCATAATTTTCAAAATACAAATCTCCTTTTTCTATGCATATCTTGACTAAGGAAGAGGAAGACAAGAACATAAGTTGTTTGTTTTCCAAAAATTCAACAAAGTGTATCCTAATTGTGATAAGGTAGACCCATGATCATGAAAGGTGAATTATTTGGTGGTCTATATAAGAAAACCCACCCTTACAACATTATAATTTCGTCCAAGTGAGGGAGAGAAAAAAAAATAGAAGCAAGGTAGAGTGAGGAAAGGAGAGGAAGAAAGGAAGAAAGAGGAAGGAGAAGTCTAGAGGACTAAGTGCTCCAGGTAAGTTTAACAATATTTCTTTTTGAAGAAAACCTTTGAAACTCATAATATTTATATGAGATTTTGATCTTAGAACTTTGATGATTGGTCATGGATGTTGCTATATCATGTTGCATATTGATCTTGCATGTGATGTATGTTTGAATACTTAGGTTGGTGTAGATAGTTCTGCATGGGTATGGCTATGGTTGACAGAATTTTAAGCTTCGGTATTTTAATTTCTGGGAACAATCTATAAGGAATTAAAATAAATGGTTAACATAAGAATTAAAGATATATTTGTCACGGAGTTTCACCCACTGTAATCATTCCATTTGGAGTCCATATGAGGTTGCTATGGTCTGATTAGTAGTCAAAGGTCAGAAAATGAATCATCAGGGAAGAATATGTTAGGATAGCTTCGGTAATTTAATTGCTGGGAATTATTGGTAGCGAATTAAAATAAATGGTTAACATAATAATTAAAGATATGTGTGTCATGGATGTTTAGCCACTGGAAGCATTCAATTTGGAGTTCACATGTGGTAGATATGGTCCGATTAGTAAGCCAAGGTCAGAAAATGGTTCATCAGGGAAGATTATGTTAGGACAGCTTTTGTATTTTAATTTCTGGGAACAATCTATAAGGAATTAAAATAAATGGTTAACATAAGAATTAAAGATATATCTGTCACGGATTTTCACCCACTGGAAGCATTCCATTTGGAGTCCATATCAGGTAACTATGGTTTGATTAGTAGTCAAAGGTCAGAAAATGAATCATCAGGGAAGAATATGTTAGGATAGCTTCGGTAATTTAATTTCTGGGAATTATTGGTTGGGAATTAAAATAAATGGTTAACATAAGAATTAAATATATGTGTGTCATGGATGTTTAGCCACTGGAATCATTCAATGTGGAGTTCACATGTGGTAGATATGGTCCGATTAGTAAGCGAAAGTCAGAAAATGGTCCATTAGGGAAGATTATGTTAGGACAGCTTTTGTATTTTAATTTCTGGGAATTATATGTATGGAATTAAAATAAATGGTTAACATGAACGTTATATATCTATGGCTCATGGAAATATATCCACTGGAATTATGCAATTTGGAGTTCATATGTGGTAGATATGATCCGATTAGTAAGCAGAGGTCAGAAAATGTTTATTCAGGGAAGAGTATGTTATTAATGCTTTAGTTTTTGAATTTTTGGGAATATTCTGTAGGGAATTAAAATAGCACGCCAACATAACAATTATAGATATATGGCTCATAGAATTTTACCAACTGGAATAACTCAATTTGGAGTTCCATTTTGGGAGATATGGTCTAATTAGTCTGTAAAGGTCAGAACCTATCCGAGAGGAACTATCCTGTACTTTGACGGAGTAATATCACCTTCGTTTCTTAATTTTTCGCTACAATGTTCAACATAATAGTTTTAGATAATTGTTTTATCTTGAAATGGACACCAAGATCACCTACATCAGAGTTAAATTGAGGGAGTTATGCTCTGATTAGTAAGAGAAGGTTAGATAGGATGAAAACCTGCATCAAGAAAATAAAGAAATAAAATTAGGATTTAAAAAAGAAGATGAATCTTAATAAATGACTAGTATAGCCATAGTCATTGCCATTGTATGAACTTCTTACCATCTTAAGTGTGAAAGTTTGACATGGAAATATTTTATAAAGTGATATTTGAAATGGTTATGTTCATGGCATGATTACCAATGATTTATGGTAATAGTTATATTTTGATGAACATACTTGTTATTGAAAGCATATTTTTGGCTAACATTGTGAAAAGAAAAGAAATGAGCACGGTCACATGGCAATCCATGTGGTGCACCAGTAAGGGACGCCCTACCAACGGTTATGATCATGATAATGAGAAAATAAAGAGAAAGTAGGCCATGTCGGACGGAGCGAGAAAAGCCCGTACCGGTGAGTAGAGGATACTCACCCTGACCGGGGTAGCTTGAAATGAGAATAAGTTGATGGCCATCATATGATATTTTGAAAATGGTTAATCCTGTCATACATATCATTACAGTATGATTCTTATGTGCATAGATATAATGCATTCATGTGACCAAAGATATTTTCTGTAGTTTATACAGCTGAACATGACGTGATGAGCTTTACTGATGATAATTTATTGTTGAACTTACTGGGATTTAATTCTCACTATATTTCCGTATCATGTTCAGAAAATTATTTATGCAGCTTTTGTTTCTAAGGCTCTGGCTTTTAGTGCACATTGGATTGAGTTACTTTATGTTGGGAAGATTTCAGAATCAAATAAGATGTTTGTGGTCGAGTTGGCTCAGATCCCGATGAAGGTGCAACCACCCGCACCTGTATCTCCGGAATTGGTCAACCAAAATAAACAAGATGTAAATATCTATCTGTTTGATATGTTATACGTATGTTTTGATTAATGACATGTATGTGAACTCAATATTGTATAATAATAAAAAAAAAGGTTGTTACATAATTGGTATCAGAGCAGGTCGATCCTAGATGGCCAGTGGGTGGATGGTTATCTGAATCGATCTTATAGTGTCTTGAGTATGTTGTGGTTGTGCTGTGTAGTGGATCAGTGACTCATATAGGTAAGAAATTACTAATGTTTCTTATCTATATGCCGAGGTGGTGTTATGACTGCTGTTAAATATTGTTTTGAAACTAACTATTGGGCTTGATCACCTCAATAGTAGCATAAATTTATTTTTCCCACAGTAGGAAATGGCACCACCAAGGCGGAATCCGGCAAACAATGCGGAGAAAATCTTGCACAACCTTGCCACAGCAATTCGAGAATTTGGTATTGATTTACTCCTTAGAACCCAACTAGTATCTATATCCCTATATAGAATGATATCGATTGAATTTAAAAAAAATTGTGATTTGTGAAAAGTGCATGTCTAAGGAAAGCTCTGGCAAGGAAAGACTTGGTACTTAAGCGTTCCATTAGTGACCCACCTCTCTTTCCTGGGAACTTTTCTGGTGCGCTGTTTACAGACTACAATTACTATCCAGTTACCGAGATATTAGTGTGGAATTTTAACATGGAATTTACCCTAGTACTCATATAAAATTTCCAAGAAGTTTTGAAAGTGCCGGTTTTATTTGAAAAATCTTAGTATGCTCTGTGGTTGCAGTATTTCCACATCAGAAAAGAATTATTCTAGTTACTGGAAAAAAAAAATTTACAAGACTTGTTAGACAAGGGATTTAAATGCCCTAGTACTTTTATTTGGAGTGCTCTAGTTCTATTTGTAAAAAAGAAAGATGGATCACTATGACTATGCATAGATTGTAGACAATTGAATAAGGTAACAATGTAGAATAGAAACCCATTAGCTCGTATAGATTACCTGTTTGACCAGTTATAAGGTGTTCAATATTTTTCCACAAATAGATTTGGGATATGAGTAACATTAATTAAGGATAAGAGAAGAGGATGTAGGACTTATTATGGGCATTATGAGTTCGTGGTGATGCATTTAAATTGACAAATATTTTAGCTACATTCATAGATTTAATGAATAGTAATTAGGTCATCCCTGTATCAATTTTTTTATTATTGATGATAACTAGAATATTTCAAAAGTTCAGAGGATCATAAGAAACATTCAAAGATAGTTTTACCAACTCTAAAGGAGTATGGTTGGTAAATATGGTATCCAAGTAGACTCTAAGAAAGTAAAAGTAGTACAATAATGGCTACGTTTTACTACATTTAAAGATTAAGATCCAAATCCAATTTACGCTTCTTGCGGTTATCTGTCGACCATTCTATTTGAGTCATAGTTGGATCAGGTACATAAACATAGGCTTGTAAAGCATCAATCAACTCTTCAGCATTTGAAGCTGAGATGAGAATTTGTCGTGCTGAGTGTGGGATAAACCTCTGTTCCACAGCTTGATCTAGAAAAGATAACAGACCATCAAAGAAGTGATTAACATTTAACAAACCTACCGGTTTGTGATGCATATTCAGTTGTGCCCAAGAGACTATTTGGAAAATCTCCTCTAAAGTACCAAAACCACCTGGTAAGGCAATGAAGGCGTCAGCATTGCTCATCATTCTAGCCATGCGTTCATGCATGGAAGCTACCCTATATTCTTCCCCAATTGTCTTCCCTATGTTGCTAGATGTAGCTAGAGCTGTAGGAATAATACCTAGAACTTGGCATCCCCCTGCATGTGCAGCTGTAGCCACACACCCCATTAACCCACAGTTACCTCCACCATACACTAAATGAATTTTTCTCTTAGCCAGCACCATACCCAGATTTTGTGCTGCTTTAACATACTCCTCATCTTTTCCAGGACTGGAACCACAAAAGACACAGATATTTCGAAACTGACGGAATGCGGTTCCCTCCATAATTTCTATCACCTTAACTTTGAGAATAGACAAAGATACTAATGTAAGTATTTATAGAACTCAGAGAAGGGCATATTTATAATAGCTATGCGACTAGGCCGGGTATTATTAGAACAACTATGTGAGTGATTGGTGGATATCAACTAAATTAAAGGTAAAAAAAAAAAAATTTCAAAAATGACGGCAAGTATGTATATGTACAGTAGTATGACTGTGACCCATATTAGCACATAAAGAGTATAAGATAAGATATCGCTAGAAATCTGTCTTTATCTTGTTGTCTTTGATGAAGCATTGATGTTTTGATTCTTGTAGAAAAGTTGTAGGTGATAGCCGTCATTGAAAAAAAAAAAAAAAGTGCAATCAAATGATTTATTTTGTATTCTCAATGTTTTCGCCAGTCGACTATCAGTATTATTAAGTCGACTAGCTATTTTGAGAAATTTTAATTTGGACTGGTTAATTTACAGTTGATTGATTACATCTATTTTGAAGCAATCAACTGCATCCTACCAGTTAACTACATATTCTTTGATTTTCACAGACTTTTATAAGCTCAGAAATGTTTTTTTTTTCATGTGATATCTTTCCACCGAATACCAATAGATTTAAAGTAGATTCTGACACATATATTCAAAATTTGCGGCCACCGATTTTTTGTTGAAATCATAGATAGATTTTGTTTGCAGATTTTCAAGAATTGCGGCCACCGCTTTTAATATTTTTCAATGCTTTGTCAAAATTTTTGACTTTCGCTTTTGGAACCATTCTCTATTATGCTTTTCGTCTGTTTCACTCATTAACGGTTGGCATTAAATGCAAGGTTATTTTCCCTCATTACAATTAAAGATAATTTCTTCCTTTGAAACTTGGTTATTATGGTGTCTAAGTTGTTAATAGGTTAAGTAATGAAAGGTTTGAAAAGAATGGACGGATGATGGTCTTATGGTGTTTTGACGAATGTAATCAAGAGAATTAGTGGTGTTGAAGTTCTTGAGGAATAAAATATTGGAAGTAGGATTTAAGTTAGTCTTTGAACTCTTAATTTGGAAATATAGAGAATATTCTAAGAACCATGTTCGAAAATAATGTAGGTTATCAAGATATTTGTGTTAAAGGATTATATCATGCTAAATTGAGTCTAGTATCTAGGATGTGAATTATGTTGGAATTGAGAATTCATGTATGAGTAATTGTTAAAAAAAAAGAATCTTCTTGAAATGATTGGGTGAATTAA
This sequence comes from Gleditsia sinensis, assembly GCA_037074535.1. Classification (NCBI taxonomy): domain Eukaryota; kingdom Viridiplantae; phylum Streptophyta; class Magnoliopsida; order Fabales; family Fabaceae; genus Gleditsia; species Gleditsia sinensis. The sequence continues at coordinate 26,260,563 of CM073465.1, forward strand.
ATGGGATTGGCACAAGTTAGAATGAGGTGCTTTTGGAGATGTTAAAAGAAATAATTAAAAATTTTGACAATGAGTTTAATGGTGTTAATAAGTTGGTATAGAATTACTGTGATGAGGTAAGTTAGAATTATTAGGCATGTATCAATGGTACATAAATGTTATTAAAGGTTTGAAGGATTTAGTGCAACGTATGTTTAACATATTGATTAAAGAATTTGAGGACAAAAATAGATGATAGATTAAGACGATGATATCCAGGGGATGATATTGATATATGAAAAAAAAATGACTTGATAGAAGTTTAAAATAAGAAAAGATAGTTATCCAATATGAAGGTGAATCTGTTCCTTTATGTGTGTGTTTTCTTATATCGACCCATAGATATATCCATGCGGGCTAGAGTATATCAATTGAAGAACTTATGAGTGAAAGAAATCCTTATGGATAAGTTATATGGCAAAATCACTCAAGTGAATAGACATATTAAAAAGTAAAGATGTTATACATAAAAGATATCGTTAATTATTTAGGCAATAAGGTTGGTAACTCTGAATAATGCCTTAATTTCATTCCCTACATGTGGTAGGATGGATTGAAATTGGGGGACCGAATTTCTTAAGGGGGGAAGAATGTAACATCCCGTAATTTTTAGATATTTTCCTTATAAATTCTTCACCTTACATATATTCATAGAAATTATCTAACATTAATGGAATATGTAAAGAAAGAAAACCTAAGAGGAAATATTAGAAATAAACATGCTAAAGAAAGGTGAAATTCTTAGGTAAGGAAAGATAAATTTTTATGAAGTAAGTAAAGGTCTTAAAATTTCAAGAAGATCGGATTAGGGTAATTTTTCTTAATTTAAGAGCAAAAGTTACTAAGTTTAGTATCTCCACCCGTAATTGGGCTTTAACCTATGGACACTTCATATAGAGTTTTTCTACTTCACATGAATTTTTAGCAAGCCAATAGGATAGCCCAAGGATGAAATTAAACATAGACTTGAACTAGGATATAGAAATTGGACCGGTAGCCCAAAAATCATGAAAATGTGACCAAGCCCATTATGAAAGGAAGAATTTTAACCAAAGTAAGGAAAATGGCCAAGAATGAGCCCAAACCCAAGAGGAAAAATAAAAATAAAAATAAAATTAAAGTGATGAAATATTAGTGTAATCAAGATTAAGTGACATGGCATTAAGACAAAAATTTGGCAAGTGGTGTGATTTTACATTCATCATTTTGGCAAGTGGCATAATAATATAAGGCTTTAGGACAAAAACATCTATATCCTACATTCATAACTTTAGCAAGTGGGTAATAATAAATAGCATTATGACAAAACATAATTATCCTACACAAATAATTGTAGTTAAGTAAGGAAAATTCAAGGGTTAGAAATTTGCCACTTAAAAAGGCAAATCTATCATACTTGATTAAGACAAAAGAAAAAGGAAATGAATCCCTAAATCAAAGGGATCTTGCCCCATATCTTAAGAACATATCATCATAATTTTCAAAATACAAATCTCCTTTTTCTATGCATATCTTGACTAAGGAAGAGGAAGACAAGAACATAAGTTGTTTGTTTTCCAAAAATTCAACAAAGTGTATCCTAATTGTGATAAGGTAGACCCATGATCATGAAAGGTGAATTATTTGGTGGTCTAAATAAGAAAACCCACCCTTACAACATTATAATTTCGTCCAAGTGAGGGAGAGAAAAAAAATAGAAGCAAGGTAGAGTGAGGAAAGGAGAGGAAGAAAGGAAGAAAGAGGAAGGAGAAGCCTAGGGGACTAAGTGCTCCAGGTAAGTTTAACAATATTTCTTTTTGAAGAAAACCTTTGAAACTCATAATATTTATATGAGATTTTGATCTTAGAACTTTGATGATTGGTCATGGATGTTGCTATATCATGTTGCATATTGATCTTGCATGTGATGTATGTTTGAATACTTAGGTTGGTGTAGATAGTTCTGCATGGGTATGGCTATGGTTGACAGAATTTTAAGCTTCGGTATTTTAATTTCTGGGAACAATCTATAAGGAATTAAAATAAATGGTTAACATAAGAATTAAAGATATATTTGTCACGGAGTTTCACCCACTGTAATCATTCCATTTGGAGTCCATATGAGGTTGCTATGGTCTGATTAGTAGTCAAAGGTCAGAAAATGAATCATCAGGGAAGAATATGTTAGGATAGCTTCGGTAATTTAATTGCTGGGAATTATTGGTAGGGAATTAAAATAAATGGTTAACATAAGAATTAAAGATATGTGTGTCATGGATGTTTATCCACTGGAATCATTCAATTTGGAGTTCACATGTGGTAGATATGGTCCGATTTGTAAGCCAAGGTCAGAAAATGGTTCATCAGGGAAGATTATGTTAGGACAGCTTTTGTATTTTAATTTCTGGGAACAATCTATAAGGAATTAAAATAAATGGTTAACATAAGAATTAAAGATATATCTGTCGCGGATTTTCACCCACTGGAAGCATTCCATTTGGAGTCCATATGAGGTAGCTATGGTTTGATTAGTAGTCAAAGGTCAGAAAATGAATCATCAGGGAAGAATATGTTAGGATAGCTTCGGTAATTTAATTTCTGGGAATTATTGGTTGGGAATTAAAATAAATGGTTAACATAAGAATTAAATATATGTGTGTCATGGATGTTTAGCCACTGGAATCATTCAATTTGGAGTTCACATGTGGTAGATATGGTCCGATTAGTAAGCCAAAGTCAGAAAATGGTCCATTAGGGAAGATTATGTTAGGACAGCTTTTGTATTTTAATTTCTGGGAATTATATGTATGGAATTAAAATAAATGGTTAACATGAACGTTATATATCTATGTCTCATGGAAATATATCCACTGGAATTATGCAATTTGGAGTTCATATGTGGTAGATATGATCCGATTAGTAAGCAGAGGTCAGAAAATGTTTATTCAGGGAAGAGTATGTTATTAATGCTTTAGTTTTTGAATTTTTGGGAATATTCTGTAGGGAATTAAAATAGCGCGCCAACATAACAATTATAGATATATGGCTCATAGAATTGTACCAACTGGAATAACTCAATTTGGAGTTCCAATTTGGGAGATATGGTCTAATTATTCTGTAAAGGTCAGAACCTATCCGAGAAGAACTATCCTGTACTTTAAGGGAGTAATATCACCTTCGTTTCTTAATTTTTCGCTACAATGTTCAACATAATAGTTTTAGATAATTGTTTTATCTTGAAATGGACACCAAGATCACCTACATCAGAGTTAAATTGAGGGAGTTATGCTCTGATTAGTAAGAGAAGGTTAGATAGGATGAAAACCTGCATCAAGAAAATAAAGAAATAAAATTAGGATTTAAAAAAGAAGATGAATCTTAATAAATGACTAGTATAGCCATAGTCATTGCCATTGTATGAACTTCTTACCATCTTAAGTGTGAAAGTTTGACATGGAAATATTTTATAAAGTGATATTTGAAATGGTTATGTTCATGGCATGATTACCAATGATTTATGGTAATAGTTATATTTTGATGAACATACTTGTTATTGAAAGCATATTTTTGGCTAACATTGTGAAAAGAAAAGAAATGAGCACGGTCACATGGCAATCCATGTGGTGCACCAGTAGGGGACGCCCTACCAACGGTTATGATCATGATAATGAGAAAATAAAGAGAAAGTAGGCCATGTCGGACGGAGCGAGAAAAGCCCGTACCGGAGAGTAGAGGATACTCACCCTGACCGGGGTAGCTTGAAATGAGAATAAGTTGATGGCCATCATATGATATTTTGAAAATGGTTAATCCTGTCATACATATCATTACAGTATGATTCTTATGTGCATAGATATAATGCATTCATGTGACCAAAGATATTTTCTGTAGTTTATACAGCTGAACATGACGTGATGAGCTTTACTGATGATAATTTATTGTTGAACTTACTGGGATTTAATTCTCACTATATTTCCATATCATGTTCAGAAAATTATTTATGCAGCTTTTGTTTCTAAGGCTCTGGCTTTTAGTGCACATTGGATTGAGTTACTTTATGTTGGGAAGATTTCAGAATCAAATAAGATGTTTGTGGTCGAGTTGGCTCAGATCCCGGTGAAGGTGCAACCACCCGCACCTGTATCTCCGGAATTGGTCAACCAAAATAAACAAGATGTAAATATCTATCTGTTTGATATGTTATACGTATGTTTTGATTAATGACATGTATGTGAACTCAATATTGTATAATAATAAAAAAAAAGGTTGTTACAGCGTGCTTGGTGGCATGCAACACGGCCAGGCTGTGTTCTGTGCAAGAAGCTGTAGAAAACCCAGAAACCAGCCTGAAGCACGGCCGTGCTTCGGGGTCCGTACTGAACGTAAAAATTAGGGTTTTGGCTGCCCAAACTGATATATATGCAGGGGGATGCACAGCAGAAAAATGGATGACCGAAAAAGACACTGGGGAATCAGTTTTTAGGCTTAGGAAACACCTCAGGATTAGGTTTAGAGTAGGATTAAACTTCAATTTATGTTCTTAGAGTAGTTTGACATTGATTCAAGCTTTGTATTTCATAGTTACATTCAGCATCCAGGTTTTATATCTCCATCCTTACTTCTACTTCTTCTTCTACTCCATTCTCTTAGTTTGTATTGAACAATTATGATTTGTTTAATGAATTTGATTTTATTTTCTATTTCTATTATGCTTAAGTAGTTTTGATCTAGGGTTTCGGTAAACCTAATTATGATATGATGATACTATGTTGAATTGAATTAATGGAACCCTAATTGTGTTATACATGGTTAATTAGGATTAGCTATTAAGCATTGGTTATATGAGTTGATGAATGTTTGGCCATTATTTATCACGTCTTAGGATATTAGTTGATGGACTGAAAGGTGAGAACTAATACCTGAACCTAATAGTTAATTAGGCATATCTTAATCACGAAAGTAGTTTAAGATTCTCTAGAAATGAATCAATTAATGGGCACGAGAAAACTGATTAATTGTATTCCATGGTTGGCATAGAACTTAATGGACCTAGGTTGAACTAAGAACCACGAAAGTAGGTAATTGGATTAACCTAGGTACGATTAGTAATGCTTGAAAGAGGTTGCTAGTTAATTAAGGCTAAACCATCCCAATAACCTAGATAATTGCAATTAGAGGTATAAATTGGATGTTGAATATCATAAGTGTGGTGAACCGTAACCCTAGGCTTTGTTTATTTGGTTATTTGCATCTATTTAATTATGACACTCTCTGGTCGATTTACATCAATTTAGATAGCATATTTTGTGAAATTCTAGTAGTTGACATTATTTTCTGTGGGATACAATCCATACTCGCTGGACTAGCTACAGCTACGCCGTGTGCTTGCGGTATTTGGTAAAACATACACACAACAGTACTTGGTTACATTCTCTTGTGTTTATAAAACCTAAAAGTCAAACCAAAGCTTAATAAAATTCCAATAGCTAATGAGTTTCCTGAAGTATTTCCACCAGATATTCCAAGCTTACCTCCCGAGAGAGAGATAGAGTTCTCTATTGATCTCCTACCTGGGATGGGGCCTACCTCTAGCACCTTATAGAATGGCCTCGAAGGAACTACAGGAACTCAAGAAAAAGTTAGAGGAATTGTTAGACAAGCAATTTATTATACCAAGGGTATCACCTTAGGGAGCTCCGGTATTATTTGTTAAGAAGAAAGACGGGAGCCTAAGACTATGCATAGATTACAGACAGTTGAATAAGGTGACTGTAAAAAATAAGTACCCTCTCCCTAGGATAAATGATTTATTAGATCAATTGAAGGGAGCCTCCATCTTTTCTAAAATTGACATGAGATTAGGATACCATCAGATTGGGATCAAGGAGGAGGATGTACCAAAAATAGCTTTCATAACTAGGTATAGGCACTATGAGTTTCTCGTAATGCCCTTCGGGTTGACAAATGCACCTGTAATTTTTTATGGATTACATGAATTGCATTTTTCGACCCTACCTAGATCATTTTGTTGTAGTGTTCATTGATGACATCTTGATATACTCTAAGATTGAGAAAGAACATGAACAACATCTCTAAATCGTGTTGTAAGTACTGAAAGAGAAAAAGTTGTATGCCAAATTGGAGAAGTGTGGATTTTGGTTGACAGAGATAAAGTTTCTCGAACATGTCATCTCCAATAGAGGGATAGCTGTAGACCCTAGCAAGACAGAAGCAGTGATTTAGTAGGAAATTCCAAAGATAGTTAAAAAAGTCAAAAGTTTCTTGGGTTTGGCAGGATACTACAGGAAGTTTATACAAAAATTCTCTTGTATAGCCTTGCTATTGACTAAATTGACTAGGAAGATAAGTCCTTTCAAATGGACTCATCAATGTGAAGCTCGTTTTCAGGAGTTTAGGACAAGATTGACCACTTTTCCTATTTTAATTATTCCAGACCCCACAAGACATTTTGAAGTGTATAGTAACGCTTCAAAGAAAAGGCTAGGGTGTGTGCTAATGCAAGACAAGAGAGTAGTTACTGACGCCTCTAGGCAACTAAGACCTTATGAAGGAAATTATCCAACCCATGATCTTGAATTTGCAGCCATGGTGTTTGCCTTAAAGATTTTGCGACACTATTTGGACGGGGCAACATTTGAAGTATATTGTGATCACAAGAGTTTTAAGTACCTTTTCGATTAGAAGGAGTTAAATATGAGGCAACGAAGATGTGTAGAATTTCTCAATGATTATAAGTTTGAGAGAAAGTATCATCCAAGAAAGGAAAATGTTGTATCTGATGCCTTGAATCAAAAATCTCTACACATGGGTTAAATGATATTGTATGAGTTGTAGATGCTAGAGGAGTTTCGAAATTTGAAGCTAGTCACTGCTCTTAACCCAAATAAGCTAAGTCTCAATGGGTTGAGTTTAAAGTGTAATCTTAGAGCCAAGATTAAATAGGCTCAAGTTCACGACCAATACTTATAGGATCACAAAGAACATGATGATTTTTCTGTCTTAGAAGATAGAGTAATCATATATCGAGGAAGGGTTTGTGTCCCTCAAGAACAAGATTTGAGGACTAAGATCTTTCAGGAAGCACATCAGATTAAGTACACATCCCATCCTAGACCCATTAAAATGTATCAAGACTTAAAGATGTACTGGTGGCCAAGGATGAAAAAGGACATTGCTGAGTTTATTGCAAAATGTTTAATTTGTCTGAAGTTAAAGATATATCATCAAAAGCCAACAGGATTTCTACAACCTCATAAGATCCTTAAATGGAAATACGACAATATTTTGATGGACTTTGTGGTAGGCTTACTGATAACTTCAATTTATTGCAAATTATATGTGCTTTTCGAGTATGTTTACGGTGCTGTTTTGATTTATTAAGCACTCTTATTTCCAAATTTAATTGAATGTGTTGACTCCCTTAGATACAAGATCATCCACCTTGTTTGCTGTGACAATTTAGTATGCATATGCGGCAATCATGGCAGTAAACCGAGTGATATTGAGTGAGATGGGCCCTTTTAATACTATGCATATTATGGGAAACTGATTCTGTTTGATATGGTGCAGGTGGCAAGGGAGCAGAGTTATGCAGTAGGTGCAGCCACCACCTAGCAGGAGAAAGTAGCAACCAGTTGACACTGCAGGCTGATGGTTGGTACAGAACGGTCTCTACTACTGAAAGTGGAGAAAAAGACTGCACGAAGAGATGCTGGCTACAGAGCAGGGAGAATGTCAGCATAACCAGGCTGGAACCACAAGGCCTAACTATAAAAAGGGTAGAAAGCAGAGTACAGAGGAGAGGATGCTATGGGGGGGAAGAAGAAAAATACACAGAGACAAAATCCAAAAATCCCTGACGGGAGAGGATTGTGAGAAACACCTCAGCCTAGGGTGCACTGACTCTGCATGGTGAAGCATTGGAACAAGAGAGAGTCTGTAGTTCTAGAATTTCCTTGATCCCTGTTGAGATTTACACTGTTGGCAAGAAACTGCATCTGTTGTTTTATTGTTAGTTGTATTACTCTAGATGCATACCAGTACTTTTCTCATGTCTCTAACCAGTGTAGCTATGAGGTTGGGCTAGTTTTCAGCTAGGGTTGTAGAAGGGTTATAATGAACACATGCACATTTTTAGTTATCAACGATTTGCTGCAGCATTGCTGTAACATTCAACTGTGTGTATATTTTAATTTCTCCTAATAATAGAAGTTTGATAGAGGAATATTAAGGCCAATATTCACCTGGAAGGGTAGTGGAGGCTAGAAAAAGAGTTGAATGTGTGGGGTCAGCCAATATAGGGATATATGGTTACCCCATTAGCCCAATAGTTAGCACTTCATGCACAATTCAGGGGTTAGGATTCATGCAAGGATGTGTGTGTCCGAACCCCAAAATTACAGGGAATGGAAGTTTGGAAAGACCCTATTAAAGAATAAATTTGGCACTGAGAAAATTGCTGCACCCTAGAGCAAATATGAGTGCTATAGTTCATGGTAACCTTGAAGCAACCCTAGGCCACCTAATATCATTTTCTTTTACTCCCTAGTACCCCTCGTCTTAATTATAGTCGTATTCAGTTGTTCTACCTCTATATAAATTTTGTGAACCAACTTATTTTTACTACAGCATTTCACACGTCAAAATTCTCTATAATAGTTTTAGTTCACTCCTCGTGGAACGATACTCACTCATCATTTTATTACTTGGTCACGACACGTGTACTTGCGTTCTGACATTGCATTCATCTTGCAACACCAACAAGTTTTTGGAGCCGTTGCCAGGGAGTGTCAACTTGAGAATTATTATTAGTTATTTGACTGTGTGAAGTATCCTATCTATTAGCCACTCTAGTGTCTTGTTGGACAAGTAAACGCAGTGCATGAGCAGGGCTGACAGGGAGCTTCTACCTCTAGATCCAGAGATAGAAAGAACGCTTTTAAGAAGGAGAGGACAGCTAGGACCTCAACCGTAGGCAGAAATGGCCAATCAGAATAGTGCAGACAACATGGATGATAGAGATAGGGTATTAAATGCTTATGTTCAACCAAACCTGAATAGGTTGAACCCGAGCATTGTGAGACCAGAAATCGATGCTCTTCATTTTGAGCACAAGCTAGTAATGTTCCAAATGCTGCAGACTACAGGGCAGTTCAATGGAATGCCTACAGAGGACCCTCACCTTCATTTTGAGCTCAAGCCAGTAATGTTCCAAATTGCTAACTTGAGCGATTTGGCAGAGAAATTTTTGCTAAAATACTTTCCACCCACCAAGAATGCCAGATTGAGGAATGACATCACATCTTTCTAGTAACTGGAAGGTGAATCATTGTATAAGACCTGAGAGAGGTATAAAGAGCTGTTACGGAGATGCCCCCATCATGGAATCCCTTACTGCATTCAGATGGAGACCTTTTACAATGGCATTAATGCTTAAACCCGCACCACAGTGGATGTAGCAACTAATGGGGCACTATTGTCCAAAACATATAATGAAGTGCATGAGCTGCTCGAAAAGATGGCCAGCAACAACTATCAATGGCCAATGGACAAAGTTTCGACTGGAAAAAAAATAGCAGGCATGCATGACGTGAGTGAAGTTACTTCTCTCACAGCCCAATTAGCTTCACTAGTTAATGTCTTAAAAAACCAGCAATTGACCCACCCTCAAGCAGCTAATGCAGCCCAAGAGAATGGATCATCTTGTGTACTGTGCAACGGACCCCATCTATTTGAAACTTGTCCCTCAATGTAACAACCTTTTTTTTTCCTTTATTATTATACAATATTGAGTTCACATACATGTCATTAATCAAAACAGACGTATAACATATCAAACACATATATATTTACATCTTGTTTATTTTGGTTGACCAATTCCGGAGATACAGGTGCGGGTGGTTGCACCTTCACCGGGATCTGAGCCAACTCGACCACAAACATCTTATTTGATTCTGAAATCTGCCCAACATAAAGTAACTCGATCCAATGTGCACTAAAAGCCAGAGCCTTAGAAAGAAAAGCTGCATAAATAATTTTCTGAACATGATATGGAAATATAGTGAGAATTAAATCCCAGTAAGTTCAACAATAAATTATCATCAGTAAATCTCATCACGTCATGTTCAGCTGTATAAACTACAGAAAATATCTTTGGTCACATGAATGCATTATATCTATGCACATAAGAATCATATTGTAATGATATGTATGATATGATTAACTATTTTCAAAATATCATATGATGGCCATCAACTTATTCTCATTTCAAGCTACCCCGGTCAGGGTGAGTATCATCTACTCTCCAGTACGGGCTTTTCTCGCTCCGTCCGACATGGCCCACTTTCTCTTTCTTTTCTCATTATCATGATCATAACCGTTGGTAGGGCGCCCCCTACTGGTGCACCACACGGATTGCCATGTGACCGTGCTCATTTCTTTTCTTTTCACAATGATAGCCAAAAATATGCTTTCAATAACAAGTATGTTCATCAAAATATAACTATTACCATAAATCATTGGTAATCATGCCATGAACATAACTATTTCAAATATCACTTTATAAAATATTTCCATGTCAAAATTTCATACTTAAGATGGTAAGAAGTTCATACAATGGCAATGGCTATGGCTATACTAGTCATTTATTAAGATTCATCTTCTTTTTTAAATACTAATTTTATTTCTTTATTTTCTTGATGCAGGTTTTCATCCTATCTAACCTTCTCTTACTAATCAGAGTATAACTCCCTCAATTTAACTCTGATGTAGGTGATCTTGGTGTCTATTTCAAGATAAAACAATTATCTAAAACTATTATGTTGAACATTGTAGTGAAAAATTAAGAAACAAAGGTGATATTACTCCCTCAATGTACATGATAGTTCTTCTCGGATAGGTTCTGACCTTTACTGACTAATTAGACCATATCTACCAAATTGGAACTCCAAATTGCGTTATTCCAGTTGGTAAAAATCCATAAGCCATATATCTATAATTGTTATGTTGGCGCGCTATTTTAATTCCCTACAGAATATTCCCAGAAATTCAAAAACTAAAGCATTAATAACATACTCTTCCCTAAATAAACATTTTCTGACCTCTGCTTACTAATCAGATCATATCTACCTCATATGAACTCCAAATTGCATAATTCCAGTGGGTATATTTCCATGAGACATAGATATATAACTTTCATGTTAACCATTTATTTTAATTCCATACAGCTAATTCCCAGAAATTAAAATACAAAAGCTATCCTAACATAATCTTCCCTGATGAACCATTTTCTGACCTTGGCTTACTAATCGGACCATATCTACCACATGTGGACTCCAAATTGAATGATTCCAGTGGTTAAAAATCCATGACACACATATCTTTAATTCGTATGTTAACCATTTATTTTAATTCCCTACCAATAATTCCCAGAAATTAAATTACCGAAGCTATCCTAACATATTCTTCCCTGATGATTCATTTTCTGACCTTTGACTACTAATCAGAACATATCTACCACATGTGGACTCCAAATTGAATGATTCCAGTGGCTAAAAATCCATGACACACATATCTTTAATTCTTATGTTAACCATTTATTTTAATTCCCTACCAATAATTCCCAGAAATTAAATTACCGAAGCTATCCTAACATATTCTTCCCTGATGATTCATTTTCTGACCTTTGACTACTAATCAGACCATAGCTACCTCATATGGACTCCATATGGAATGATTCCAGTGGGTAAAAATCCGTGACACATATATCTTTAATTCTTATGTTAACTATTTATTTTAATTCCTTATAGATTGTTCCCAGAAATTAAAATACCGAAGCATAAAATTCTGTCAACCATAGCCATACCCATGCAGAACTATCTACACCAACCTAAGTATTCAAACATACATCACATGCAAGATCAATATGTAACATGATATAGCAACATCCATGATCAATCATCAAAGTTCTAAGATCAAAATCTCATATAAATATTATGAGTTTCAAAGGTTTTCTTCAAAAAGAAATATTGTTAAACTTACCTGGAGCACTTAGTCCCCTAGACTTCTCCTTCCTCTTTCTTCCTTTCTTCCTCTCCTTTCCTCACACTACCTTGCTTCTATTTTTGCTCTCCCTCACTTGGACGAAATCCTAATGTTGTAAGGGTGGGTTTTCTTATATAGACCACCAAATAATTCACCTTTCATGATCATGGGTCTACCTTATCACAATTAGGATACACTTTGTTGAATTTTTGGAAAACAAACAACTTATGTTCTTGTCTTCCTCTTCCTTAGTCAAGATATGCATAGAAAAAGGAGATTTGTATTTTGAAAATTAAGATGATATGTTCTTAAGATATGGGGCAAGATCCCTTTGATTTAGGGATTCATTTCCTTTTTCTTTTGTCTTAATCAAGTATGATAGATTTGCCTTTTTAAGTGGCAAATTCCTAGCCCTTGAATTTTCCTTACTTAACTAAAATTATTTGTGTAGGATAATGATGTTTTGTCATAATGCTATGTATTATTACCCACTTGCTAAAGTTATGAATGTAGGATATAGATGTTTTTGTCCTAAAGCCTTGTATTATTATGCCACTTGCCAAAATGATGAATGTAGAATCACACCACTTGCTAAATTTTTGTCTTAATGCCATGTCACTTAATCTTGATTACACCAATATTTCATCACTTTAATTTTATTTTTATTTTTTTCCTCTTGGGTTTGGGCTCATTCTTGCCCATTTTCCTTACTTTGGTTAAAATTCTACCTTTCATAATGGGCTTGGTCACATTTTCATGATTTTTGGGCTACCGGTCCAATTTCTATATCCTAGTCCAAGTCTATGTTTTATTTCTTCCTTGGGCTATCCTATTGGCTTGCTAAAAATTCATGTGAAGTAGAAAAACTCTATATGAAGTGTCTATAGGTTAAAGCCCAATTACGGGTGGAGATACTAAACTTAGTAACTTTTGCTCTTAAATTAAGAAAAATTACCCTAATCCGATCTTCTTGAAATTTTAAGACCTTTACTTACTTCACAAAAATTTATCTTTCTTTACCTAAGAATTTCACCTTTCTTTAACATGTTTATTTCTAATATTTCGTCTTAGGTTTTCTTTCTTTACCTATTCCATTAATATTAGAACATTTCTATGCATATATGTAAGGTGAAGAATTTCTAAGGAAAATATCTAAAAATTACGGGATGTTACACTCAAACCCAGAGTCAGTGTGCTATGTGAGAAATATGAATCGCAATAACAATCCTTACTCCAATACGTATAACCCAGGATGGAGGTAACACCCCAATTTTTTCTGGAGTAACTATGGTACGGGACAGGGGAGCAACTCTGCTCCATAAAGACCACAGGCCCCCCTGGCTTTCAGTAGCAAAGACAACAGCTTAGTGAAACCCTCACTTCACTGGAATCCCTGCTGAAGGAATATATGGCAAGAAATGATGCTATGATCTAGAGTCAAGTGGACTCATTACGGAATCTGGAAACCCAAGTGGGACAGCTTGCCAATGAACTAAAAAGCAGACCTCCAGGGACACTTCCAAGCAATACTGAAGTCCTTAGGAGAGAAGGGAAAGAGCACTACAAGGCTATAGCCTTGAGAAGTGGGAAGTTGGTGGAAGCACCAAAAGCAAAAGTGAAGGACCAGAAAGACCCCACTGTACCCCTGGAGAAGAAGAAAGACAAGCAAAAGCAAAAGAAGGAGGTAAGTGAGGAAGCAGTCATCTTTGGAGAAAATGTTGTAGCTATGCCACAGCAAAATACTGCAGCTTTACCACAGCAAAACATGCAGCAAACTAAGTTGCCTCCCCTCTTTCCTCAACGATTCCAGAAACAGCAGAATGACCAGCAGTTTAAAAGATTCCTGGATGTTCTGAAACAACTGCACATCAACATCCCTTTGGTGGAAGCACTAAAGCATATGCCAAATTATGAAAAGTTTATGAAGGACATCCTGACTAAGAAGAAAAGATTTGGTGAGTTTGAGACTGTTGCTCTCACACGGGAATGCAGTGTTGTGCTGCAAAATAAATTGTAACCCAAACTCAAGGATCTAGGCAATTTCACCATACCTTGTTCTATCGGGAACCAGTATTTTGGCAAGGCACTTTGTGACTTGGGAGCAAGCATCAACCTCATGCCAATGGCCATATTTAAAAAGCTAGGAATTGGAGAAGCAAGGTCTACCACAGTCTCACTGCAACTGGAAGACAGATCCATTGCACATCCAGAAGGAAAAATCGAGGATGTCCTGGTTAAGGTGGAAAAATTCATCTTCCCAGTAGACTTTATAATACTGGACTATAAAGCTGATGCAAAGGTACCAATTATTTTGGGCAGACCATTCCTAGCAACTGGCCGGACATTAATTGATGTTTAAAAAGGGGAATTAACCATGATAGTCCAGGATGAGCAGGTTACATTCAATGTACTTCAAACTATGAAGTTTCCTAGTGAAGAAGAGGAATGTTCGATTGTGTCTATGATAGACACATTAGCATCAAAGCAGTTAGAAAAATGATGCAAGGGCCCATCACCAATAGTATGGACAGACAACTCAGATTCAGAAGGGGAAGACGAGAAAGAATGGGCCTGGATTGATGTCAGGCATGGCATTGGGAAGCAGGGGCCAATGCAGGAGCCATTAGATGTGTCCCCACCAAAATCAAGGCTGCTAAAGGCATCAGTGGAGGAGCCACCAATCTTGGAGCTAAAGCCACTCTTCCTGTGGTCATCTCAGTACTCTTGATAGGAGAACAAGAGGAGAAACTAGTCCTGACATTGAAGAAATTTAGAAAGGCTATTGGTTGGACCCTTGCTGATATTAAGGGAATAAGCCTCTCATTTTGCATGCACAAAATCCTTTTGGAGAGCAATGAAAAAGAATCCATAGAACCCCAACGGAGGCTCAACCCAATAATGAAGGAGGTGGTAAAGAAGGAAATCATCAAGTGGCTAGATGCTGGAATTATCTACCCCATATCAGACAGTTCCTGGGTGAGTCCAGTCCAATGTGTTCCTAAGAAATGGGGTATGACTATGGTGGAAAATGAAAACAATGAGCTCATCCCCACCAAGGTTGTGACTGGTTGGAGGATTTGCATGGAATATCGAAGATTGAACAAAAGCACCAGGAAAGATCATTTCCCTCTTCCATTCATCGACCAAATGCTAGATAGACTTGCGGAAAGGGAATACTATTGTTTCATATACGAGTATTCAGGGTACAACCAGATTGCTAATACACCTGAAGATCAACATAAGACCATATTCACATGTCCTTATTGTACCTTTGCATTTTGAAGAATGCCATTCAGGCTTTGCAATGCTCTAGCAACGTTTCAGCGATGTATAATGGCAATTTTCACAAACATGGCTGAGTAGTTTGTAGAAATTTTCATGGATGACTTCTCAGTCTTCGGGGACTCTTTCGACCTATGTTTGGAAAACCTTGCTAAAGTCTTACAACAGTGTGAGGAAACAAAGTTGGTGCTGAACTGGGAGAAATGCCAGTTTATGGTAAATGAGAGGATTGTGCTGGGACATAAAGTTTCTCAAGAAGGCCTTGAGGTTGACAAGGCCAAGGTGGAAATCATAGAGAAGCTGCCTCCTCCCACCTCTATCAAGGGCATTCGATGCTTCCTAGGCCATGCAGGATTTTATAGGAGGTTCATTAAAGACTTCTCCAAGGTTGTCAAACCTCTATGCAGTTTGCTAGAGAAGGACAGAATTTTCTATTTTGATTAAAACTGTATGACAACATTCTGTTATCTCAAGAAGAAATTGAGTACAGCCCCAATTATCGTGGCACCGAACTGGACCTCACCATTTGAGCTAATGTGTGATGCTAGTGAAGCAGCATTGGGAGCTGTCCTCGGGCAGCTTAAGAACAAGCTTTTTCATTCTATATATTACGCAAGCAAAACGCTGCAAGGGGCCCAGCTAAACTACATAGTGACAGAAAAGGAGTTGCTTGTAGTAGTTTTCACCTTTGAAAAATTTAGATCATATCTGGTAGGAGCAAAAGTGATAGTGCACACGGACCATTCTACCATCAAACACCTGGTTAAAAAGAAGGATTCCAAGCCCAAGCTCATTAGGTGGGTGCTTTTGCTTCAGGAATTCGACCTGGAGATCAGGGATGGAAAAGGAACTGAAAATCAAGTGGCAGACCATCTTTCCAGACTGGAAGGGGACAGCTCAGGAGCAGATGAAATTAATGAGAGATTCCCAGATGAACAATTCTACCTCTTGTCCCAAGATGGTGTGCCATAGTATGCTGACTAGGTAAATTACCTTGTGAGTGACATGCTCCCACCAGACTTGACATTACAACAGAAGAAGAAATTTCTGCATGAGGTGAACTCATACTACTAGGATGAACCATAGCTTTTCAAGCAATGCACTGATTAGATGATAAGAAGATGCATCCCCAACGAAGAGATGGAGCAAATCTTACAGCAATGCCATGCTTCCCCCTATGGAGGCCACTTTGGAGGAGTGAAGACTGCGAACAAGGTACTACAGGCCAGGTTCTACTGGCTTTCTCTAGTCAAGGACTCCCACTCCTTCGTGATGTAATGCGACCGGTGCCAGAGGATAGGAAATATATCTAAAAGACATGAAATGCCACTAAACAACATCCTAAAGGTCGAATTATTTGATGTGTGGGGAATAGATTTCATGGCCCCATTCCCTTTGAGTTTTGGGAACCAATACATCCTAGTAGCCGTAGACTATGTATCAAAATGGGTGGAAGCGAGTGCATCTCAAACTAATGAGGGAAGGGTGGTGACCAGGTTTTTGAAGAACCAATTCAGAGCACTACTTGCTAAATATGGAGTAAGGCACAAGGTGGCAACACCCTATCACCCACAAACTAGTGGGCAAGCTAAAGTCTCCAACAAAGAAATCAAGAGAATCCTGGAGAAAACAGAAGGCCCCACGAGGAAGGATTGGTCCTCGAGGTTGGATGATGCATTATGGACCTATAGAACAGCCTATAAAATGCCACTGGGTATGTCACCATACAAGTTGGTGTTCGGAAAGGCTTGTCATCTACTAGTAGAGCTAGATCATCGAGCATATTGGGCAGTGAAGAAGCTAAACCTGAATCTGGAAGCTGCTGGTGAGAAAAGGATGCTACAACTAAATGAGCTGGATAAATTTTGTGGTCAGGCTTATGAGAACACCAAACTATACAAGGAGAAAGCAAAGCAATGGCATGACAAGAAGATACGACCAAGGAACTTCGAAGTGGGACAGAGAGTATTATTGTACAACTCCAGGCTGACCTTGTTTCCTGGGAAATTGAAATCTCATTGGTCTGGTCCCTTCCGAATTAGCAAGGTTTTCCCTTTTGGAACTGTTGAACTGGAAGAAGAAAAGGAAGGGAGGACATTCAGGGTTAACGGACAAAGAGTGAAGCACTACCTGGGAGGTGATGTGGATAGACAACACACCTCAATCCATCTGCAAGAGGGATGAACAGGGAAGAAGTCAGGCTATTGACTCTAAAACAAGCACTCATGGGAGGCAACCCATGTTTAAATTTATTGTTGTTTAATTTGACAGTTTTTAGATAACTTAAATTGTGAATCTAATAGCGTTTGTGTTTGTTACACAGGTTGGGAAACATAGCAGTTTGCAGGGCAGTTCTTGCTTTACTGTAGCAAAATTGTGTGGAAGTTAGTCTTTGCTTTGCTGTAGAAAGATTATGAGCAAGCCACCTATGCTGTAGCAAAATCATAGGCAAGCCAGTTTTTGCTACAAAAGTTGCTGCAACAAATGCGTTCAGCCCTAAATAAAGGAGTCCCCCTCTATCAAAAAAAAAAGAGACAATTGTTAAAAGCAAAAATGGGGGCAGGAAAATTGGCAGAAACCCATAAGTCATGAACCCACGTCCCTACCCCCCCCTCATTACACCCCTGCACACAACACCCTCTGCATCTCCCTCAACCCCTTCACATTCCCGGAACTCTCCCGTAAACCCCCTTCATACCAAAAGACCTACATTTCCTATCCCCACAACCAACAATGTCGAGGGTTAAGACTGTGGCAAGGAAGGTGACCAAAATGAAGAAATTCACCTCCGAGGAGAGCAAGCAGAGGCACGGTGAAGAAATCCTGCTACGAAGTTTCTGCGCAGAAAAGTGTTTCATCTTCACCACAATGGAGGATTTGGGACTACCAATGTACGTTGCAGCTATGGTCAAGGAGAGGGGATGGGAAACTTTTGCCAGTCACCCACGAACTGCCCTCATCCCTCTGGTAAGGGAATTCTACGCTAACTTTTCGTAAGACAATGAGAAGTGGTTAAGAGTCAGGGAGACTCGTGTTCGGTTTTACCAAGCCTCCATTAACAAGGCTTATAATCTCCCGGATACAAAAGAAGAGTACGAAGAAAATCTAAAGGCTCTGAAGGACCATGACTAAGATGCAATGCTCACCCGGGTGTGCATCCCAGGCACCAGCTGGGACAGATCTCCACAAGGTGCCACTACCATCAATCGAATCTCCCTGGTACCTGCAGTGAAGGTGTGGTACCACTTTCTCAAAACTTGCCTTTTGCCCTCCACACATGGGCAAACGGTGAGCAAGGACAGGGTAGCAATGGTGAATGCTATCATCTCGAGTCGCCCTATTAATGTGGCCAGAGTTATCAGTGAACAAATTGAAGGGTGTGTAAACTGGAGAAAAGGAAGCTTACTCTTCCCTTCCCTCATCACTCTGCTGTGCCAGAATAGTCAAGTGCCAATCTCAATTGACAAGGAGGCACTAAAGGGGGCAGCCCTATTAGCAGCATCACCATTGCCTGGATTGTCCAAGAGAAAGCTGCTTTAGACCCACCAGCTGCCCCATAAACACCTCCACCCACGGCAGACCAAGCTGCATCCACTTCGGCCCCTCACCCAGCAGACCAGACTTTGCAACTCTTACTTCAGCAGCAAAACACAATCTTGAAGTAGCAATCTCTACTCTTCAAGAACCAACACACCTACTGGCAGTATCAACAGCAGAAGGACATTGCCCTCCAGAGAACACTTGAGCAAATTTTTGGGCAATTTTACCATTTCCCATACTTCCCCTCAGAAATACTGCACTACACGATTGAGGAAGAGGAGAGAACCCCAAAACCTCATTCAAAAGGGGGCCAGGAGTCTCAAGACTCTTCCCACAGCCACGAGCAGTAGCATTTCCCACCACAGCCTCATGAAACCATAGAGTCTTTGGGGGATCATGATCCTCTAGCAAAGAGGGCAGCTACCATCAAGAAGGGGAAGGGCAAACTCCAGAGCCTGCAAAGATCAACATAATGAAGGAGTGGACTTCGAAGCTCCTCAAAGTCTTCTGAGGGTCAATGCCACTAGGTTGTTGCAGTATCCCTGCAAGCACCCTCAGGAAGTTCCCTTATCTCCTATTCCCTCTCTATAGTTTTAAAATTTTTGTTACTCAGCTCATGTTTTTCATTGGTGTCTCTTATGGTTTTGGCAATAAAATTAGCAGTAGGGACACTGCTCATCATTAAGTTTGGGGGGTGTGATATAGATTACCTAAATATTTGCTATGGCATCTGCTGGGGAATTGAATTAGTATTGTTTTAGTTATTGCTGTAATATTTGTTGTAGCATTGGACTTGGACCTGTCTAATTTGGGTTTTTGCTTATTTGTGCTTTGGCTTATTTTTGCTTCTGCCTGACTGTGTTGGATAACATAGTACTATTACTTGCGGTTGTCTATCTTACTGTTTGTTTTAGGTATATATGAAAAAATGAGGAATATAGAGAGAGATGAGTCTGCACATTTCATAACCTGCTGTAGTTCTGAGATACTCCATGAGGAGGATTGGTAATTTCACTAAAAACCAGAAAAGGAGATCTATACACTTACCCAATCACACACAGAACCTTCTTCTAATGAACACAGGACCATGGGTAGTTTGGCAAGAGACATTTGGTGATTTTTCAGAAATTGGATTTAAGTTTTTAGAGCTAATATTGAGAGTCTTCTACGAAATTATGAAAGAGGCATAAGCTTATTGTCAGAAAGGCTTAAGTTTGGGGTAAAGTAGAGGAAAAGAGAGAAATGTGGACACTCCAATGCCTCTGTAGTTCCTTAGTAACCAGGGGTATGCATGAGCTCCATGTGTACCCTTGCGTAAAATAGGGACATAGAGTATGAGTGGCATGCTACTTAAAGGTGATAGGCTGAGTAACTGGGTGCCTGCATCTTACATGTTGGCATTTGCATCAAAAGGCACTAATGACCTATGCTAGAATAATATCTATGCTGTAAAAAAAAACAGAGAAAGGAAATCAGTGAGCTACCCCCATATTTGTTGCCCTAGCTGTGCCTATGAAGTATGCCAACTTGCCCTAAGTAAGGAGGCTCGATATATTAGCATGAAAATCTTAGGAACTCTGGCTGATCTTGACCCAAGTGGCTCTAGGAGAAACTGTCCATGTCACACACACAACTTCAAAGAATGTTTTGGTTGTGATTGGGAAGAAGGCTTGTGGTGTTCTTTATATGGAAACAATCCTGAGAGTTGAGAGTAACAGTAGGACCATATGGAATTAAATAGGAGAGAAGGGCTAGAATTAATTAGAAGAGGTATGGTGAACAGAGCAAATTGCTTGGGGACAAGCAACCCTTTAAGTTTGGTGGGATATGATAACTGCAATTTATTGTAGTTTCTATGTGCTTTCTGAGTATGTTTACAGTGCTGTTTTGATTTATTAAGCACTCTTATTCCCAGATTTAATTGAATGTGTTGACTCCCTTAGATACCAGATCATCCACCTTGTTTGTTGTGACAATTTAGTATGCATATGCGGCAATCATGGCAGCAAACTGAGTGATATTGAGTGAGCTGGGCCCTTTTAATACGATGCATATTATAGGGAATTGATTCTGTTTGATATGGTGCAGGTGGAAGGGGAGCAGAGCTGCGCAGTAGGTGCAGCCACCTCCTAGTAGGAGAAAGTAGCAACCAGTTGACACTGCAGGCTGATGGTTGGTACAATAAGGCCTCTACTACTGAAAGTAGAGAAAAAGGCTGTACGCAGATATGCTGGTTGCAGAGTAGGGAGAATGTCAGCATAACCAGGCTGGGACCACAAGGCTTGACTATAAAAAGGGTAGAAAGCAAAGTGCAGAGGAGAGGATGCTACTGGGGGAAGAAGAAAAAAACACAGAGCGAAAACCTAAAAATCCCTGACGGGAGAGGGTTGTGAGAAACACCTCAGCCTAGGGTGAACTGACTCTGCATGGTAAAGCATTGGAACAAGAGAGAGTCTGTAGTTCCAGAATTTCCTTGATCCCTATTGAGATTTACACTGTTGACAAGAAACTGCATCTGTTGCTTTATTGTTAGTTGTATTACTCTAGATGCATACCAATACTTTTCTAATGTCTGTAACCAGTGTAGCTATGAGGCTGGGCTAGTTTTCAGCTAGGGTTGTAGAAGGGTTGTAATGAACACATGCACATTTTTAGTTATCAACGATTTGCTGCAGCATTGCTGTAACATTCAACTGTGTGTATATTTTAATTTCTCCTGATAATGAAAGTTTGATAGAGGAATATTAAGGCCAATATTCACCTGGAAGGGTAGTGGAGGCTAGAAAAAGAGTTGAATGTGTGGGGTTAGCCAATATAGGGATATATGGTTACCCCATTAGCCCAATAGTTAGAGCTTCATGCACAATTCAGGGGTTAAGATTGACGCAGGGATGTGTGTGTCCGAACCCCAGAATTACAGGGAATGGAAGTCTGGAAAGAACCCATTAAACAATAAATTTGGCACTGAGAAAATTGCTGCAGGAATCCCTAGAGCAAATATGATTGCTATAGTTCATGGCAACCCTGAAGCAACCCTAGGCCACCTAATATCATTTTCTTTTACTCCCTAGTAACCGTCGTCTTAATTATAGTCGTATTCAGTTGTTCTACCTCTATATAAATTTTGTGAACCAACTTATTTTTGCTACAGCATTTCACACGTCAAAATTCTCTATAATAGTTTTAGTTCACTCCTCGTGGGACGATTGTAACATCCCGTAATTTTTAAATATTTTCCTTAGAAATTCTTCACCTTACATATATGCATAGAAATGTTCTAATATTAATGGAATAGGTAAAGAAAGAAAACCTAAGAGGAAATATTAGAAATAAACATGTTAAAGAAAGGTGAAATTCTTAGGTAAAGAAAGATAAATTTTTGTGAAGTAAGTAAAGGTCTTAAAATTTCAAGAAGATCGGATTAGGGAAATTTTTCTTAATTTAAGAGCAAAAGTTACTAAGTTTAGTATCTCCACCCATAATTGGGCTTTAACCTATAGACACTTCATATAGAGTTTTTCTACTTCACATGAATTTTTAGCAAGCCAATAGGATAGCCCAAGGAAGAAATAAAACATAGACTTGGACTAGGATATAGAAATTGGACCGGTAGCCCAAAAATCATGAAAATGTGACCAAGCCCATTATGAAAGGTAGAATTTTAACCAAAGTAAGGAAAATGGGCAAGAATGAGCCCAAACCCAAGAGGAAAAAAATATGTAATCAAGATTAAGTGACATGGCATTAAGACAAAAATTTAGCAAGTGGTGTGATTCTACATTCATCATTTTGGCAAGTGGCATAATAATACAAGGCTTTAGGACAAAAACTTCTATATCCTACATTCATAACTTTAGCAAGTGGGTAATAATACATAGCATTATGACAAAACATCATTATCCTACACAAATACTTTTAGTTAAGTAAGGAAAATTCAAGGGCTAGAAATTTGCCACTTAAAAAGGCAAATCTATCATACTTGATTAAGACAAAAGAAAAAGGAAATGAATCCCTAAATCAAAGGGATCTTGCCCCATATCTTAAGAACATATCATCATAATTTTCAAAATACAAATCTCCTTTTTCTATGCATATCTTGACTAAGGAAGAGGAAGACAAGAACATAAGTTGTTTGTTTTCCAAAAATTCAACAAAGTGTATCCTAATTGTGATAAGGTAGACCCATGATCATGAAAGGTGAATTATTTGGTGGTCTATATAAGAAAACCCACCCTTACAACATTAGAATTTCGTCCAAGTGAGGGAGAGCAAAAATAGAAGCAAGGTAGTGTGAGGAAAGGAGAGGAAGAAAGGAAGAAAGAGGAAGGAGAAGTCTAGGAGACTAAGTGCTCCAGGTAAGTTTAACAATATTTCTTTTTGAAGAAAACCTTTGAAACTCATAATATTTATATGAGTTTGATCTTAGAACTTTGATGATTGGTCATGGATGTTGCTATATCATGTTACATATTGATCTTGCATGTGATGTATGTTTGAATACTTAGGTTGGTGTAGATAGTTCTGCATGGGTATGGCTATGGTTGACAGAATTTTAAGCTTCGGTATTTTAATTTCTGGGAACAATCTATAAGGAATTAAAATAAATGGTTAACATAAGAATTAAAGATATATGTGTCACGGATTTGTACCCACTGGAATCATTCCATTTGGAGTCCATATGAGGTAGCTATGGTCTGATTAGTAGTCAAAGGTCAGAAAATGAATCATCAGGGAAGAATATGTTAGGATAGCTTCGGTAATTTAATTTCTGGGAATTATTGGTAGGGAATTAAAATAAATGGTTAACATAAGAATTAAAGATATGTGTGTCATGGACTTTTAGCCACTGGAATCATTCAATTTGGAGTTCACATGTGGTAGATATGGTCCGATTAGTAAGCCAAGGTCAGAAAATGGTTCATCAGGGAAGATTATGTTAGGACAGCTTTTGTATTTTAATTTCTGGAAATTATCTGTATGGAATTAAAATAAATGGTTAACATGAAAGTTATATATCTATGTCTCATGGAAATATACCCACTGGAATTATGCAATTTGGAGTTCATATGAGGTAGATATTATCCGATTATTAAGCAGAGGTCAGAAAATGTTTATTCAGGGAAGAGTATGTTATTAATGCTTTAGTTTTTGAATTTCTGGGAATATTATGTAGGGAATTAAAATAGCGCGCCAACATAACAATTATAGATATATGGCTCATGGATTTTTACCAACTGGAATAACACAATTTGGAGTTCCAATTTGGGAGATATGGTCTAATTAGTCAGTAAAGGTCAGAACCTATCCAAGAGGAACTATCCTGTACTTTGAGGGAGTAATATCACCTTCGTTTCTTAATTTTTCGCTACAATGTTCAACATAATAGTTTTAGATAATTGTTTTATCTTGAAATGGACACCAAGATCACCTACATCAGAGTTAAATTGAGGGAGTTATGCTCTGATTAGTAAGAGAATGTTAGATAGGATGAAAACCTGCATCAAGAAAATAAAGAAATAAAATTAGTATTTAAAAAAGAAGATGAATCTTAATAAATGACTAGTATAGCCATAGCCATTGCCATTGTATGAACTTCTTACCATCTTAAGTGTGAAATTTTGACATGGACATATTTTATAAAGTGATATTTGAAATAGTTATGTTCATGGCATGATTACCAATGATTTATGGTAATAGTTATATTTTGATGAACATACTTGTTATTGAAAGCATATTTTTGGCTAACATTGTGAAAAGAAAAGAAATGAGCATGGTCACATGGCAATCCGTGTGGTGCACCAGCAGGGGACGCCCTACCAACGGTTATGATCATGATAATGAGAAAAGAAAGAGAAAGTGGGCCATGTCGGACGGAGCGAGAAAAGCCCGTACCGGAGAGTAGAGGATACTCACCCTGACCGGGGTAGCTTGAAATGAGAATAAGTTGATGGCCATCATATGATATTTTGAAAATGGTTAATCCTGTCATACATATCATTACAGTATGATTCTTATGTGCATAGATATAATGCATTCATGTGACCAAAGATATTTTCTGTAGTTTATACAGCTGAACATGACGTGATGAGCTTTACTGATGATAATTTATTGTTGAACTTACTAGGATTTAATTCTCACTATATTTCCATATCATGTTCAGAAAATTATTTATGCAGCTTTTGTTTCTAAGGCTCTGGCTTTTAGTGCACATTGGATCGAGTTACTTTATGTTGGGAAGATTTTAGAATCAAATAAGATGTTTGTGGTCGAGTTGGCTCAGATCTCGGTGAAGGTGCAACCACCCGCACCTGTATCTCCGGAATTGGTCAACCAAAATAAACAAGATGTAAATATCTATCTGTTTCATATGTTATACGTATGTTTTGATTAATGACATGTATGTGAACTCAATATTGTATAATAATAAAGGAAAAAAAAGAGGTTGTTACATAATTGGTATCAGAGCAGGTCGATCCTAGATGGCCAGTGGGTGGATGGTTATCTGAATCGATCTTATAGTGTCTTGAGTATGCTGTGGTTGTGCTGTGTAGGGGATCAGTGACTCATATAGGTAAGAAATTACTAGTGTTTCTTATCTATATGCCGAGGTGGTGTTATGACTGCTGTTAAATATTGTTTTGAAACTAACTATTGGGCTTGATCACCTCAATAGTAGCATAAATTTATTTTTTCCACAGTAGGAAATGGCACCACCAAGGCGGAATCCGGTAAACAATGCGGAGAAAATCTTGCACAACCTTGCCACAGCAATTCGAGAATTTGGTATTGATTTACTCCTTAGAACCCAACTAGTATCTATATCCCTATATAGAATGATATCGATTGAATTTAAAAATAAATTGTGATTTGTGAAAAGTGCATGTCTAAGGAAAGCTCTGGCAAGGAAAGACTTGGTATTTAAGCGTGTCCATTAGTGACCCACCTCTCTTTCCTGGGAACTTTTCTGGTGCGCTGTTTACAGACTACAATTACTATCCAGTTACCGAGATATTAGTGTGGAATTTTAACATGGAATTTACCCTAGTACTCATAAAATTTCCAAGAAGTTTTGAAAGTGCCAGTCTTATTTGAAAAATCTTAGTATGCTCCGTGGTTGCAGTATTTCCACATCAGAAAAGAATTATTCTAGTTACTGGAAAAAAAAATTTACAAGACTTGTTAGACATGGGATTTAAATGCCCTAGTACTTTTATTTGGAGTGCTCTAGTTCTATTTGTGAAAAAGAAAGATGGATCACTATGACTATGCATAGATTGTAGACAGTTGAATAAGGTAACAATGTAGAATAGAAACCCATTAGCTCGTATAGATTACCTGTTTGACCAGTTATAAGGTGTTCAATATTTTTTCCACAAATAGATTTGGGATATGAGTAACATTAATTAAGGATAAGAGAAGAGGATGTAGGACTTATTATGGGAATTATGAGTTCTTGGTGATGCATTTAATTGACAAACCTTTAGCTGCATTCATAAATTTAATGAATAGTAATTAGGTCATCCTTGGAATAATTTGTTATTATATATATGGTTGATATACTAGAATATTTCAAAAGTTCAGAGGATCATAAGCAACATTCAAAGATAGTTTTACCAACTCTAAAGGAGTATGGTTGGTAAATATGGTATACAAGTAGAGTCTAAGAAAGTAAAAGTAGTACAATAATAGCTACGTTTTACTACATTTAAAGATGAAGATCCAAATCCAATTTACGCTTCCTGCGGTTATCTGCCGTCCATTCTACTGGAGTAATAGTTAGATCAGGTACATGAACATAGGCTTGTAAAGCATCAATCAACTCCTCAACATTTGAAGCTGAGATGAGAATTTGTCGTGCTGAGTGTGAGATAAACCTCTGTTCCACAGTTTGATCTAGAAAAGATAACAAACCATCAAAGAAGTGATTAACATTTAACAAACCTATCGGTTTGTGATGCATATTTAGTTGTGCCCAAGAGACTATTTGGAAAATCTCCTCTAAAGTACCAAAACCACCTGGTAAGGCAATGAAGGCGTCAGCATTGCTCATCATTCTAGCCATGCGTTCATGCATGGAAACTACCCTATATTCTTCCCCAATTGTCTTCCCTATATTGCTGGATGTAGCTAGAGCTGTAGGAATAATACCTAGAACTTGGCATCCCCCTGCATGTGCAGCTGTAGCCACACACCCCATTAACCCACAGTTACCTCCACCATACACTAAATGAATTTTTCTCCTAGCCAGCACCATACCCAGATTTTGTGCTGCTTTAACATACTCCTCATCTTTTCCAGGACTGGAACCACAAAAGACACAGATATTTCGAAACTGACGGAATGCTGTTCCCTCCATAATTTCTATCACCTTAACTTTGAGAATAGACAAAGATACTAATGTAAGTATTTATAAAACTCAGAGAAAGGCATATTTATAATAGCTATGCGAATAGGCCGGGTATTATTAGAACAACTATGTGAGTGATTGGTGGATATCAACTAAATTAAAGGTAAATAAAAAAAATAAAATAAAAAATTTCAAAAATGACGGCAAGCATGTATATGTACAGTAGTATGACTGTGACCCATATTAAGCACATAAAGAGTATAAGATAAGATATCACCAGAAATCTGTCTTTATCTTGTTGTCTTTGATGAAGGATTGATGTTTTGATTCTTGTAGAAAAGTTCTAGGTGATAGCCGTAAAAAAAAAATGCAATCAAATGATTTATTTTGTATTCTCAATGTTTTCGCCAGTCGACTATCAGTATTATTAAGTCGACTAGCTATTTTGAGAAATTTTAATTTGGACTGGTTAATTTACAGTTGATTAATTACATCTATTTTGAAGCAATCAACTGCATCCTACCAGTTAACTACATATTCTTTGATTTTCACAGACTTTTATAAGCTCAGAAATGTTTCTTTTTCCATGTGATATCTTTCCACCGAATACCAATAGATTTAAAGTAGATTCTGACACATATATTCAAAATTTGCGGCCACCGATTTTTGTTGAAATCATAGATAGATTTTGTTTACAGATTTTCAAGAATTGCGGCCACCGATTTTAATATTTTTCAATGCTTTGTCAAAACTTTTGACTTTCACTCATTAACGGTTGGCATTAAATGCAAGGTTATTTTCCCTCATTACAATTAAAGATAATTTCTTCCTTTGAAACTTGGTTGTTATGGTGTCTAAGTTGTTAATAGGTTAAAATAATGAAAGGTTTGAAAATAATGGACGGATGATGGTCTTATGGTGTTTTGACGAATGTAATCAAGAGAATTAGTGGTGTTGAAGTTCTCGAGGAATAAAATATAGGAAGTAGGATTTAAGTTAGTCTTTGAACTCTTAATTTGGAAATATAGAGAATATTCTGAGAACCATGTCCGGAAATAATGTAGGTTATCAAGATATTTGTGTTAAAGGATTATATCATGCTAAATTGAGTCTAGTATCTAGGATGTGAATTATGTTTGAATTGAGAATTCATGTATGAGTAATTGTTAGGAAAAAAAAACACAAATCTTCTTGAAATGATTGGGTGAATTAAATGGGATTGGCATAAGCTAGAATGAGGTGCTTTTGGATATGATAGAAGAAATAATTGAAATTTTTGACAATGAGTTTAATGGTGTTAATAAGCTTGTATAGAATTACTGTGATGAGGTAAGTTGAAATTATTAGACATGTGTCAATAGTACATAAACGTTATTAAAGGTTTGAAGGATTTATTGCTACGTATGTTTAACATATTGATTAAAGAATTTGAGGATAAAAATAGATGATAGATTAAGATGATGATATTCAGGGGATGATGTTGATATATAAAAAAAAAATTTGACTTGATAGAAGTTTGGAATAAGAAAAGATAGTTACACAATATGAAGGTGTATATGTTCATTTATATGTGTGTTTTCTAATATCGACCGATAGATATATCCATACGGGCTAGAGGATATCAATTGAAGAACTTATGAGTGAAAGAAATCCTTATGGTTAAGTTATATGGCAAAAATCACTCAAGTGAATAGACATATTAAAAAGTAAAGATGTCATACATAAAAGATATCTCTAATTATTTAGGTAATAAGTTTGGTAACTCTGAATAATGCCTTAATTTCATTCCCTACATGTGGTAGGATGGATTGAAATTCGGGGACCGAATTTCTAAAGGGGGGAAGAATGTAACATCCCGTAATTTTTAGATATTTTCCTTAGAAATTCTTCACCTTACATATATGCATAGAAATGTTCTAATATTAATGGAATAGGTAAAGAAAGAAAACCTAAGAGGAAATATTAGAAATAAACATGTTAAAGAAAGGTGAAATTCTTAGGTAAAGAAAGATAAATTTTTGTGAAGTAAGTAAAGGTCTTAAAATTTCAAGAAGATCGGATTAGGGAAATTTTTCTTAATTTAAGAGCAAAAGTTACTAAGTTTAGTATCTCCACCCATAATTGGGCTTTAACCTATAGACACTTCATATAGAGTTTTTCTACTTCACATGAATTTTTAGCAAGCCAATAGGATAGCCCAAGGAAGAAATAAAACATAGACTTGGACTAGGATATAGAAATTGGACCGGTAGCCCAAAAATCATGAAAATGTGACCAAGCCCATTATGAAAGGTAGAATTTTAACCAAAGTAAGGAAAATGGGCAAGAATGAGCCCAAACCCAAGAGGAAAAAAATATGTAATCAAGATTAAGTGACATGGCA
Source organism: Gleditsia sinensis (assembly GCA_037074535.1). Lineage (NCBI taxonomy): Eukaryota > Viridiplantae > Streptophyta > Magnoliopsida > Fabales > Fabaceae > Gleditsia > Gleditsia sinensis. Next base: position 26,290,196 of record CM073465.1, read on the forward strand.
TTAAGACAAAAATTTAGCAAGTGGTGTGATTCTACATTCATCATTTTGGCAAGTGGCATAATAATACAAGGCTTTAGGACAAAAACATCTATATCCTACATTCATAACTTTAGCAAGTGGGTAATAATACATAGCATTATGACAAAACATCATTATCCTACACAAATACTTTTAGTTAAGTAAGGAAAATTCAAGGGCTAGAAATTTGCCACTTAAAAAGGCAAATCTATCATACTTGATTAAGACAAAAGAAAAAGGAAATGAATCCCTAAATCAAAGGGATCTTGCCCCATATCTTAAGAACATATCATCATAATTTTCAAAATACAAATCTCCTTTTTCTATGCATATCTTGACTAAGGAAGAGGAAGACAAGAACATAAGTTGTTTGTTTTCCAAAAATTCAACAAAGTGTATCCTAATTGTGATAAGGTAGACCCATGATCATGAAAGGTGAATTATTTGGTGGTCTATATAAGAAAACCCACCCTTACAACATTAGAATTTCGTCCAAGTGAGGGAGAGCAAAAATAGAAGCAAGGTAGTGTGAGGAAAGGAGAGGAAGAAAGGAAGAAAGAGGAAGGAGAAGTCTAGGAGACTAAGTGCTCCAGGTAAGTTTAACAATATTTCTTTTTGAAGAAAACCTTTGAAACTCATAATATTTATATGAGATTTTGATCTTAGAACTTTGATGATTGGTCATGGATGTTGCTATATCATGTTACATATTGATCTTGCATGTGATGTATGTTTGAATACTTAGGTTGGTGTAGATAGTTCTGCATGGGTATGGCTATGGTTGACAGAATTTTAAGCTTCGGTATTTTAATTGAGGGAGTTATGCTCTGATTAGTAAGAGAATGTTAGATAGGATGAAAACCTGCATCAAGAAAATAAAGAAATAAAATTAGTATTTAAAAAAGAAGATGAATCTTAATAAATGACTAGTATAGCCATAGCCATTGCCATTGTATGAACTTCTTACCATCTTAAGTGTGAAATTTTGACATGGACATATTTTATAAAGTGATATTTGAAATAGTTATGTTCATGGCATGATTACCAATGATTTATGGTAATAGTTATATTTTGATGAACATACTTGTTATTGAAAGCATATTTTTGGCTAACATTGTGAAAAGAAAAGAAATGAGCACGGTCACATGGCAATCCGTGTGGTGCACCAGTAGGGGACGCCCTACCAACGGTTATGATCATGATAATGAGAAAAGAAAGAAAAAGTGGGCCATGTCGGACGGAGCGAGAAAAGCCCGTACCGGAGAGTAGAGGATACTCACCCTGACCGGGGTAGCTTGAAATGAGAATAAGTTGATGGCCATCATATGATATTTTGAAAATGGTTAATCCTGTCATACATATCATTACAGTATGATTCTTATGTGCATAGATATAATGCATTCATGTGACCAAAGATATTTTCTGTAGTTTATACAGCTGAACATGACGTGATGAGCTTTACTGATGATAATTTATTGTTGAACTTACTAGGATTTAATTCTCACTATATTTCCATATCATGTTCAGAAAATTATTTATGCAGCTTTTGTTTCTAAGGCTCTGGCTTTTAGTGCACATTGGATCGAGTTACTTTATGTTGGGAAGATTTTAGAATCAAATAAGATGTTTTTGGTCGAGTTGGCTCAGATCTCGGTGAAGGTGCAACCACCCGCACCTGTATCTCCGGAATTGGTCAACCAAAATAAACAAGATGTAAATATCTATCTGTTTGATATGTTATACGTATGTTTTGATTAATGACATGTATGTGAACTCAATATTGTATAATAATAAAGGAAAAAAAAAGGTTGTTACAACGATACTCACTCATCATTTTATTACTTGGTCACGACATGTGCACTTGCGTTCTGACATTGCATTCATCTTGCAACACCAACACTTACCTAAGAATTCAGTTGGACATGACTCTATCTGGATAATAATAGACAGATTAACCAAATCTACTCACTTTCTGCCCATAAATATTAACTATTCACTCGAAAAATTACCCCAGTTGTACATCCAGGAAATAGTTAGACTGCATAAAATTCCTTTAAATATTGTTTCTGATAAAGATCCCTAGTTCACGTTGAGGTTTTGGAAGGCGTTGCAGGAAGCTTTTGGAACCCAGTTGCAATTCAGTACTACCTACCATCCTCAAACTAATGGGTAGATAGAATGGACCATTCAAACCTTAAAAGATATGTTGAGGGCTTGTGTGATAAAGAAAGTAAAGGATGGGATAAGTACCTACCTTTAATGGAGTTTGCTTATAATTATAGCTGTTATTCTTGTATTAAGATGGCCCCTAACGAAGCTTTATATAGTAGGAAGTGCTTATCTCCACTCTGTTGGTTTGAGGTAAGAGAAAAGAACTTGTTGGGTCTTGATCTAATTTAACAAACTAATGAGCAAATCAGGATGATACGAGACAAAATACTTTCAGTTCAGAGTTGACAAAAGAGTTACTATGATAAGAGACATAGACCTCTAGAGTTTGAGAAATGAGACCATGTATTTCTAAAACTTTCCCCTACTACTAGAGTTTGCAGGTCTCTCAAGACTAGAAAGCTAAGTCTGTGATTTTTGGGACCCTACCAAATTTTGAAGACAGTGAGGATGTCGGCATATCAAGTTGCCCTCCCACCTAATTTGTCCAACCTACATGATGTTTTCCATCTATCACAACTTCAAAAGTATCTTCCAGATTTCTCACATGTAATATAGGATAAACAAATCCAAATAAAGGAGAACATGACATACTAGCTAGTACTGACATCCATATTGGACACCAATGTGAAGCAATTGAGGAATAAAACCATTCCACAGGTTAAGGTGTTATGGGAAGGTTTGACTCTGAAAGAATCAACTTGGGAGTTGAAAGAAGTTATGAGGAAGAAATATCTATAATTGTTCTTATTAGGTAATTTCTAAAATTTTGAGGACAAAATTTCTTTTAGGGGGAGAGAAATGTAACATCCCTAATTTTGTTTCTTTTATTAATAAAGGTACATAAATATTTAATTTAGGAAATAAAACTTATTAAACAATTTTTTTATATTTAAGAAAAAATATAAGCCTTAGAAATTCTTCACCTTATATGTATGCATAGAAAATGTTTCTAACAGTAAGGAAATAGGTAAAGAGAGAAAACCTAATAGAAAAAATTAGAAATAACATCCTAAAAAGAAACAAAATTCTTGGGTAAGGAAGATAAATTTTTGGAAGTAAGTAAATGTCTTAAAATTACAAGAAGATTGGATTAGGGTACTTTTTCCTAATTCAAGAGCTAGAGTTACTAAGTTTAACATCTCCATTAGGCCATCACCTATGGACACTTCATAAAGTTCATTTTTTCACTTAACATGATTTTTTAGCAAGCTAACTGGATAGCCCAAGAAAAAGATATAACATAGACTTGGACTAGGACATAGAAGTTGGACCGATATCTGAAAAATAATTAAAATGTGACCAAGACCTCCATGAAATGTAGAATTTTAGCCAAAGCAAAGGAAATGGGCAAGAATGAGCCCAAATCCAAGAGGGAAAAATAAGAACCATGTTATGAAATAGTAGTGTAATAATAATCAAGATTAGGTCACTTGACATTAGGACAAAACATCAATATCTTACACTAATAATTTCAGCAAGCCATGTGATGATATAATAGGTAATAATACATGGCATTAAGACAAAACATCTATATCTTACACTAATAATTTTAGCAAGCCATGTGATGATATAATAATTCATGGCATTATGGAAAAACATCCTTATCCTACACAAATATGTTCAACCAAGCAAGGGAGACTCACGGGCTGGAAATTTGCCAACTAGAAAGGTAAACCTATCATACTTGAGTGAGACAAGAGAAAAAAAAATGAATCCCTAAATGAAAAGGACCTTGTCCCTTGTCTTAAGAACATTTTATCATGATTTTCAAATACAAATCTCCATTTTCTATGCATCTATTGACTAAGGGAGAGGAAGACAAGAACATGAATTGTCTTCCCCCAAAAACAACAAAGTGCATCCTAATTGTGATAAGGTAGACCCATGATTATGAGAGTTGAACTACTTGATAGTTTATTTAAGCAAAACCCAACTTTATAACATTATAATTTTTTCTAAGTGATGGAGAGGAAAAAATAGAAGCAAGGTAGAGTAAGGAAAAGAGAGAAAGAGAGGAGAAGAGAGGAAGGAAGAAGAAGGAGAAGTCTAAAGGACTATGTACACAAGGTAAGTTAGCTTAATCTCCACTTGAATCCATCTTTTCTCTTTATTCTTGGGGTTCAAAACTCACCCTCCTTCTCTTATTTAAGTTATTGGAAAAGCTAAGGGAAGGGAGGAATCTTGCTACTTCATTCAAGGGAAAACAAGAAAAAGAATTCACTAAGTGAGCTAGGGAGATATTTAGGTACGTTTAACAATATCTCTTTTTTAATAAAAGCTTTGAAATTTGTAACATTTATATGGGATTTTGATCTTAGAACTTTGATGAAATTTATAGTATTTCCTACTTTGAGGATTGGCCATAGATGTTGCTATATCAAATTACATATTGATCTTACATGTGATGGTTGTTTTGAATACTTCAGTTTGTATGGAAAGTTCTGCATGAATATGGATATGGGTGGTAAAAATTTAGGGCTTTTATGATGTTGTTATGTATATTTGAATATGGTAAAAATGGATGAAAGATGGTTAGGTTGGTAAATTAAGTATGGCCTTGGACACCTAGGGAAAGACCATGAGAAATTTATGTTGAGAAACACCCTTAGTGATGCATGATTTGATTCTATTTTTCTTTTGAAGTGGATAATGGAATATGTTAAAGTAAGTAAGAATTATAATTAAATGTTGAGTTGAGAAATTCTATGATTAGGTAGAAATTTGGAAGAAAAATGGAGGATGAATTAATAAAAGGATGAACTAGAACTTTAGGAAAGGCTAGGCTAAGAAAATTGGATTTCGAAAGTAACCAGGGAAGCTTCTATTTTTGAAATTCTGGGAAGAATCGGTTAGGAATTGAAAGAAATGGTTAACATGAAAACTGTAGATATATGTCTCATAGATTTTTAACTACTGGAATCACCCAATTGGAAGTTGAAATAAGTGAGATATGGTCTGATTTGTAAGAAGTGGTTAGAAAATGGTTAATGAGGGAAGAATCTGTTAGGTTAGCTTATATGTTTAAGTTTCTGGGAAGAATCTATAGGGAACTAAAATAAATAGTTAACATGAATATATATATATATATATATATATGTCTCAAAAAATTTTAGCCACTAGAATCATTCAATTTGGAATCCATATTAGGAAGGTATGGTCAAATTAGTAAGCAGTGGTTAAAAACTAGCTAACTAGGGAAGAATCTATTAAGTATGCTTCTGTGTTTGAATTTCTAGGGAAAACCTTTTAGGTAATTAAAGGAAATTGTAAACATAATAAATATAGATATATGTCTCATGAATTTATAGGCTCTGAAATCACTTAATTTAGAGTCTATATGAAGGAGATATGGCTTATTAATGAGTAGATGTCAGAATCAATCTAGAATCCAAGGTGGTAAATGTAAGCATTTTTGTTTTTTGTTTTTTAGGAATAATTCGTAAGGAATCTTGTTACTTTGGAATATATATATGCAATATAAAAAATGTAACACGTAAGTGCACTTATCGCAACCAAGTAATACAGTGATGAGTGAGTATCGTCCCACGAGGAATTGTGACTAGAAATCACTTATACTAGATTGACCCGTGAATGCTGTAGCAAAAATGTTGGTAGTAAAGAAAAAATTGGATTCAAGCACAAAATAAGGAACTTTGAAATGATATTTGTGATATGTGAGGTAAGTAGAAGAAAATCAGATAATAATCGCAACTAGGGTTGCTTTAGGGTTAACATGAATTCCTACACTCGTTTTGCTTTGACTTTGTTGCAGCAAAAGCTATAGTGACTAGTTTTAAATTTTGAATGGCTTCTTTCCAGAACTACCACTTCCTGTTAGCCTTGAGGTTAGATTCATACATTCCTATATAAGTCCAACCCAAAGAACTACACTTGATAATTTGAAACTATTAGGTCATACGGGATAACTATATATTTCTATATTAGTTGTGCATTGACATTTTACCAACCCATAACATTCAACTCAATCTAACTCTTGTTTACCTTTTCAAGTGAAATGTCAGTATCAGTATTCTACTGCTAAGGGTCATTCAATGGCAGAAATTAAGAAATGCAAAGATCAGTTTGAATGTCAAAAGCATTGGTAAAACAGTCATTCATCTACTAAAAGTATGCTGAAAGTTCACATCAACCTATCTGCAAACCTAGCTAAAGGCTTAGCCCAGAATCATATCCAAGTTAATTACAACTAAAAACATCAGAACAACTATAATGCAAGGAGATAAATGTAGTGGAAACAGAGGCAGTAAAAATAATAGAAACACAAAAGGAAAGACGAGTTCTATGGCAAAATCCTTTCTCTCCCACGTCTAGCGCCTCCTTTGTCTAGGCCAACCACAGCGTCTACCACCTTTGCCTGATAGGTTTCCAATGGAACAGTATCCCATTTTTCTATACGTTCCTAACAGGAATTAGGGGCTGCTATGGGTGTCTCTCCTTTTTTCCTGTATTCCCTGTGTATCTCCCTGCGTCCTCTTATTTTATTTTCCTTCCAGCCTTTTATAGGCTAGAATTGTGGTCTCGGTGGTATGGCTCATTTTTGGCTTTTCCCCTTTTTGGCCTACACTTCTACCAGCGCCTTTTCCTCCACCTTCAGTAGTGGAGACAACTTCTGTCCTGTGGCAGCTGAGTAAGCGTCTCCCTTCACACTAGGTAGTAGGAGCAGCACCTGCTGCAGTAGCAAAGTGCTCAACCTACTTGCATCGTACCATACATCATCAATAACTAAGCATGCAGCTAATATAATCTGGCTGAAGACAAGCCCAGCATAATTTGGTTTGCAGCCCTTTTGTCCTAAGATGCACGCAGGATTGCTGTGGCATCCTTTGTTCTGTAATGCACACTAAATTTTACAATCAGGCGTGATGGGTGTTCTCATATTCAAGAGATCCAAAAACAATATCAAATCAAAGGGAATTAATAGTAAAATAGACAAAATGTAGAGTAATAAGCAAGAGAAAAGCCTACAATAAGTCTACTAAATTAGAACTGACAAATCTAAAGAAATAATAAGCATAAATGTTATAGATAAGTGTCTCAACTTTTTATAGACTTTGGAATTACCTCAACTGTAGTTCGTATGAGGAAGATATGGTTGAATAAGTGAGGAAAGGTCACATAACATAGCCAGGCCGTGTTTTCGGTTACTTCAGTACGGGTAGGCCGTGTTCAGGGCTATTTTTTAGTACATTTGAAGTATTTTTCAAGCATTGCCATGTTGGGAGCTGGTAAAGCTTATTTTTAACATTTTTCTACCATAAATGAACCACATTAACTATAGGGTAATAATAGAAACCAAATTGGAGAAGAATGCCCTATAAAATTTGTGAGAACATGTGTTGGAAATGTTATAAGTAGGAGGAAAGTAACTAGAGGCCAAGCATAAGGAAAATGAAAAGATGAAAATAATATTTAAAAAAGAAGAAAAATCTTATAAATGAAAATAATAAATAACTAGTATATGCTCTAACCATTGCCATTGCATGAACTCCTTTCCATCTTAAGTGGGTATTTTTGATATGGAAATATTTTACAAAGTGATATTTGAAAATGGTTATGATCATGACATGATTGTATTTTACCAAGGATTTTTGGAAGTGATTATGCTTTGATGATAAACTATGGCATGTGAGTATAATGAACATACTTGTTATTGAAATCATACTTTTTGCTATTAACGTGAAAAGAAAATAGACAAGCACAGTCACATTGCGATTCGTGTGGTGCACCAGTAGAGGACACCCTACTCATGACTATGACTATGAAATTGAGAAAAGAAAGAGAAAGTGTGCCATGTCAGATGGAGCTAAAAAAGCCCGTATTGGAGAGTAGAAAGTACTCACCCTGACTAAGGTAGCTTGATATAAAAATAGGTTGATAGCCGTCATATGATATTCTGTAAATAGTTATTCATGCCATACATGTCATTACTGTATGATTTTCATGTGCATAGATAAAGTGCATTCATGTGACCAAAGATATTTGTTGTAGCTTATACAGATAAACATGACATGATGAGCTATATTGATGATAATTATGATTTATTGTTGAACCTACTAGGATTTAATTCTAACTATATTTCCATATCATGTTCAGAAGACTAAATATGCAGATATTCTCTATGACTGGCTTTTAGCGTATGTTAGGTCTAGTTGGCTAAGATCCTAGTGAATGTGCATCCACCCGCACCCGTATCCCAAAAACTAGTCAATATTAATAAATAAGATGTAGACATATATGTGTTTGATTTTTGTACGGATATTTTTAATTAATGATGTCTATGTGAACCCAAAATTATATCAGTCTTAATGGTATACCATAAACCTTAATTATGCTTGGTTAATTTAATTGAATGTTATTATGAGTTAAATTGTTAGAAATAAAGAAGTTATGACTTTATGGGATTTTTGAAATATATATATATATATATATATATATATATATATATATATATATATATATATATATATATATATATATATATATATGTATATATGTAAAAAAATGGAGTTGTTACAATAAAGCCCTTATTAGGGCATAAATTAGCAGTGTCTGGTCCTTCCTAACTTCACTTTTGTATAGGATCAGCTTCAGTCTGTGGGACACAAAATAGTACCCGACCTTGGCATCTTTGGTCATGGTTGTTCTAGCAAAATAGAGAGTTTTCCCATTTGCATTTAGTTTCCATTAAGCTTCACTTTAGCATAAGGCATTGATGACTTCTTCTAGGTCTACTTCCCCTTAAATAAATGTCTTCTATTCATCCTCCTCTGTGTCCAAGTGGGAGAAGTAGCTATTAATGGTTTGAGGGGCAAATGATACTAATTTACCCTTGACTTTGGCCATATATTGCTCGTGGATAGTGGCATTGGAGTAAGAATACTGCACCTACACCACTAAAATCACCCTTGCCTTAAGGTGCATGTAGAACAGCTGCTAGCCCCACTACCTTATGTTGTCTATATGAGGCAATATAACATCATCCATGTTAAACCTTTTTCTTAGATAATGGTCTTATTATGGTCAAGACCCCAATTTGGGATAGGTGCCCAACACAAATATGGAGGTCAATCCCTAACGCATAATCCTTAAAGGGGAACAGATTGACCATGGGTTCCAACACTAAACATTTAGATCATTTACATATCATTACATTAAAGTATAATTTCATAAATTCACATATATACCCCACATGGTCATATCCAGATCATACCAGAAAACAAAATATAATGACAAATATATTTCCATAAGGTTTATATTCCCAAATACAATAGAGGCAAGGATCTTGCCTGTGACTCTTATAGCACCTCTCGAATGTATAGACAGATATCAAAGATAAATGAGTCCTCTGGAATAAATAGGGATCACCACAAATGTCATTACCCTAAGTCTTGCCCAAACGGAGATGGATCATATCATAAATCCACATATATAGCCCATATGGTCATATCCAAATCATATAAGAAAATAAAATATAATGACAAATTTATTTCCATCATGTTCATAATCCAAAATACAATAAAAGCAAGGATCTTGTCTATGACTCTTATAGAACCTTTAGAATGAACAAATATATATATATATATATATATATATACATATCAAAGATAGAGGAGCCCTCTGAAACAAATAGGGCTCACTTCATATGTCACTACTCTAACTTTTGCCCATACGGAGATGTATTAGAATCTTTGTTACTATTTGAATAAAATACATAAATTGGCATACTATAAATTAAGCATGTCTTTAGAATATTTTAAGTTAATTTTTATTTAATTTAAGTAGGAAATAAATAAGAATTAATTGAGTTTTTTGTTTTATATTTTAGTAATAATAAAGAGCAAAAGAAGAGGAAAATAGAAAGGAAATATGGAAAAATGTTGATTTTTTACCCTTTGTCACTAATTAAGGCATATCTCTCTCATTTAAACTCCAACTGAGGTGATTTCAGTGGCAATAGAAAGAAGAGGCTACGACTTTTGTGTTTGACACTTCGGCAAATTCTAGAAGTTTCTAGACACTACAGGGTGCCACAGTGCGAAGTTTCTAAGTCCCAAAGTGCCGCGGCACTGGCTAGCACCCAAAGGACACAGTGTCGCAGCGACCGACCCAATGCGCCACAGTGCCAAACTTAGTATGCTGCAATTCCCTGTCAAAATAAATATATAGCATCACAAAGCTCAAGTAGCATGCTGCAGCACTCGTCGTCGTACCAGAATGCTAAAATTGCGATTTTTTAGGTCTTCTTAGCTCCAATTGAATACCAATAGGCTGAGTTTTGACCTAGGAACAGTTCTACTTCAATGAGAATCAGCCAATCTATAAAAAGGGGGAGAAAGAAAGCATTAAGGAATTAATCAAGCTCTTAATTACCTTCTTTAATTCTTCTCTAGATTTTCTTATGGCCTTGCGGAGCTGATTTAATTTTAGTTGGTAGAAGAAGATTGAAACCTCAATGGATGTTCATGCATTGTGAGATTTGAATTTGATTTTATTAGTTCAATCATAATTAGGTATTGATTATTCATATGTTCTTCTCTTCTCAATGATTATTCCTAAGATTGCTAGGAAGGTCTACTAGTATATTATTTGTCTTAATCTACTACTGAATTATGTTTTGAACAAAGTTTTCATTACTGTATTCATGAGGCAAATAGATTTAAGGATTTTGGATTATAAATCATTAAATCTATAATGAATAATTGACTAAATTACATATAGCTGATATGTCTACATTTATTTAGCTCTATCAATTTCTCTAGTTCTTCATGCAATTAACAAGTTAGACTTTACCAATGTGCTAAAGGATTGCTTATTAATTAGTGTTTAATTGAGGTGATAGTCGTGAATTACTAGACTTAAGGAGGAACAAGGTTAAATTTCCAATGATAGATATTCAAATTAATATTGATTATGTTGTTAATGATCAATGCAATCCCTTGACAGTGGATATTAACCGAAGCCAACATCTTTATTATTAATAACTCTCTTTTAATTACTTTCATTTTTGTTTACTTTGATTTATTTGCAATTATCAATCCCCCATTTTCTCAATCACATAAGGTAATTACAGTCTTTATGGGATCAACCCTTACTCCCACGACTACAGTTAGTTAAGAGGTAAGGTATCAATTTAGTTGTATCTGCGACAATACACACCAATTTTTGGCATCGTTACCGAGGACTGCGTCTATTACCTTTTCGTGATTTTTACTTTGATTTATGCATGTGACTTGATCTGCTAACTCTCAAGATTTACAGTTCAATCTAGATATTGAAAAATTTGTTCACGGGTATAGAAGATAACTTCAAGAGGACATTCATAAGGAGAAAGAGGAAGTAATAATGGCTAAGCATCCGACCTTGAAGGAGCTTGCAGCTCTAGATTTGCACCAACACTCTTTATGCATTACTTTTCCTAACCTTGTTGAAAACATTAATTTTGAATTAAAATCTAGACTAATTCATCTCTTACCTAATTGTTTATGGTCTTGTAGGTGAAGACTCACATAAGCACTTGAAGGAATTCTATATGGTGTGTACTAGTATGAAACCCCCTAGAGTAACAGAAGAACAAATTAAACTCAAGGCTTTTCCTTTCTCCTTAAGAGATTCAACCAAAGATTGGTTGTATTATTTACCATCTGGCACTATCACTACTTAGAATGAGATGAACAAGTTATTTCTAGAACGTTATTTCCCTGCATTTAGAGCTGCAAATATAAGAAAAGAAATATGCAGCAATAGGTAATTATATGGAGAGACACTTTATGAGTATTGGGAGAGGTTTAAAAAGCTTTGTACAAGCTGCCCACATCATCAGATTAGTGAATAGCTACTGATCTAATATTTTTATAAAGGCCTTTTATAGGGAGACAGGAGCATAATATATGCAACTAGTGCAGGAGCACTAGTAGACAAGACTCCAAAAGCAACTAGAACCCTGATATTAAACATGGCTGCCAACTCTTAACAATTTGACATTAGGCATGATTCTCCAGTTTAACATGCCTATGAGGTAAGTAATTCCTCCCTTCAGTAACAGATATCTGAACTTACCTCTTTTGTGTGCCAAATTGCTACAGGTACAACGCAGCAAGTGAAAATCTATTGAATATGTTCGGAAAAGGGGCACTCAACTGATATATGCCCTACACGTCAAGAGGAATCCACAGAACAAGCTAATGCTATGGGAGGTTTCCCTGGTCAACTAATGAGGTATGATCCTTAAGCTAATACATATAATCCTGGATGGAAGGATCATCCCAACGTCAGATATAAGAATGCACCAAATAGGCCTGTAGGACAAAATTTTTCAGTAAAATCAACGTGTATATTATCCTAGACATAATACATCTCAAGACCCCCAAGTAAGTAATTCCTTAGAAGATATTGTTAAAAATTTTGTACATAACTTTCAGTAATTCCAGCAAGAGACAAGAGCTAGCATTCAGAACCTAACAACTCAAGTATGTCAATTAGTAACTATAATTATCCGATTAGATGCTCAAAATTCAAGTAAGTTGCGCTCTCAAACTGTGGTAAACCCAAAAAGAGAATGTAAGTGTCATCATGCTATAAAGTGAGAAGGAAAGTAAGATTCCAATGCAAAAAGTACAAGCACCAATTGAGGAAAAGAAAGAAAAGCATAATACAACCATGAAAGATAAGCATCTAAAAGGTAAGTTTACACCTTTATTTGAATATGAACCTACACCCCCTTTCCTAAAGCTCTAAAAGAAAGTAGATTGAATGAGAAAACTTCTGACTTATATGAGACCTTTATAAAGTATGAGGTGAATCTTCCTCTAATCAGCCAGGAACCCCATTATGCCAATTTCTTAAAGGAATTGCACACTCAAAAGAGGAAGTAGAAGTTGAAAGGAGCTGCGAAAGTAAAAGTAGGGGAACATGTTTCTACAATTATTCAAAGAAAACACCCTACTAAATGGAAGGGCCTAGGTATGTTTTCCATTCCCTACACTATAGGCAATACCAAATTTAAGAAGGCCATGATAGATTTAGGAGCATCTATTAATGTCATGCCATACTCTGTTATGCATCTTTAACACTAGGACCTTTAAAAGAATCTAGTGTTATAATCCAATTGTCTGACAAATCTAATACCCTTCCCGAGGGTGTGGTTGAGGATGTTTTAGTGCAAGTTGGTGACCTAATTTTCCCTGTTGGTTTTTATATACTTAATATGGAGAGTGGTGATCAAACCACTCCAATTTTTTTAGGGAGACCATTCTTGAAAACATCCAAAGCCATAATAGATGTTCATAGTGCCACACTAACAATGGAATTTAAAGAAAAAATTTCTGAAATTCAGTAATTGCAGTGCCATGAAAGATCTTACTGCCTATGCTATTAATATGGTAGATTTTGTAACACAAGATGTTGAGCCATCAGAGAAAAAGGTTGAGGAACCAGCCTTCAGTGTTCTCCTATAGGAGAATAATGAAGAACTAAAAGTAGTTCCTAAAGTACAGCAAGCAGGTAAGGATCCCTTACCTTAGTACCAAATTCAAATAGAGCAAATACATCTTTTGTTTTACAAGATCCTGGATCAAATCTGTCACCTCTTCCCAATCACTTGAAATACTTAGAAGTTGGAGATGCATCACCTCTCATAGTGGCCAAAAAGCTAGGTGCTCAAAAAGAGGAGGCATTAATGTATATTCTTTAGGAAAAAGGAAGTGCCATTGTAAAAACAATTACAAATTTTAAAGGCATAGACCCAACTATAGAATTGCATCAAGCTCTAGAAATCAAAGGGGTTCGACCCTTCAAAAGTAAGAAATCTCTCCCTTGGTTTGGACCCCTTGTTATTACTAATATGGTTGCTATCTAGGCAATAGAACTTCAAGGCTTGAATTAGTACCAGAAATTTCATATTAAAGTAGACATCAAGGATCCTCTATGAATGAAATAGGGAACTTTGAGTCGAGCCAACGATATTAAACAAAGGCACTTACTAGGAGACAACCCAACATTGATCATTCAAAAAAAAGTGAAAATTAGAAATATTCTTAGTCTAGTAATGCAGCACTCTATTTCTACCCTAAACAAATTTAGGAAAGTTTAGTTAACTTAAATCTCTTTATATCTCCCTCTTAATTATCAACATTATTTTACATTTAGGATAATGTAAAGTTTGAGTGTAGGGGTGGTAATAGCTGAATTTTGTCAGAATAATTGTGACCTTACTTTTGAGTATTAATTTTCTGATTTTCACTATCATTGCACATTTATTGCATTCAGTAAGTTAAGTGGTTCTGTGAGTGTTTCAATTTATGTTTTGTGTTGTTAGGCACAACCAGTAGCCAATGATATGACTATCCAAAATTTTTAACACTTGAAAAATATAGAAAATTCATGGTTGTGTACAATTTTAACTATTTTGCAATTTATTTTTACTTTAGAATCCTAAAACATTTTTGCATAATAAATTTGGGCATTTAATTTGTTTTTAACTTAGAGAATGTTTATATACCTCAAAAATATTTTATGATCTCAATAGGATTCTAGAACTTATTTGAATGTTACTTGAGGCAAAATCCTAGGCTAATACTATTAATTAGGATATGATTTAGGCATTATTTGATATATTGAGTATTTCAAGCCTAACCCAAGCAATGAAATACCCTTAGTTCCTCTATTTTGAGCTTAATGAACTTTTTCTTCTATATCCACAAATGAACCAAAAGCCAAATGTTGTATAAATATTTTTAGTTTTGACCCTATTCACTTGCTCCATGATTATATATGCCTAAATATTTGTTTTGTTGAGCTTTATTGACCAAATGGTGGAAGGGTGGAGCAAGGAAATAAAACTATTATGCAAAGGAAAGAGAAGAAAAATCCAAAAAGGATAAAAGCAAATGCTGTGGGTAAAGAAAAGAAATAAAGAACCAAGGAAAAGGATGAATTAAATTCAATTTAACCAATAAAATAAATGTGGGGGAAAATTCCCCCAAACTTGAAAAACCTCAAGAGATCATATTTAATCATGTGGTGCTAGATGATTGAGTATAAATTTGTATACTTTATCGTACCTCGTACCCTGGCCACATTACAAGCTAAATAAAGCCGCTATTGATCCTAGAGGTAGTTTTAGCTGACATTAATGGAGAGTGGCATGAAAAATAAGCCTATAGAAATCCTAAAATAATTAGAGATCCACACCAAAAATTATGGGATATTTAAACTCATTCGGGTAAAAGGAAATTCATTAACCCAAAAATACACAAACACTCAGGATTCAAGAGAATAAAATAATGGATTACATTTGACTTAATCTTGTGCATGTTTATGACCTTTCAAAAAATTTCTTAAGCATATTTTCATGTTATGAGGCAAAAGCTTGGTAATCCTAACACTCATTACATATATTGATTTTTTTTTCTCTTAAGAGATTATTTTCCTTGAGGACAAGTAAAAGGTTGAGTGTGGGGGTATTTGACATGCTATAAATTAAGCGTGTCTTTAGCATATTTTAAGTTACCTTTTATTTAATTTAAATATGAAATAAATAATAATTAATTGAGTTTTTGGTTTTATGTTTTAGGAATAATAAAGAGAAAAAGAGGAAAATAGAGAGGAAATATGGAAAATGCCTATTTTTGACCTTTCGTCACTAATTGAGGTATATCTCTCTCATTTGAACTCCGATTGAGGTGATTTTAGTGGATATGGAAAGAAGAGACATAAATCTACAACTTTCGTGTGCAAATTCGAAAAGTTTCTAAGCACTGCATTACCAAAGACCCAGAATGCCGCGATGATCCCCAACATGTCGTACCATGCTGCGGTGCCCTGTCAAAGCAAATTTGTTGCGTCGCAGCACTCGAGTAGCATGCTGCAATGCTCGACATCGCACTGAACTGCTAAAATTGTGATTTTTTTGTCTTTTTAGCTCAAATTGAAGCCTGATGGGCTGGGTTTTGACCTAGAAATAATTCTACTTTAATGAGGAGGAGCCAATCTATAAAAAAGAGGAAGAAAGGAAGCATCAAGAAATCAATCAAGCTCTTAATTACCTTCTTCAGCTTTTCTCTAGATTTTATTATAGCCCTACGTGACTAATTTAATTTTAGTTAGTAGTGAAAGATTGAAACCTCAACGGATCTTCATGCATTGTGAGATTTGGATTTGATTTTATTAGTTCAATCTTAATTGGGTATTGATTATTCATTTGTTCTTCTCTTCTCATTGATTATTTATATGATTGCTAGGAATGCCTACTAGTATATTATTTGTCTTAATCTACTACTGAATTATGTCTTGAACAAAGTTTTCATTATTGTATTCATGAGTCAAATAGGTTTAAGGATTTTGGATTATAAATCATGAAACCTGATGTGAACCCCTGATATGAACCTCACCAAGAGTAGTGAGACCCGGAATCAATATGGGATCCGATTGGAAGAATCGTATTCTAATCAGATTTATAACAAGAAAAAAAAATTAAAATAAAATGACCTTGACCCGTTATCTATAAAGAGATAAGAACCAAAGGTATAAGAAATATTGCAGACGCCACACTCAAGAAAGAGGAAGAAGATTGTGAGTGATAAGTCTTGCTTGAACGCCACAAGATAAATCTTGATAAGTTCATAAAAGTTCTTTAAAGAACCAAAGAGAAAACACTCTCAATAATATAAATGATAATCTGTCTTATTCATGAGCATACATACCTATTTATAGGCCAATTACCTAAACTTAGAAGGAAAACTATATAGGAAACTCCTATAGGACAAGAAAAAATAGAAATAGGAAACTGTTCTAGAAACTATCAAATAGGAAACTCCTATAGGGTAAGGAAAAATACAAATAGGAAACTCTTCTAGAAACTATCAAATAGGAAACTTTCCTAGTCAAATAAATAAAATACTAAATAAATCAGAAAAAACGTAGCTTAAATTGGGCCATTAAATAAATCCATTATTTTGGGCCTATATTCAGTTTTTAGCCTTCAATCTTCTTGCACTTTAGGTCCATATTAAAGTTGCCTGGTCTTTGCCCATATTTAAATGGGTTTTAATGACATGGACCAATTTTGGCTCTTCTTTTGTAATAATACAAGTATCTCCTTGATGGGCTTCTAGGATTAGACTATTAAGTTCTTCTTTGAATATTTTAACCCGAGTTCTTGTGATAGGTCCAACTGGGACTTGAAGCGAGTCCGCATTCCATTTTTGTTTGTCAGCCCTAGCTATGATCTCATCATTCCCCTCCTCTTGAAAAGGATTTGTCCTCAAATCATCACCTACATTAAAAGGAGACAAATCAGAAACATTAAAAGTTGCACTAACATTATACTCACCTGGAAGATCTAATTTGTAGGCATTATCATTGATCTTTTCAATCACTTGAAATGGACCATCCCCTCTTGGAAGTAATTTAGATTTTCTTTGAGCTGGAAACCTTTCCTTCCTCATATGCAATCAAACCCAATCACCGGGCTCAAATACAACTTTCTTGCGCCCCTTATTAGCTTGTTTGACATATTGCTCAGTTTTTCTCTCAATGTTTTGCCGAGCCTTTTCATGAATCTGCCTAACAAATTCAACTTTCTTCTTTCCATCTAAGTTAATACGCTCAGCCATAGGTAAAGGAGTTAAATCCAAAGGAGTTAATGGATTAAACCCATACACAATTTCTAAAGGTGAAAACTTAGTTGCAGAATGTACGCTCCTATTATATGCAAACTCAACATGTGGCAAACATTCCTCCCATGATTTCAAATTTTTTTGTATTATTACACGTAACAAAGTAGATAAAGTCCTATTAACTACTTCAGTTTAACCGTCAGTTTGTGGATGACAAGTAGTAGAAAATAAAATTTTTGACCCTAACTTACCTCACAAAGTCTTCCAAAAATAGCTTAAAAATTTTGCATCTCTGTCAGACACAATACTCCTAGGCATGCTATGCAATCTCACAATTTCTTTGAAAAACAACTCAGCAATATGTGATGCATCATCAGTTTTATGACATGGTATGAAATGTGCCATTTTAGAAAACCTATCAACAACCACATATATAGAATCCCTACCCCTTTTTGACCTAGGTAAGCCTAATACAAAATCCATAGATATGTCCATCCAAGGTTCATTGGGTATAGGCAAAAGAGTATATAACCCATGAGGTTTAGTTGTAGACTTAGCTTGTCTACAGATGATACACTTTTCACATATCCGCTCTACATCACGTTTCATATGAGGCCAAAAGAAATGTTCATGCAAAACTGTAACACCTAAATTCTAGCGTCATTTTCTTATATCTAAATTGTAGAATGTTCCTTATTATTTATAATTTTTTTTTTTTGACATTGTCTAACTAGCCCATTATTTTACCTATTCATTTATATCATTTGTAATCCTTCTTGCATAAGCATAAATGTGCTTCAGGCTATCCTAAGCACTTTCAAAATTCAATTCCATCTAGGCAAGTACTTAAGCATGCTATGTAATACTTACAACATAAAGGATCTCATGCCATGAAGGAAAGGAGTACAGTCCATAGTTTACATTACATCACATTATACATTGTCAAATAAGAACTTGGCACTTAATTAAGCTGTCCCACATAAATATTACACAACCAAAGCAATTACAACCGTGAACATATGAGTCAACCCTGAGACCCCTGTTGCTCACTTCTGGCTGGAGTACCTGGAATGTGATTATGTGGATATAAAAAAGTGAGATGATAATCTCAATAGCTAGCAAAGTTTTTAGAAAAATAGTGCACATTCCATTCCTTAAAACATCTCAAATTATTTCACTGAAACATAAGCACTGACCATACATTCATCATACAGCATTATCATACGGCATCTTGGTCACATGGACCCATAACATCATGGTCTACTTACCCAGTGCAGTAAATACGGCCATACCTGCAAAGGGCTATGCATCTCCTATTATTGGCCAATCGTGAGGGAAATGGGGCTTACTTGGCACCCTTTTGTGCACCCCCTTAATTCCCGAGTATGCATACATAACATAATTTTAGACCAACATTCATCATAGCATCAAAGTCAGGCAATCAGTGAAAATTCATAATTTCAAATTCATAAGCATAAAGAGTGTTTTAAGGAAAGGCTAGCTACCTCAATTCCAGCACAATCAATTCCTTTCCAAGGCTGCCAAGGTTACTACCAGCAACTCAAACTAAAACATACAAGAATTCTTGGTTAATGCATGCACATTAGGTCCTAAAGCCATAAATACCTAGTTTAAGAGCTTCTGCTCCTCCAAATAAAACTATGATTTTGCTTAGATTTGGGGTTATTATTAAATATGACAAAAGTCCTCTAAAAATTCTACAATTTTGTATGGAGGAACCTTTATATGTCTATTTTATTTCTACATTCTCTCAACCCTTAAATATTCCATTCAGCCCCAAAAACTACCTCCATACCCAGGACAGTACAATTTAGTTTCAGTTTCATTTCTATTCGGTTTTACATCCATTTGGATTAGTAAAACTACTTCAAAATTCATGATATTTTATATGAAGCATTATAGACATGTTATATAATCACCATAAAAATTTCAAATAAAAACGAATTCTTTTGACCCCTGAAATATCCCACGTTTTAAGACTGTCCCCGGTTATTGCCTGTTCTGCCTCATTTTCAGACTACCAAATTTATACATTTTATTATGTACTTTAAACTGCCCAGAATTTTCTACAATTTGGTATAATGATTAATTGGTATTCCTTTAACATGTCCTAAAATTATTATACAAAAATTCAACATCTAACCCCTTCAATATTTTGTCTTTCCATCAACAGTCTAAGCTGTCCAGCAAATTATCCTCAACACTATATTAGTTGTAAACGACCTAGTTGTAGGTTTTCAAAAATTATGAAACTTTCCAGAATTGATTATTCATGTTTTAAGACTATTCTCACAAAAAATAAGATAATTTAAAGGTCATTTACCCAATTTAATAAGCCACTATTTTCGGGTACAAAAAGATTTCTATTTTCTCAACCTAACTCTTCTATGCTCTATAACCTTTGCTCACTAATCAGACCATAACTCACTCATATGGACTCCAAAATTTGTGATTCCAGTGGCTATGTGACCGTGAGACATTTATCTACAACTTTCATGTTAACCACGACTTCATATTCCTTATGTATTAGTCCCAGAAATTTGAAAACCGAAGCTATTCTTCACCAGCCTGGACTCTAAACCCGATTCTGACCTCTCATCACTTCGTGGCCCATATCTCCCTCATTTTACGTCCGATTTAGGTGATTCCAAATCCTATGGAAAGCTAAGAAATAGGGCTACAACTTCTATGTTTAACACATTTTCATATTCTCGACAGAGAGTCCTAAATGCAGGCCCGAAAATTGACCTAATAAACTCAAAATCGGATTTTTAGAAGAAGGCAGACTTACCTTATGTAGACCTACTCCTATGGCTCTCAAATTGCAGCTTCCCTCTCTCTCAACCTTCTTCTCCTTGCTGGCTACTCTCTCCCCCTTCCTTCCTCTTCCTCTTCAGTTTTTGTTTTGGAGCTCTTCTCTCTCTTTTCTCCTGCTGGCGTGAAAGCAATATGGAGTCTGGTTGCTGGGCGCTGGAATCCTCTGGATTCAGCAAGGGAGGGAAAGGTTTTCTGCTACTCTCCAAGTGAGTGTGTGCATGGGTAGCTCTAATGTATTGTGGTCAGTGAGAGAGTGGGTGTATGACAGATCAAGAGAAGTGTTTTTCTGGTTGTATGAGTGTGAGTGTGAGCTGTAGTTTTCTTGGGCAGAGATGGAGCGTGAGTTTGCACATGTGGAGGCATGGGTTTCTGCTGGGTTTATGGAGCACATATGGGTGTGGAGATGTTGTCAAGTGGGATGTTTTCTACTTGCTGAATTTGGCGCTGAACATGCTGGATGTGGGGCATGTTCCAGCTGGATGTTTCTCCTGGTTGCATGTGGGATCATGGGTGGCGTGAAATGCTGTCTTGTAGGCCATGTTTCTGCTGGTCTCTTAGAGCAGATGAGTGGTTATTCTTCTGCTGTGTAGGGCAGGTTTCTGCTGGCTGGGTGGAGCAAGAGTGGGTGTGTTTTTACTGCTTGGTTTAGGAGAAAACATGGGATGTTTTTATGCTGAATGTGAAGCAAGGTTAATTGCATGTTTCAGCTTATATTCCCTGCATGCATGTGTATATTTAACTCACCAAGGCTGTTGGCTTTTTGTTTCACCTTTACGTACATGCATGGGTGGCTATTATGCATGGTGTAAATGGGATAAATGCATATATATATATACCTACGTAAATCTCCTCCTTTTGCATGTGCAAATATATATATAATAATGTGTATGGTGGAGGTGAGAATAAATATGTATATATATATTTATATAGTATCACATAATGCTTTTTCCTTCCTTATTATTTTCCTAATCCTAAATTAGTAGCATCTTAAGGAATATATTTGTATCATGTTCCTCTAATTTATGATCCAAAAATATTTTATTTATATTATTTCTAACCATGAAATGATTCTACATTTTATAAAGATTTTTACTATCATCAACTATACATTTTAATCCTTGTTCATGTATATCTTAATTGATCACTAATCCTAGACTAGTAATATCTAATAAAAAAAATGTATTTGTGTCCTCTCTCCATCCATTATAATCCTATGAATTTTTTTTTATTTACATTAACTATGTTACCTATTTTATGCTTGCCTTAAAATCATATAACTAAGTATCTTAATCACTTGTCATATGTATTTTCTACTCATCCTTAAATTTATCTAACTTTATTAAGAGCTTAGGATGTTACATTTCTTTCCCCCTTAAAAAAAAATTTTGTCCACAAAATTTAACATACCTTATTCAAATAGATGTGGATAGGTCTTCTTCATCTCTTCTTCAGTCTCCCAAGTTGCTTCCTCCGAGGATAGTCCCTTCCAGACCACTTTAACCAGAGGGATGTTCTTATTCCTCAGTTGTTTAGTCTTAACATCAATGATCCGATCTGGCCTTACAATGTATGATAGATTGTCTTGTAAATGCATTGATTCGTGCTCTATGACATGTGAAGGGTCTGGGTTATACTTTTTGAGCTGGGAAACATGAAATACATCATGAATCTGAGAAAGGTTTGGAGGAAGTGCCAGTTTATAAGCTACTGATCCGATCCGATCAAGAATTTGGAAAGGACCGATGTATTTGGGACTGAGCTTTTTGGTTTTCAAAGACCTCCCCACCCCCGTGAATGGAGTTACCTTAACAAAAACATGGTCGCCTGTTTCAAATTCTAGGGGCCTTCTTCTTTTATCTGCATAGCTCTTTTGTCTACTCTGGGCCGTTAGCAGTTTCTCTCTGATAAGTTCAATGTGCCTTGTGGTTTGGTCAACCAAATCAGGGCCCAATAGACTCCTCTCCCCTAGCTCTACCCAACACAGAGGTGACCTACACTTTCTTCCATACAAAGCTTCAAAGGGAGCCATCTGGATACTGGAATGGTAACTATTATTATAGGCAAATTCAGCTAAAGGTAGATACACATCCCAGTTTCCTTTCATTTCTAGCACACAAGCCCTAAGCATACCTTCTAGAGTCTGAATTGTTCTCTCTGTCTGCCCGTCAGTTTGTGGATGGTAGGCTGTGCTAAACCTAAGTTTAGTACCTAGGGCATCTTGCAAGGATCTCCAAAATCTAGAAGTAAACCTGGGATCTCGATCAGAAACGATACTGGTAGGTATCCCATGGAGTCTCACAATTTCATGAACATACACCTGTGCCAACTTGTCCAGAGAATAGGTAGACTTAATGGCTAAGAAGTGGGCAGACTTGGTTAGTCTATCCACGTTTACCCAAATTGCATCATAGCCCGATGATGTCCTAGGCAAACCCATGACAAAATCCATAGAGATGCTATCCCATTTCCACTCAGGAATATCTAAGGGTTGAAGTAACCCACCAGGCTTTTGGTGTTCTACCTTGACTCTTTGACACACTAAGCACTTAGACACATAACGAGTTATGTCCATTTTCATCCCACGCCACCAGAAACTCCTCTTTAAGTCTTGATACATCTTAGTGGCTCCAGGATGTAGGGTATACCTACTCTTATGAGCTTCAGCTAGGATATTATCTCTCAATTCCTTCACCTCAGGTACACACAACCGCTCTCCTAACTTGATAACCCCATCCTCAGCAATGTGAAATTCTGTGGACTTGCCCAGGGATATCTGTTCTCTAATGTCCTTCAAGTATTGATCAGAAACTTGAGCATCTTTAATTCTATCCCTAAGATCATTATGAATCCTCAATTCACTCATAAGGAGGCTACTAGGCTGTGGAGAAATGGAGAGATTCAAATCTCTCATGCCCTCAATTAGTTCCTGCTCCTTAAGCATCAATGATGCCATATGGAGGGATTTCCTACTCAGAGCATCAGCAACCACGTTTGCCTTGCCCGGATGGTAATTAAGGGTGAAGTCATAATCTTTTAGGAATTCCATCCACCTTCTCTGCCTCATATTTAACTCCTTCTGATCAAAAAGGTACTTAAGACTCTTGTGATCACTAAAAACTTCAAACTTGACACCATACAAATGATGTCTCCAAATCTTAAGGGCAAACACTACAGCTGCTAGTTCAAGATCATGTGTGGGGTAGTTCTCCTCATGAGGTCTGAGCTGTCGAGAAGCATAAGCTATTACTCTACCCTGCTGCATTAAAACACAACCTAAACCTTTCTTAGATGCATCACTATATATTGTAAGGAGTTCACTAGGGTTAGGTATCACTAGCACTGGGGCAGAGGTTAGCCTAACTTTCAATTCTTGGAAACTACTCTCACATCGACCATCCCATACAAAAGGTTGATCTTTCCTAGTTAACCTAGTAAGGGGCATGGCTATCTGAGAGAATCCCTTGATAAATCTCCTATAGTATCCTGCTAAGCCTAGGAAGCTCCGTATTTCAGTGACTGTCTTTGGTCTTTCCCAGTTGACCACTGCTTCCACTTTACTAGGGTCCACTGCTATCCCCTCCTTGGAGACAACATGCCCTAAAAATCTCACCTCTGTCAGCCAAAATTCACACTTGCTAAGCTTGGCATACAATTTCCTATCCTTCAGGGTTTGCAACACTATTCGAAGGTGATTCTCATGTTCTTCAGGGCTCTTAGAGTAAATTAAGATGTCATCTATGAAAACCACAACAAACTTATCTAGATATGGCCTAAAAACCCTGTTCATATAATCCATGAAAATGGCTGGGGCATTGGTTAACCCAAAAGGCATGACTAGGAACTCATAATGTCCGTAACGGGTTCGGAAAGCTGTCTTTGGGACATCTTCGACCTTAATTCTCAACTGATGGTAACCTGACCTTAGATCTATCTTAGAGAAGACTGATGCTTCAGCTAATTGATCTAGGAGGTCATCTATCCTAGGCAGTGGATATTTATTCTTGATGGTCACTTTGTTTAACTGCCTATAATCTATACACAACCTAAGGCTTCCATCTTTCTTTTTGACAAACAAGACTGGTGCACCCCAAGGGGATACACTAGGTCTGATGAACCCTTTCTCTAAAAGTTCCTCTATCTGTTTCTTAAGCTCTGCTAGCTCTACAGGAGCCATCCTATAAGGAGCCTTAGATATGGGACCTGCACCAGGCATCAAGTCAATGGAGAACTCAACTTCTCTATCAGGAGGGAGACTGCTAAACTCCTTAGGGAATACTTCTGGGTAATCCCTAACAACAGGTATGTTTTCTATACCACCTTCTACTTCTGCTTGCAAAGAAAAGAAGACTAGGAACCCTTGACAACCCTTCTTAAGGTATCTCTCAGCCTGGGTGGTGGATAGGTAAGAAGTTTCAGTGGAGTGTTTAGATGTAGAACCACAAACAGGTAAGGAAATAGATTTTCTAGAACAATCAAGAATTGCATTATTAGCCGACAACCAATCCATTCCAAGAATAACATCAATATCAATCAAAGATAGGCATACAAGATCCAAAGTGGTATATCTATGATCAAATTGTACAACACAATTGATACAAGCATCAGAAGTTATGACACGAATCCCAGTAGGTGTGGAAATAGAAAGACTATATGGCAAGGTATCCACAGTCAAACCCAGACTCTTAGCACAATCATATGATATAAAAGAATGTGTAGCACCAGAATCAAACAATGCATCTACAAGTAAGTTTTGGATCATTAACGTACCTCTGATCAAGTTTGGAGACTGGCTAGCCTCCTGCTGGGAAAGAGCAAACACCCGTCCCTGATTTTGTGGTCTGCCATCAGGAACTAATCCTCTCTTTGCTCGACAATCCCTGGAGTAGTGGCCGGGTTTTCCACAATTGAAGCAGACATTTTGACCAGCTAAACAGGGTCTATCTCCATGGTTCTTCCCACATTTATTACAAGCAGGCTGGCTGGAGGTTTGGCCACTACGGGTCGGCATTCTCCTACCCTGAGAATTGTTCCCCTTAAACTTTTTGTTCCAGGGTTTCCCTCTTCCTCCAGAGGGCTCACTGTCTCTCAATCTTTTCTCAGCCCTGACACTCATCAGAGCCTCTTCTGCTATTCTACATTTACTTGCTAGCTTAGCAAAATTTCGTATCTCCAGGGTAGCCACTCTTTCTCTGATCTCAGGTTTTAATCCTCGCTCAAAATTTGCCGCCTTCCATGCATCATCATGGGTATGCTTCAAGTAAGTGGAAAATTTAGAGAGCTCTTCATACTTAGCCTCATATTGAGGTACAGTCATGTTTCCTTGCTTTAATTGTATGAATTCAGCCTCTTTTTGATTCTTCACATTATCTGGGAAATATTTATCATAAAATGTTTCTTTAAAATTATCCCAGGTAATGGAAGTATCATTAGTCTGCCAAAGTCTCTGCATACTTTTCCACCAATGCTCTGCCTCACCTTCTAACATGTAAGTGGCTAAGGAAACTTTCTGCTCTGTGTTGCATTCTAAAACTCCAAAAATTTTCTCCAGTTGCATGATCCATCGTTCTGCAATCACTGGATCATACTCTCCCAGAAATTGAGGAGGGTTGGCCTTCCTAAATTGGGCTAAGAGTTTATTCATTTGGTTTGGCCTATTTTCCTCTCCAGCACAATCAGGATTGTTTCCTTGCGACACTTGTCTAAGGGCCTCTTGAACTTGTTGAAGAATTTGTGCTGTGGCGGCCTGGGCTGCAGCTTGCCCATCAAGCCTGGCAGCTAAGGTTTCCATATTCTCAGATATTTCTTTTAAGGTCTCAGTTTGGGTTCTTTTATATGCCATTTCCCTGTGTGCACATTTATATACAAACATTTTTCATATAATTAGTCACACGTCCATAAACTATGTCTACTTGATTTAACAACCCCTAAAACAAAGCCAATTTCACCATAATTCAACTCTAATTCAATTTAAAATATCCTAGAATAATTCCAAACACATAAATAATTCCCTGAACTATTGCTCTGATACCAACAAATGTAACACCTAAATTCTAGCGTCATTTTCTTATATCTAAATTGTAGAATGTTCCTTATTATTTATAATTTTTTTTTTTTGACATTGTCTAACTAGCCCATTATTTTACCTATTCATTTATATCATTTGTAATCCTTCTTGCATAAGCATAAATGTGCTTCAGGCTATCCTAAGCACTTTCAAAATTCAATTCCATCTAGGCAAGTACTTAAGCATGCTATGTAATACTTACAACATAAAGGATCTCATGCCATGAAGGAAAGGAGTACAGTCCATAGTTTACATTACATCACATTATACATTGTCAAATAAGAACTTGGCACTTAATTAAGCTGTCCCACATAAATATTACACAACCAAAGCAATTACAACCGTGAACATATGAGTCAACCCTGAGACCCCTGTTGCTCACTTCTGGCTGGAGTACCTGGAATGTGATTATGTGGATATAAAAAAGTGAGATGATAATCTCAATAGCTAGCAAAGTTTTTAGAAAAATAGTGCACATTCCATTCCTTAAAACATCTCAAATTATTTCACTGAAACATAAGCACTGACCATACATTCATCATACAGCATTATCATACGGCATCTTGGTCACATGGACCCATAACATCATGGTCTACTTACCCAGTGCAGTAAATACGGCCATACCTGCAAAGGGCTATGCATCTCCTATTATTGGCCAATCGTGAGGGAAATGGGGCTTACTTGGCACCCTTTTGTGCACCCCCTTAATTCCCGAGTATGCATACATAACATAATTTTAGACCAACATTCATCATAGCATCAAAGTCAGGCAATCAGTGAAAATTCATAATTTCAAATTCATAAGCATAAAGAGTGTTTTAAGGAAAGGCTAGCTACCTCAATTCCAGCACAATCAATTCCTTTCCAAGGCTGCCAAGGTTACTACCAGCAACTCAAACTAAAACATACAAGAATTCTTGGTTAATGCATGCACATTAGGTCCTAAAGCCATAAATACCTAGTTTAAGAGCTTCTGCTCCTCCAAATAAAACTATGATTTTGCTTAGATTTGGGGTTATTATTAAATATGACAAAAGTCCTCTAAAAATTCTACAATTTTGTATGGAGGAACCTTTATATGTCTATTTTATTTCTACATTCTCTCAACCCTTAAATATTCCATTCAGCCCCAAAAACTACCTCCATACCCAGGACAGTACAATTTAGTTTCAGTTTCATTTCTATTCGGTTTTACATCCATTTGGATTAGTAAAACTACTTCAAAATTCATGATATTTTATATGAAGCATTATAGACATGTTATATAATCACCATAAAAATT
Source organism: Gleditsia sinensis (assembly GCA_037074535.1). NCBI lineage: Eukaryota > Viridiplantae > Streptophyta > Magnoliopsida > Fabales > Fabaceae > Gleditsia > Gleditsia sinensis. Next base: position 26,318,205 of record CM073465.1, read on the forward strand.
TCAAATAAAAACGAATTCTTTTGACCCCTGAAATATCCCACGTTTTAAGACTGTCCCCGGTTATTGCCTGTTCTGCCTCATTTTCAGACTACCAAATTTATACATTTTATTATGTACTTTAAACTGCCCAGAATTTTCTACAATTTGGTATAATGATTAATTGGTATTCCTTTAACATGTCCTAAAATTATTATACAAAAATTCAACATCTAACCCCTTCAATATTTTGTCTTTCCATCAACAGTCTAAGCTGTCCAGCAAATTATCCTCAACACTATATTAGTTGTAAACGACCTAGTTGTAGGTTTTCAAAAATTATGAAACTTTCCAGAATTGATTATTCATGTTTTAAGACTATTCTCACAAAAAATAAGATAATTTAAAGGTCATTTACCCAATTTAATAAGCCACTATTTTCGGGTACAAAAAGATTTCTATTTTCTCAACCTAACTCTTCTATGCTCTATAACCTTTGCTCACTAATCAGACCATAACTCACTCATATGGACTCCAAAATTTGTGATTCCAGTGGCTATGTGACCGTGAGACATTTATCTACAACTTTCATGTTAACCACGACTTCATATTCCTTATGTATTAGTCCCAGAAATTTGAAAACCGAAGCTATTCTTCACCAGCCTGGACTCTAAACCCGATTCTGACCTCTCATCACTTCGTGGCCCATATCTCCCTCATTTTACGTCCGATTTAGGTGATTCCAAATCCTATGGAAAGCTAAGAAATAGGGCTACAACTTCTATGTTTAACACATTTTCATATTCTCGACAGAGAGTCCTAAATGCAGGCCCGAAAATTGACCTAATAAACTCAAAATCGGATTTTTAGAAGAAGGCAGACTTACCTTATGTAGACCTACTCCTATGGCTCTCAAATTGCAGCTTCCCTCTCTCTCAACCTTCTTCTCCTTGCTGGCTACTCTCTCCCCCTTCCTTCCTCTTCCTCTTCAGTTTTTGTTTTGGAGCTCTTCTCTCTCTTTTCTCCTGCTGGCGTGAAAGCAATATGGAGTCTGGTTGCTGGGCGCTGGAATCCTCTGGATTCAGCAAGGGAGGGAAAGGTTTTCTGCTACTCTCCAAGTGAGTGTGTGCATGGGTAGCTCTAATGTATTGTGGTCAGTGAGAGAGTGGGTGTATGACAGATCAAGAGAAGTGTTTTTCTGGTTGTATGAGTGTGAGTGTGAGCTGTAGTTTTCTTGGGCAGAGATGGAGCGTGAGTTTGCACATGTGGAGGCATGGGTTTCTGCTGGGTTTATGGAGCACATATGGGTGTGGAGATGTTGTCAAGTGGGATGTTTTCTACTTGCTGAATTTGGCGCTGAACATGCTGGATGTGGGGCATGTTCCAGCTGGATGTTTCTCCTGGTTGCATGTGGGATCATGGGTGGCGTGAAATGCTGTCTTGTAGGCCATGTTTCTGCTGGTCTCTTAGAGCAGATGAGTGGTTATTCTTCTGCTGTGTAGGGCAGGTTTCTGCTGGCTGGGTGGAGCAAGAGTGGGTGTGTTTTTACTGCTTGGTTTAGGAGAAAACATGGGATGTTTTTATGCTGAATGTGAAGCAAGGTTAATTGCATGTTTCAGCTTATATTCCCTGCATGCATGTGTATATTTAACTCACCAAGGCTGTTGGCTTTTTGTTTCACCTTTACGTACATGCATGGGTGGCTATTATGCATGGTGTAAATGGGATAAATGCATATATATATATACCTACGTAAATCTCCTCCTTTTGCATGTGCAAATATATATATAATAATGTGTATGGTGGAGGTGAGAATAAATATGTATATATATATTTATATAGTATCACATAATGCTTTTTCCTTCCTTATTATTTTCCTAATCCTAAATTAGTAGCATCTTAAGGAATATATTTGTATCATGTTCCTCTAATTTATGATCCAAAAATATTTTATTTATATTATTTCTAACCATGAAATGATTCTACATTTTATAAAGATTTTTACTATCATCAACTATACATTTTAATCCTTGTTCATGTATATCTTAATTGATCACTAATCCTAGACTAGTAATATCTAATAAAAAAAATGTATTTGTGTCCTCTCTCCATCCATTATAATCCTATGAATTTTTTTTTATTTACATTAACTATGTTACCTATTTTATGCTTGCCTTAAAATCATATAACTAAGTATCTTAATCACTTGTCATATGTATTTTCTACTCATCCTTAAATTTATCTAACTTTATTAAGAGCTTAGGATGTTACAAAAACAGCCCAAGTCTTGGATATGCCAAAATGTCCCATCAAAGCACCTCCATGAGCTTCTCTAACAAGCAAGTCTCATAATGAACATTTAGGCACACAGTTTATTTTCTCTAAACAAAAATCCATTATGCCTAAAGAACTTACCAAATGCAACTTTCTCACATGCATTGAATACATTACAAAAATCAGAATCATCAACATACAAGTCTTTTATATATTCAAATCCAAGCAATTTTGCATCTAAAGTAGAAAGTAAAACATTCCTTCTAGACAATGCATCAGCCACAATGTTTTCCTTACCTTTCTTGTACTTAATCACATAAGGAAATGTTTCAATAAACTCTACCCATTTGGCATGTCGCTTGTTGAGCTTGTGTTGACCCTTCAAATGCTTTAAAGATTCATGATCAGTGTGAATCACAAACTCTTTTGGCCAAAGATAGTGTTGCCAAGTTTTCAATGCCCTAACCAATGCATACATCTCTTTGTCATATGTCGGATAGTTTAGGGCTGCTACACTTAGTTTCTCACTAAAGTAGGCAATGGGACGCCCTTCTTGCATTAGAACAGCTCCAATACCTATTCCTGAGGCATCACACTCAATTTCAAATTTTTTTGTGAAGTTAGGTAAAGAAAGTAAAGGTGCATTAATCAACTTTTCTTTAATCAAATTAAATGCCTATTCTTGTTCATCACCCCACTTAAACCCCACATTCTTTTTTATGACTTCAGTCAAAGGTGCAGCTAGGCTACTAAAATCTTTTACAAACCTTCTATAAAAGATAGCTAACCCATGAAAACTTCTAACATTACCCACATTTGTAGGGCTTGGCCAATCTTGAATTGCCTTTACCTTTTCTTCATCCACCTCAATTCCTTTAGCACTAATAACAAATCCAAAGAATACAAGTTTATCTGTGCAAAAGGTACACTTCTTGATGTTAGCAAACAACTTTTCTTTTCTCAAAACATCTAAAACAAGTTTTAAATGCTCAACATGTTCATTCAAACTTTTGCTATAAATCAGAATATCATCAAAGTACACAACCAAAAATTTGCCAATAAAAGTACGTAAAACATGATTCATCAGTCTCATGAAAGTACTTGGTGCATTAGTTAATCCAAATGGCATAATTAACCACTCATATAAAACATATTTTGTTTTAAAAGCAGTTTTCCATTCATCACCTTCTCTCATTCTAATTTGATGATATCCACTTTTAAGATCAATTTTTGTAAAAACACAAGAACCATGCAATTCATCAAGCATATCATCTAATCTAAGAATGGGATGTCTATACTTTACAGTGATATTATTAATAGCACGGCAGTCAACACACATCCTCCATGTCCCATCCTTCTTAGGCATAAGTAACACCGAAACTGCATAAGGACTCATGCTCTCTCACACATACCCCTTCTCCATGAGCTCTCTAACCTGCTTTTGAAGCTCTTTTGTCTCCTCCGGATTGCTTCTATAGGCTGGCCTATTTGGAATTGATGCACCGGGTATAAAATCTATTTGATGCTCAATTCCCCTAATTGGTGGTAAGCCATTGGGTATTTCTTCAGGGAATACATCCTCATAATCCTACAAAAGAGAAACTACAACACTAGGCAAAGAAGAGTTAAATTCATTAATACTTAAACAAGTCTCTTTGTACAAGAGTACAATTAAAGGCTTATTTAAACACAGTGCTCTTTTGGCTTCACTCTCTCTTGCATAAAAATTCGTTTGTTTTCTCTCTCTTTCTCTTGATTCAACCTCTCTTTCTTTTGAAACATCACTCACTTTTTTTATGTCACTCTCTTTTTTCAACTTCACTTGATCTTTAAACACTTGCTTTGGAGTTAAGGGCACAAGAGTGATTTTTCTCTTATCATGTACAAATGATTATCTATTGGTATAACCATCATGAATTACATGTCTATCAAATTGCCATGGTCTTCCCAAAAGAATATGGCCTGCATGCATTGGCACCACATCACATAAAACTTCATCTTTGTACTTTCCAATGGAGATTGACACCAACACCTGTTTAGTCACCTTAATTTCTCCACAATCATTCAACCATTGTAGCTTATATGGCTTTGGATGCTTTAAAGTGGCCAAACTCAATTTTTCAACCAAACTAGTGCTAGCTACATTAGTACAACTTCCCCCATCAATAATCATGCTACATACTTTATTATTAACATGACATCTAGTATGAAAAATATTTTCTCGTTCTACCTCTTCATCTTGTTTGATTTGCACACTAAGGGCTCTCCTTGTAATCAAAAGTTCTCCATCAATGGGATACTCAACGTCACTTGCATCCTCCAAAGGGGGCATAGACTCATTATCGGACTCACCTTCGGTCTCAATGCCACCATCTTCTTTCAATATCATTACTCTTTTATTTGGACATTGACTAGCAATATGACTCATTCCCAAACACTTAAAACATTTAACATCTCTAGTTCTAGAAGGTTGGGAAATAGTTTTACCTGCATTTGGTGTGCCTCCATTTTTATTTTCTTTGGAAGTTTCGGCCTTAGGTTTTTCATCCCTCTTACTCCAATTCGACTTCCATGTTGAAGAACTCGAATGTTGTCCCATTCTTGAGGATCCTTTCCTTTTTAGTTGTTGCTCCACCTTCATGGCCATGTGCACCATGTCATCCAACTCCACATAATGTTGCAACTCTACCACATTCGCTATATCACGATTTAAGCCAACTAAGAATCTCGCCATTGTAGCTTCTCGGTCCTCCTCCACATTGGCTCGAATCATGGCTATCTCCATCTCCTTATGGTAGTCTTCAACACTTTTAAAACCTTGAGTAAGGCTTTGCAATTTCCTAAACAAGTCCCTATGGTAGTGGCTTGGAATAAATCGCCTCCTCATAACTACTTTCATCTCCTCCCATGCCTCAATGGGTCTTTCTCCATTTCGTCTCCTGCTTAAAATCAATTGATCCCACCAAATAATAGCATAGTCAGTAAATTCAATGGCAGCCAATTTTACCTTTTTCAACTCAGAATAGTTGTGACAATCAAAATAAACTTCTCTAAACCCATCTTTTTCTCCCATTCTAAATAAACTTCTAGATCATTTTTACCTTGAAAGGGTGGAATTTTCATTTTAATACTTTCTAAATTATTATCAACCCGATTCTTAACTTCTCTAAACCTCCCACCATATTTCCTATTGTTGTCACTCAGATTCCTATCAACTTCATCAAAACCATCTCTATAATACTCTTCATTTTCAACACTCTCCCTTGATTGAACTCTCCCCTTCCTACGTATATTAGCAGTGTTTTGTGACTCTTCCACATGTGCATTCTCTACTCGATCTAACCGTTCATGAATTTTCTCCATCTACACTCTCAAAACTTTTCTCATCTCACTTACTAAAGCTTCCATCATCAACTTTGGATCCACCATTCCCGACACACCTTCAGAAGTAGTTTTGTCCTTGTTATGGGACATGATTTTCCTGAAAAACAATGTTAGAGTAAAACAAATTCTCACAACACTAGCTTACGTGTTTCTCTCAAGATTAATGGCACTCACACTCGTGTTTACTCAAATTTTGGCTTTTACCCTCTTATAAGCTCACACCCTCTTGCCTTTTTCCTCTCTTAGTCCCATCTTTCAGTTCTTTATTGAACTCAAACAAACTCACACAAAAAATTTCTTGCAACAATCCAAACTCAACTAATAGAGTACAAAGAGTTAAGGAAGAAGAAAAAGAACATAATTTGAAGAAACAAAGGGAACAAAGCAATAGAACTTTAGAAAAAAAACGAAATTAAAGGCAAGATAAGAAGTTGAATAAGAAAAATCACACCACGAAGCAACTAGAATAGAAAGAATTAAATGACCAGAGAAAAAGAAACAATTGAGATAGCAAAAATAACCAAAATAAGAAAACCAAATATCAAAGCAAGAGAAAAACAAATTGATGCAATTAGAATTACTAGATCACTTTGTTTTTTTTGTAAGATCAGAATGCAAAATCTAGGTGGAACTTGAATTTCAAAAACAATTGGTTCTATTTTTTTTTCGAATTTTTTTTTTCAAAATATGCACTTGAACTAAGAACACTAAAAATAAAACAAAAATTAGAAGATAAGAAGAATGAAGAACACACAAAAAATACGAGATAGTAAGATGGAATAAGAATAAGAAAACAAATAGGATAGATCAAACCTGATTTAGAACTTAGGCTCTGATACCAAATGATGTGAACCCCTGATATGAACCTCACCAAGAGTAGTGAGACCCAGAATCAATATGGGATCCGATTGGAAGGATCGTATTCTAATCAGATTTATAACAAGAAAAAAAAATTAAAAAAATGACCTTGACCCGTTATCTATAAAGAGATAAGAACCAAAGGTATAAGAAATATTGCAGACGCCACACTCAAGAAAGAGGAACAAGATTGTCAGTGATAAGTCTTGCTTGAACTCCACAAGATAAATCTTGATAAGTTCAGAAAAGTTCTTTAAAGAACCAAAGAGAAAACACTCTCAATAATATAAATGATAATATGTCTTGTTCATGAGCATACATACCTATTTATAGGCCAATTACCTAAACTCAGAAGGAAAACTATATAGGAAACTCCTATAGGACAAGGAAAAATAGAAATAGAAAACTGTTCTAGAAACTATCAAATAGGAAACTCCTATAGGATAAGAAAAAGTACAAATAGGAAACTCTTCTAGAAACTATCAAATAGGAAACTTTCCTAATCAAATAAATAAAATACTAAATAAATCAGAAAAAACGTAGCTTAAATTGGGCCATTAAATAAATCCATTATTTTGGGCCTATATTCAGTTTTTAGCCTTCAATCTTCTTGCACTTTAGGTCCATATTAAAGTTGGCTGGTCTTGGCCCATATTTAAATGGGTTTTAATGACATGGACTAGTTTTGGCTCTTCTTTTGTAATAATGCAAGTATCTCCTCGATGGGCCTCTAGGATTAGACTATTAAGTGCTTCTTTGAATATTTTAGCCCGAGATCTTGTGATAAGTCCAACTGGGACTTGAAGTGGGTCCGCATTCCGTTTCTGTTTGTCAGCCCTAGCCATGATCTCATCAAAACCTATGATGAATAATTGACTAATTTAGATATAGTCGATATGTCTATATTTGTTTAGCTCTATCAATTTTTCTAATTTTTCATGCGATTAATAGGTTAGACTTTACCGATGTGCAAAAGGATTGCTTATTAATTAGGGTTTAATTGAGGCGATTATCATCAATTATTAAATTTAAGGAGGAACAGGGTTAAAATCCCAATGATAGATATTCAAATTAAGATTGATTATGTTGTTAATTATCAATACAATCCCTTGACAGTGGATATCAACCAAAGCTAGCATATTTATTATTAATAACTCTCTCTTAATTACTTTCATTATTGTTTACTTTGCTTTAGTTGCAATTATCAATCCCCCCTTTTCTCAATCACATAAGGTAATTTCAGTCTCTATGGGATCGACCCTTTCTCCCATGACTATAGTTAGTTGAGAGGTAAGGTATCAATTTGGATATACTTGCGACAATACGCACCATAAATATAAAGGTGTAAGTTTTGGAAAAACTCAATAAGTAGATAAGGCCTACTGTAACTGAAATAGAACAGGCCATACGTACGAGTTTTTTATAATAAGTATGCAATGAAATCCAAAATAATGAATTCAAACTATAAACATCTTTAGAAAAAAATATATTCTATGAACATTAAGGTTTAGATTATAGAAAACTTGAAATTTTAAAATAAGAATTGATAAAACGGTCTTGTTGAAAATTGATAGAATAATTAAGAAAGCTATCCTTAGAAATATAAGCATTGAACTTCAAATAAATATTTTAAGGAAACGAGCACACATACATACAAGGGCTCAAAAGCAGAACCATTTAGAGATTTTGAAGCACATAGAAAGGGAAAGGAAAAATCACTATCTTAACCCTTATCAATCTTAACATAATAGAGGGAGAAGATCCCATCAACTCCCTTAAATATCTTAATTCATAGCGTAATAATTGGAAAAGGTAGCCTCTACTCCTTAACCATCAAAATTCATAATCACTATGTGTTTCCTTTCTCATGGGCCAACAACCCCCTACTAGCTAGGGTCGTATGGTGCACCAAGGCTAGCATTTACTATTGCTAACTGATAGTGTTTCTAATAATGATTCCTCCAATAGAAAAGCAATGAGATTTATAAAATAAAAATAAATTTAGTGCTTCAAGAAAATGGAATATATCTTCTTATGAAAACCATCCTATCATCTACTATCTTATGCTAGATGAATAGCAACACAAAGGCAAATTTCCATTTTAAAACTAGATAAGCCAACATTCCATTCTCAACATAACTCATTACAAAAATAAATTTATCCATAACCAAATTCCAAATCAAATTTGGCAATGCCATACTCTTATAAAATACTTCACTTTTGTTACATATGAAATAAAATCATTTAGAAGTGAATATTCAAGTTTCAGTATCAATTAAACCAACAGCCTTTGTTTCACAACATTCAAAATGGAGGGAATTCCTTTCAGGGGCCTGCTCTGCATGCCTAAGTCTCTAAGAGTGAAAATTTAACAAAAAATACATACATTTGGAATTTGACCTTTAGTAAATTGATAAGATACATGCAAGATGAAATAGTTAAATAAAATGTGTTATAGCAAACAATATCTACTCATAACTTAAGGATTCAAGATTGGTGATCTCTCTTTAACGAACTTCTTGAGCCAATCCGATCCAATAGAGCTCAAACTTTAGTCTCTAAACATCTTAAACCCAGAAAACACCATCACAATATGAATATCTAAGAATTGCCATGAAATCACTATTCATGCCAATCAGAAATATTATTCACATCAACCAAAAAGTTGCCCTATGGTCATGAAAATCCTAATCTTAGCTATTTGACTACTCCTAATGTAACATCCCTAATTTTGTTTCTTTTATTAATTAAGGTACATAAATATTTAATTAAGGAAATTAAACTTAATAAACAATTTTTCGATATCTAAGAAACAATATATGCCTTAGAAATTCTTCACCTTATGTGTATTTATATAAAATGTTTCTAACATTAAGGGAATAGTTAAAGAGAGAAAATCTAATAGGAAAAATTAGAAATAACATCCTAAAGAAAGGCAAAATTCTTAGATAAGGAAGATAAATTTTTAAAAGTAAGTAAAGGTCTTAAAATTTCAAGAAGATTGGATTAAGGTAATTTTTTCTAATTCAAGAGCTTGAGTTACTAAGTTTAACATCTCCACCCATACATTGGGCCTTCACCTATGGATACTTCATAGACTTTGTTTTTTCACTTAACATGAGTTTCTAGCAAGCTAATTGTATAGCCCAAGCAAGATATATAACATAGACTTGGACTAGGATATAGAAGTTGGACTGATAGCCCAAAAATTATTAAAATGTGACCAAGCCCTCCATGAGAAGTAGAATTTCAGCCAAAGCAAAGGAGATAGGCAAGAATGAGCCCAAATCCAAGAGAGAAAAATAAGAACCATGTGATGAAATAGTAGTGTAATAATAATCAAGATTAGGTCACTTGGCATTAGGACAAAAAAATCTATATCTTACACTAATAATTTTAGCAAGCCATGTGATGATATAGTATGTAATAATACATGGCATTAGGACAAAACATCTATATCTTACACTAATAATTTTAGCAAGCCATGTGATGATATAATAATACGTGGAATTATGACAAAACATCTTTATCCTACATAAATAATTTCAACTAAGCAAGGGAGACTCAGGGGCTGGAAATTTGCCGCCTAGAAAGGCAAACCTATCATACTTGAGTGAGAAAAAAGAAAAAGGAAATGAATCCCTAAATCAAAGAGACTGTGTCCCTTGTCTTAAGAATATTTTATCATGATTTACAAATACAAATCGCTTTTTCCTATGCATATCTTGGCTAAGGGAAAGGAAGACAACAACATGAGTTGTCTTCAACCAAAAAAAAAACAACCAAGTGCATCCTAATTGTGATAAGGTAGACACATGATTTTGAGAGGTGAACCACTTAATAGTTTATTTAAGCAAAACCCACCCTTATAACATTTTAATTTCATCCAAGTGAAGGAGAGGAAAAAATACAACAAGGAAGAGTGACGAAAGGTGAGAAAGAGAGGAGAAAAGAGGAAGGAAGAAGAAGGAGAAGTCTATAGGACTAAGTACTCAAGTTAAGTTAGCTTAATCTCCACTTGAATCCATCTTTTCTCTTCATCCTTGAGGTTCAAAACTCACCCTCCTTATCTTATTTAAGCTGTTGGAAAAGCTAAGAGAAGGGAGGAATCTCGATACTTCCTTCAACAGGAAACAAGAAAAAGAATTCACTAAGTGAGCTAGGGAGATCTTTAGGTAGGATTAACAATATCTCTTTTTGAAGAAAAACTTTGAAATTTGTAATTTTTATATAGGATTTTGATCCTAGAACTTTGATGAAATTTACAATATTTGCTACTTTGATGATTGGCCATGGATGTTGTTATATCATGTTACATGTTGATCTTGCATGTGATGAATCTTTTGAATACTTCGGTTGGTATGGAAAGTTCTGCATAGATATGGCTATGTGTGGCAAACATTTAGGGCTTTTATATTTCCATTATGTATATTTGAATATGGAAAAAATGGATAGAAGATGATTAGGTTGGTAAATTATGTATGGCCTTAAACCCTTAGGGGATGTCCATGAGAAATCTCTGTTGAGAAACACCTTTAGTGATGCATGATTTGATTATATTTTTTGTTTTAAGTAGAAGATAGAATATGTTAAATTAAGTAAGAAATAAAATAAAATGTTGAGATGAGTAATTCTATGGTTAGGTGGAAATTTGGAAGAAAAATGGAAGATGAATTAATAAAAGGATGAATTAGAACTTTAGGAAAGGCTAGGCTAAGAAAACTAGATTTCGGAGTAACCAGGAAAGCTTCTATTTTTGAAATTCTAGGAATAATCGTTTAGGAATTGAAAGATATGGTTAACATAAAAAATGTAGATATATGTCTCACAGAATTTTAGTCACTGAAATCACCCAATTTGAAGTTCAAAAAATGGAGATATAGTCTGACTAGTAAGCAATGGTCAGAAAATGGTTAACGAGGGAAGAATCTGTTAGGTAAGCTTTTGTGTTTTAATTTTTTAGAAGAATCTATAGGGAACTAGCTAACCAGGAAAGAATCTGTTAGTTAACATGTATATATATATATATATATATATATATATATATATATATATATATATATATATATATATATATATATATATATATATATGTCTCAAGAATTTTTAGTCACTGTAATCAGTCAATTTGAAATCGATATTAGGAAGATACGGTCAGATTAATAAGCAATGGTCAGAAACTAACTAACCAGGGAAGAATCTGTTAAGCATGCTTTTGAGTTTGAATTTCTTGGCTAAGTTTGTAGGGCATTAAAGGAAATTGTTAACATAATAAACATAGATATATGTAACATGGATTTATAACCTCTTAAATCACTTAATTTAGAGCCATATGAGGGAGATTTGGCTAATTAATGAGTAAAGGTCATAATCAGTTTACAATCCAGGGTGGTAAATGTAAGCATTTTCGTTTATGAATTTCTCAGAATAATTCGTAACGAATCTAAAGAAATGATAAACATCAAAGTTGTAAATAAATGGCTTAGATTCTTATTGGCTTTAGAATAACCTCAATAGGATTTCATATGAGGGAGATATGGTTGAATAAGTGAGGAAAGGTCACTGAACACTGTCAGGCCCTGTTTTGTGTTGCTTCAGCATGGGTAGGCCGTGCTCAGGGCTGTTTTTTAGTACATTTGACGTATTTTCAAGCATATTCATGTCTTAGAACATGGCCAGGCCATGTTGGGAGCTGGTAAAGCTTATTTTTAACATTTTTCAACCCTAAATGAACCTTATTAACTATAGGGTAATAATAGAAACCAAATTGGAGAAGAAAGCCCTTTAAAATTTGTGAGGAATGTGTTGGAAATGATATAAGTAGGAGGAAAGTAACTAGAGGCCAAACATAAAGAAAATGAAAAGATGAAAATAATATTTAAAAAGAAGAAGAATGTTATAAATGGAAATAACAAATAACTAGTGTATGCCATAGCTATTGCCATTGCATGAACTCCTTACCATCTTAAGTGGGTAATTTTGACATGAAAATATTTTATAAAGTGATATTTGAAAATGGTTATGATCATGACATGATTGCATTTTACTAATAATTTTTGGTAGTGATTATGCTTTGATGATAAATTATGGAATGTGAGTATAATGAACATACTTGTTATTGAAATCATATTTTTGGCTATTAACATGAAAAGAAAAGAAAAAAGATGAGCACAATCACATGGTGGTCTATAACATCCTAAATCTCTAATAAAGTTAGATAAATCTAAGAATAAGTAGAAAATACATATGACAAAGAATTAAAATGCTTAGTTACGTAACAATAAGACATTTATAAAATAGGTGACATATAGTTAATCATGAATCATATAAATAAAATTCCTAGGAGCATAATGGATGGGGAGAAGATACAAATATATTTTTAAGACATTACTAATCTAGGATGACTGGTAAATTAAGGCAATATTAAACAATTAAGGAGCTGTCAAGTAGCAACACAAAATTTCAGCCACATAGTATGCCACATTGCCAACAAAATTGTAGCCACCTTGCACCTACCAAAGCATGTCACATTGCCCACAAAGTTGCAGCTACATAGCATGCTACACTGCCCATAAAATTGCAGCCACCTTGCACCTACCAAAGGATGCCACATTGCCCACAAAGTTGTAGCCACATAGCATGCCACATTGCCTACAAAATTGTAGCCACCTTGCACCTACCAAAGCATGCCACATAGCCATAAAAACTTCAGCCAAAATCAGTCAAGAAAAATTCCACCTTTCAACAAGGAAATCCTACCACATAGCCATAAACATTTCAGCCACATTCCAGTCAAGAAACTGCCACCCACTTCAGCCATATTTCTGCCCACAATCAGAAAAATAATGCAAAGGTTGCTACCCCCAAACCATGCTTTGCATCCTCACGCCTTCCCTATAGAAAACACAAGGAAATCCCTACAAAAACACAAGGGAATCCCTGCAAAACATAGCCCTCATTTTCCTCTTGAGTGGTGGACATCAGCGATCAAGAATCATGATGTGTAAGTATTATTTTTGGCAACAAATTCAGACCTCATTTCTCATGCAATCAGCACCCAAGAGAGAGAGAAGACAGCTAGAAAACTTAGAGCCAAAAGGGGAGAGAAACCAGAAAAAAAAAAACATAGCTAAGTTGCAAGGGAAACCAAGAGGAGAAGCAAGCTAAAATTTGAGAGCTATGGGAGTATTTTTACACAATGTGAGTTTCCCCTCTTAAGAAAAGTTGGTTTGTACTGAGTTGAGCTCATTTTGGGTTCTGCATGGGTAATTCTTGAGCATGAGATACAAGATGTTAAAGTTGAAAACATGGAACTCTAGTGGTAGGGAACAATCTTTGCCATCTAAGTAACAAACATGCTGAATTACCACACATTCTACACCTAAAACTTTTAGGCCTTGTGTTCTTGGAATTTTTGATTGGGTATGCCTTTAAATTCTCTAATATTTGGTGAGAAAAGTCTTGAAAAATTGATGATAAATTTTGAAAAATTTCATGATTTTTTAGAACCTAAAAATAGGCCATTTAAAATCAAAACAGTGCAGAGAACAATCTGCTGGATAACTTAGGCTATTGTTGGAAATACTGAACATTGAAGGGGTTAAATGTTGAATTTTCATATGAAAATTTTATGACACAATATAGGGATCTAACTAAGGACCCCACCAATTTTTAGAGAATTCTAGGTAGGTTAAGATATATAATAAAATATAGAAATTCTGTGGGACAGTATGTGAGTCAAAATAGACCAAAACTGGAGACAGCCATAAAAAGTGTGTTATTTAAGGGGCCAAATGAATTAATTTTTACTTTAATTTTTAATGGTGATTCTATAACATATCTAGGATGCTCCATATCAAATATCACAAATTTTAAAGAAGTTTTACCTATTCAAAGGAATGGAAAATATAATAGAAATAGAACAGAAACTAATCTACACTATTCTGGGTTATAGAGGTACTTCTTGGGGTTAATGGAATATTTAAGGGCTGAGAGATTCACGAAATAAAATAGACATGTAGAGAAACCTCCATGGAAAATTTTAGAATTTTGTCATATTTAATAATAACTCCAAATCTGAACAGAATCGCAGTTTTGTTTTGGGGAGCAAAAGCTCTTAAACTAGAGACTTATGATTTTATGTGCTAATATGCCTATATTAACCAAAAGATCTTATACGTTTTAGTTTGAATTGCTTGTTGTAACATTGGCAGCCTTGGAAAGGAAGTGATTATGCAGAAATTGAGGTAGCTAGATTTTCCTTAAAACACTCTTTATGTTTATGAACTTGAATTTATCAATTTCACTAGTTGCCTGACTTTTATTCTATGATGAATGATGGTCTAAAGATATGTTATGTATGTATTCTCGAGAATTAAGGGGTGCCCAAAGTGTGCCAAGTAAGCCCCATTTCCCTCACGTATTGGCCAATAATAGGAAATACATAACCCTTTTGCAAGCATGGGACTGTATTGGGTAAGTAGTGTAACAACCCTAATTTCATTTCATTTATTAATAAATGTGCATAAATATTTAATGTAAAATCCATAATTTTGTTTCTTTTATTAATAAAGGTACATAAATATTTAATTAAAGAAATAAAATTTATTAGACAATTTTTAGATATCTAAGAAATATAATCCTTAGAAATTCTTCACCTTATGTGTATGCATAGAAAATGTTTCTAACATTAAGGGAATAGGTAAAGAGAGAAAACGTAAAAGGAAAAATTAGAAATAATATACTAAAGAGAAGCAAAATTTTTGGGTAAGGAAGATAAATTTTTGTGAAGTAAGTAAAGGTCTTAAAATTTCAAGAAGATTGGATTAAGGTAATTTTTCCTAATTCAAAAGCTAGAGTTACTAAGTTTAACATCTCCACCCATAAATTGGGCCTTCACCTATGGACATTTCATATATAGTTCTTCCACTTCACATGAATTTCTAGCAAGCCAATAGGATAGCCCAAGCAAGCAATAAAACATAGACTTGGACAAGGATATAGAAGTTGGACCGATAGCCCAAAAATTATGAAAATGTGACCAAGCCTTTCATGAAAGGTAGAATTTCAGTCAAAGCAAATGAAATGGGTAAGAATGAGCCGAAATCCAAGAAGGAAAAAAATAAGAATCATGTGAGAAAATAGTAATGTAATAATAATCAAGATTAGGTCACATGGCATTAAGACAAAACATCTACATCCTACATTCATAATTTCAACAAGTAGGTAATAATACATAGCATTGTGACAAAACATCTTTATCCTACATAAATAATTTCAGTCAAGCAAGGGAGACTCAATGGCTAAAACTTTGCCACCTAGAAAGGCAAACCTATCATACTTAAGTGGAACAAAAGAAAAAGGAAATGAATCCCTAAATCAAAGGGACCTTGTCCTTTTTCTTAAGAACATTTTTTCATGATTTTCAAAATACAAATCTCCTTTTGCTATGCATATCTTGACTAATGGAGAGGAAGGAAAGAACATGAGTTTTCTTTCCCAAATTAAAAACAACCAAGTGTATCCATATTGTGATAAGATAAACCCATGATCATGAAAAGTGAACCACTTGATAGTTTATTTAACCAAAACCCACCCTTATAACATTATAATTTCGTCCAAGTGAGGAAGAGAAAAAATAGAAGCAAGGTAGAGTGAGGAAAAGAGAGAAAGAGAGGAGAAGAAATGAAAGAAGAAGAAGGAGAAGTCTAGAGAACTAAGTACTCAAGGTAAATTAGCTTAATCTCCACTTCAATCCATCTTTTCTCTTCATCCTTGGGGTTCAAAAACTCACCCTCCTTCTCTTATTTAATCTACTAGAAAATCTAAGGGAATGGAGGAAACTTGCCACTTCCTTCAAGAGGAAACAAGAAAAAGAATTCACTAAGTGAGCTAGGGAGATCTTTAGGTAAGTTTAACAATATCTCTTTTTGAAGAAAATCTTTGAAATTTGTAACATTTATATGGGATTTTGATCTTAGAACTTTGATGAAATTTACAATATTTGCTACTTTGATGATTGGTCATGGATGTTTGATATATCATGTTACATGTTATTTTGCATATGATGGATGTTTTGAACATTTCAGTTGGTGTGAAAAGTTCTACATAGGTATGGCTATGGGTGGTAAAATTTTATGATTTTTATGTTGCTATTTTGTATATTTGAATGTGGTGAAAAATTGATGGAATATGATTAGATGTAAAGAAAATGGGAGAGGATGAAATATAATGATGAAATAAAACCTTAGGAAAGGTTTGGTTAGGAAATTGGATTTCGGAGTAACGCCTCTGTGTTTGAATTTCTGGGATAAATTTGTAGGGAATAAAAAGAAATGCTTAACATAATAAATGTAGATATATATATCTCACAAATTTTTAGCCACTAGAATCATTCAAATTGGAATCAATATAAGGGCGATATGGTCATATTTGTAAGCAGAGGTCAGAAACTAGCTAACCAGGGAAGAATCTGTTAAGTATGCTTTTGTGTTTGAATTTCTAGGCAAAAATTATAGGGAATTAAAGGAAATTATTAACATAATAAATAAATAAATAGATAGATAGATATATATATATATATATATATATGTATCACAGATCTATAGGCTCTAAAATCACTTAATTTGGAGTCAATATGAGAGAGATATGGTTGATTATTGAGTAAAGGTCAAAATTAGTCTAGAATCCAGGGTGGTAAATGTAAGCATTTGTGTTTTTTATTTTTTGGCATTAATTAGAAAGGAATATGAAGAAATGATCAACATTAAAGTTGTATATAAGTGTCTTAGTGTTTTATAGGCTTTAGAATTACCTCAATTGGAGTTTGTACGAAGGAGATATGGTCCGATTAACTAGGGGTCTGAACCTACCCGAGAAGAAATAACATTAAATTTGATGGAGTAGTAACACCATGATTACTTAAGATTTCACTAAAATGTTCAATATAATGGTTTTATAGGATTGTCTTGTCTTTTAATTGACACCAATATCACTTCAATTGGATCTAAAATGAGGGTGTTATTCTTTGTTTAGTGAGAGAGAATAATAATATTTAAAAAAGAAGAAAAATCTTATAAATAAAAATCATAAATGACTAGTGTATGCCATAACCATTGCCATTGCATGAACTCCTTACCATCTTAAGTGTGTAATTTTGACATGGAAATATTTTATAAAGTGATATTTGAAACGATTATGTTTATGGCATGATTACCAATATTTTTTGGTAATGATTATATTTTGATAAAAAAATTATGGCATGTGAGTATAATGAACATACTTATTATTGAAATCATATTTTTGGCTATTAATGTGAAAAGAAAAGAAATGAGCACGGTCACATGGCGGTCCGTGTGGTGTACCAGTAGAGGACTCCCTACTAACGACTATGATCATGTTAATGAGAAAAGAAAGTGTGTCATCTCAGACGGAGCGACAAAAGCCTGTACCGGAGAGTAGAAAGTACTAACCCTGACCAGGGTAGGTTGATATAAAAATAAGTTGATAGCCATCATATGATATTTTGAAAATAGTTATTCATGCTATACATGTCATAATTGTACGATTTTCATGTGCATGGATGAAGTGAATTCATGTGACCTAAAGATATTTGCTGTAGTTTATACAAATGAACATGATATGATGAGCTATATTGATGATAATTATGATTTATTGTTGAACCTACTTGGATTTAATTCTCATTATATTTCCATATCATGTTCAGAAAACTAAGTTATGCAGATATTCTCTATAACCAGCTTTTAGCATACGTTGGGTCGAGTAGGCTAAGATCCCGGTAAAGGTACAACCACCCGCGCCCGTATCTCCGGAACTGGTAAATATGGATGAATAAAATATAGACTTATATGTGTTTGATTTTTGTACATATCTTTTTATTAATAATGTGTATGTGAACCCAAAATTATATAAGTGTTAATGGTATTTCATAAACCTTAATTATGTTTAGTTAATTTATTTGAATGTTATTTTGAGTTAAATAGTTAGAAGTAAAGAGGTAATGACTTCATGGAATTTTATACATATACATATATATATATATATATATATATATATATATATATATATATATATATATATATATATATATATATAAACGGAGTTGTTACAAGTAGACCAAAATGTTATGGATCCCTAACGTAACCAAGATGATGTATGTATGTTTGGTCAGTGCTTATGTTTCAATGAAATAAATTGAGATATTTTAAGGAATGGTATGTATACTATTTTTATAAAAATTTTGCTAGCTATTGAGATTGTCATCTCATCTTTTTATGTCCACATAATCAAATTCCAGGTACTCTAGCAAAAAGTGAGCAACAGGGGTTCAAGGTTGACTCATCAGATTATGGATTTGGAGTGTATATTTTCATGTTGTATAATATATGTGGGATGGCTTAGTTGAACTCCAATTCCCTTTTAGACAGCTCGTAATGTGATGTAAAATAAGTTATGGACTGTACACTTTTCTTTATGGTGTGAGAGCCTTTTGTTGTAACTAATGCATATCACGCCTAGTTAGTTGCCTATAAGGAAATGAAATTTGAAAATGCTTGAAATAGCATAAAGAACTTGTATTCTTATTCAAGATAGATAACTAACAATATAAATGAATAGGTGAATTTATGGGCTAGGTAGACATTGCTAGAAATTTACAGATAAGAAAAAAAAATATAATACTAAAAGGTAGTTTGGGGAATATTCTATGATGTGGATGTATGAAATAAGATGCTAGTCAGTAGGTGTTGACACGATCCATGTGGTGCACCAATAGGGGATGCCCTACTCACGGCTATGACTATGAAATTGAGAAAATAAAGAGCAAGTGTGCCATGTCAAACGGAGCAAGAAAAGTTGTACCGGAGAGTAGAAAGTACTCACCCTGATCGGGGTAGGTTGATATGAAAATAAGTTGATAGCCATCATATGATATTCTGAAAATAGTTATTCATGCCATACATGTCATTACTGTACGATTTTCATGTGCATAGATAAAGTGCATTCATGTGACCAAAGATATTTTCTGTAGCTTATATAGATGAACATGATATAATAAGCTATATTGATGATAATTATGATTTATTGTTGAATCTACTAGGATTTAATTCTCACTATATTTCCATATCATGTTCAGAAGACTAAATATACAGATATTCTCTATGACCGGCTTTTAGCGTACGTTGGGTCGAGTTGGCTAAGATCCCGATGAAGATGCAACCACCCGCACCCGTATCCCCAGAACTTGTCAATATAGATGAATAAGATGTAAATATATATGTTTTTGATTTTTGTACATATGTTTTAAATTAATGATGTGTATGTGAACCTAGAATTGTATCAGTGTTAATGGTACACCATAAACCTTAATTATGCTTGGTAAATTTAATTGAATGTTATTATGAGTTAAATAGTTAGAAGTAAAGAGGTAATGACTTCATGGGATTATATATATATATATATATATATATATATATATGGAAAAAAAATGGAGTTGTTACACCTAAGGCTACCTATGGTGTTATTTTATGGATTTGAAAAGCCTAAGCATGCTTATTTTTAACTCACCTCCTAAGGGTTTACGATTCATATTTCTCCAACGAGCTTTCGATGGTTGTCCGATGAAAATATTTAGTGAAAATTAAAGCTCTCATTGCCCTAAGTCTAACAATATCTCTAATGCCAAGATTGAAGGTCTAGGTTGGAAGATATCTTTGATAGAAGTTAGGATTTGAATAGAGAAAAGAGAAGATTTCGTGGAGAGAGAAAGGAATGAGGGGGAGAAGAGTGACAGCAAAAGAAATAAATCAAGAGGGACAATTCTGGAATTTCTTTCACTGTTATGACGGCAAACATTTTGCATCTTGACAAGAGTGTTTTTGGAAATGAAATTTTGCATACACTAAAGTTTGCATCTCAATAGAAGGTATTTTGGAAACAAAGGGTTGGAGGCTGTAAAACTCATGTTGCAATGAGGAGTAATAGGCATCATGATAGTAAAGGCTTTAGAAAACAAAATAAGCTTCTTAGGATATTGCTATCGCAATAGGAAAAAGAAAGCATTGTGATGGTGGAGCTTCTATTTGAAATTTTTGTTTCTAGGCTTATTGGCATTGCGATGGTAGGAAGGCTGCGTTGCAACTCGCAAAGCAGAGGCTTCTATCCAAAATCTTTCCATTTACATTTCTTTAATTCAAACTTCCACAATTCCATTTCGAAACCAAACATATATTGCAACCAATTATCAACACTAATTTAAATAGAAAAATCAAACAATAATTCATGTAAGAAGGATTAAGGTTATTACAGTTAACCACCACCTAGATGTGGTGGTTATAGACCACTTTATTCATAAAAAAACCCTTTGGTCATAATGTAACTACTGCTCAATTTGCTTCTTTTTCTTGGATGGCCTGGTTTAGGAGGTCTTGGGTGCTATAGGTGTTTGGTCAAGTGTTTGGGTTGATTAGATTTCATGGTTGTGGTATGATATGCTTGTGTTAATAAGTGGTTCCATCTTTAGGTTGTTGTGTTAATGAGTATGGTTTAGGGTTAGTGTCAACTTAGGTGTTAGTGTGCTGATGAGGGTGGCTCTAGTTGGCAGGGGGTGTATGTAAGTTGTATAGTGGCTTAGGTGTGCGCTAGTGTTGGTGTTAATGACCTAGATGGTTTGTTAGTGACTTGGGCTTTTTTACAAATAAGTGGTGTGTAGCTCAATGTGCGCCTTATAAAAAGCTTCAATTCTCTTTTAATCTATGCTTAATTGAATACAAGCAAGTGGTGAATCAAGAGAAATTGGAGAATTCATTCAAGTATTAGTAAAAAATTTACCAATTTAAGCTCAATCCGTAGCTATTTTGAAAAGGTTGGGTTAGGGTTTGTATTTGGGAATTTTCAGGGCTGTTTTGGATTTCTAGTGGTTTTTGGCTATGATTGTGTGGCAATAGTGTGTTTTAGGACCAGTTTGCACTTGAATTATAGCTTGGAGGATTACTTGTGGCCACTTGGGATTACTTGGGTGTGTGGGTTCCTTCTTTGTGGGGTTATCAAGTGAAAGTTCCTAAGAATCTGTGTTACCTCACTTTTATTTTTCAAATTTTGTTAACCAGTGCTGCAACGTTAAGGTATAAGTGCTGCAACACTATTACTTTTTAGAATCTAGAAATTATTTTCAGCACATTAGCATCACGGTGCTTAGATAATACCGTCGTAGCATTGTAGTTCTCGGGTTTCTAGAAATTTTGCTACAGCATTTAGCATTGTGGTGCTAAGAAGTGACTACTTCAATGATGGACCATGTTTTAGAATTCCTATATTTTTTTGTTTTTATTTTATTTTTTCCACCTTTTTATATTTATATGAAAATAACAAGAAAATAAACCACGTTGGGTTGACTCCCAACCAATGCCTTTATTTAACATAGTTGGCATAACCTAAAATATCCTAACTTGGCCTTTTAATTGTCACCTTGACTCAAAATTTTAGAGAATGAGTTAGCATTTGAATTTCCACCGCACTGTAAGTGGATATATCAGTAATAATAGGGGCTCTAAACCAAGGAGAATTTGACTTACCTTTTCAAGGTTTGGTACCTTCATTAGATAATGCCTGATGTAGTTTTGTATCTTGGTCCATGCCTTTGAGATTTACAATGGTTTTTACTGTAACTGTTCCTTGCTTCTAGAGAATTTTAATTAACTCCTCGTTTTGAGCACTCAAATTTTTAGAAATTATAATATGGGGTGTTTCACCAATTTTTACAAACTGTAAAATATGTGGGAGGGGTTTTTACTTTGGATTAAAATCCTACAAAACAGAAGAAGAAAATTTATCATTCGTATTTATAGCAATTGATTTCAATTTCTTACCTTTCTTCTACAACTTTAGGGTTGTGGATTTTTTCTTAATTAAAGGTGAATCCTTAAATATTCTCCTCAACTGGTTGACTATTAATTTTCTTTTATGCTAAATAATTGTGAATATTAATAGTATAAATAAGGTTACTTTTACCTACATAATGTCCAGTGGCATTACAAATATTAAATTCCAATATCTCATTATCATCCTTCATAGTTAGTGTGCCATTTGGGACATAATCTTGGTTTTGGATGTTTTCAAAAGTGGTCTCCATAATAGTATGAGAGTTAATGATGTTCTTTTTCCATGTCAAGTATGTAAAAGTCAACTTGAAAAATTAAAATTTTTACCTTAACCAAAACATTCTCTACCACACATTCAAGGTAGGTGTTTGATTTATCTACCAGTTGGGCTACCATACTTGTTTCTTTTAAGGGCCAATTTCTAAGTCTTTATAAATATAATAAGGCATAACAATTATGAACGCACCCAAATCTAACATAGCCTTCTCAAATTCAACATCTTCTATAGTACAAGGGATAGAAAACATACCTAAATCCTTGCATTTTTCAGAGAGGTTTCTTTGGATTATAGCTGACACATTCTCCCTTACTTCTATCTTCTTGCACCCTTTTGCTTTTTGTTTCCTCTTTATTTTGCATAACTCTTTTAAAAAGTTAGCATAACGAAGAGCTATTTTTATTGCATTTAATAGAGGAATATTCAACTCACATTTTCTAAATGTCTCATACAAGTCAGAGTGGCTTTCTGTAATGACTCTATTTTTTTATCAGTGTACAAACTCATGGAGTCATTACCTCTTTGCTTTTAACTGCATAACTCAAATGTTCAATTTATTTAACCAAGCATAGTTAAGGTTTTAAGTCTACCATTAACATTGATGCTATTATAAGTTCATATACACATTTTCACTATGCCAAAAATACTATTAGCATCTGGGTGGGGTTAGTCAAAAACACCCATTCAAAAGTCAAACATATTTATGTCTACATTATATTCATCCACGTTGAACACTTCTGGGGACACTGGTGCGGGTGGCAACACCTCCACTGGAATTTCAGTCACATCTACAACAAATACATCACATATAATCATCATTTGCCAAAAGTAAGGCAACTCTATCCATCGCACAGCAAAAACAAGAGTCGTGGATAATATCTGCATATCTAATTATTTGAACATAACATGGAATTATAGTGAAAATTATATCCCAATAGGTTCAACAATAAATCATATGCTTCAATAGTATCAGTCATCAAGTTATGTTCAGCTGCATAAGCTACAGCAAAATTTTATCAGGCCATATGAATGCACTTTATCTATGCACATGAAAATCATGTAATAATGTCATGTATGGCATAAATTTATTTTCTTCATCAAATCATGGGCATGTATAATCATTTCACATATCAAGGGCAAGATCAACTATATAAAGGCGTGGCATATCATAAATCATAGTTTTATCATATGGTGGCTATTAAAATCCACATTATGTCTGGCTACCTTGGTTAAGGTAAGTACTCTCTACTCGTTCAATACGGGCTCTTCTCTTTCCCCTTTCGATATGGCATAAATTCTCTTTCCTTTTCTCATCATTATCATTATTATTATCAAAGCCGTGAGTAGGGTGTTTCCTACCTAGTGCACCACACAGACCGTCATGTGACTATGTTCTTTTCTTTTCTTTTTCACATTAATATCCAAGATATTATTTATCAACAAAATATGCCCACATTCTATAATTCATCAAAACATAGTAATTTCAAATATCATTTTATGCCATGAATTGTATTTTCAAAAACATAATCACTATAAAATATTTTTATATCAAAATCACACACTTAGGATGGTAAAGAATTCATGCAATAGGAATGGCTAGGGCTTAAGACTCATCCAATCCTCTTTCATTTCTACTTATAAAGATTCTTCTTCTTTCTTAATTTTATTTTATTTCTTTATTTTCTTCTATTTTTGGCTTCTAACCCATTTTATCCTCAACTTAGATCCTACTTGATTTATTTTTCAACATGTGCCTTTAAATTCTTATTACAAAAATTTCTTTTGAAACCTTTTTACTAAAAACAAATCTTATTTGGGGCTTCATATACTTCTTATCTATAAATTTCTCAAGGTATTAGTACTCCTTTTTATTAGAAATTTCCATCTATTCAAGTTCTAAGGCCCAAAAGATATTCTAGATTTTGGGGTCCAAACCTTTGGTTACTATTTAGGCCCTAGCTCTCTTATTTGGACTCCATGTTACGTGATTCCAAAGCCAATAGAAAGATGAGACATAAATATAAAACTTTCATGTTAATCATTTTGGTACAAACCTACGAAATCGGGTTGTTATCTAGCCTTTAAATTCATTTTTATTTCTTCTCGGGTAAGTTCTGACATTTTCTTAAAATTTGAGCCATATCTACCTCATATGAACTCCAAATTAGATGATTCTAGTGAAAACAAATCTATAAGACATATATCTACTTTTTTAGGTTAACCATTTCTTTTAATTCCTAATAGATTCTTCCCAAAAATTTGAAAACCAAAAGCTTTTCTTTATTGTCCTAGCCAGATTAGTCAACTTTGCCTCATTAACAACTTATTGTATTTTCATGCATAATCATCACATTAAATATTTTCCTATCTCTTGTTTTTATCATTCTAATTAATCTTAATGTTCTAACTATATCCCTTGCTTAGTATAACGTATTTCATCATCCACTTCTTCAAGAAAACAGAACTCATCCAACAGCAAATTCAAAATGCTTTTTAATCAAACTTGTCATGAATCCTCTTCTAGATTTTTAGGGCTATATTTATTTCATCAACCTAGCCTTCTTCCATACATTTTACCACATTCAAAATACTCATAAAAATAGAAGTACAAAAGTGTAGTATGTCGCTGCCCATAGCCAAAACCATGCAAAAAATCCCATGCCAACCTAAGCATTCAAACATCCATCACATGCAAGATCAACATGTAACATGATATAGCAACATCCATGGCAAATATTAAAATAGAAAATTATTACAAATATCTTCAAATTCCTAGGATCAAAGTCTCAAATAATGTTACAAAAGTTTCAAAGTTTCTTTCAAAAAGAAATATTGTTAAACCTACCTATAACTCTTCCTAGCTTGTTCACCCTAGCTTCTCCTCTTCCTTCTTTCTTTGGGATGGCGATACACCTCCTTCTCCTTGCTATTCCAGCATAAATTTTCTAGGGGAAAGAGTGAGTTTTATGTGCTTAAGATGGTAAGAGAGAAAAGGATTAGAGTGGGAGAGCACCTCTTTTCCTTATGCCTTAAGCTCTCTTACACGTTCTTCTTCTTTTCCTCCATTCATTATCCTTTCTTTTCTTTCTTGCTTCTGCTTCCTCTCTGCTCTCTCTCCCTTGGCTGAAATGCTCCTTTAGGGAGTGGCCCTTTTGTTTTATTTATTTCATGGTCAAAGGTTTCTCAAACATGACATCACTTTTCTTTGCTTGTGGGAAACCTTCTTAGCTTATCATCATGTCTTTTCATTCAATGTTTTTCTTGTAGATGATTTACCCAAGCTTATCTTCCTACTTTGTTCCAACCGAAATGGCATGTCAAATAACGATAAAATACTTGAAATTTTGTGATTTAATTGGCTTGAGACAAATGGCACAATCCCCTTTCTTTTGGCTCACTCAATGGGGCATGATTATGGCATTATTCATAATCAGGTTTTTCAGCCTTCCTCCCCTCCTTTGCTTGGCCAAAATGCATGGTAATGAGGTGGATATTTTGCTTCAAAAATCCATGTGACTATTTGGTTACTTATGGAGCACTCTTGCAATAAATTTTTCCTAACTTGTAGAACTCACCAAATCTTGCTTATTGTTCATCTCATGATAGGTAATCATTGTTACTATTCTACTACTATTACATCATATGACTCTCCTTTTTTCTCTTGAATTTGGGCTCCATTTTCTCCCTTGGGCTTTGTCTCCCTCTCCTTCCTTTGTTGCTTGGACCAAAATCTCCACCCAAGAGTGGAGGGCTTGGCTCACCTTTACATGGTTTGGTTTATTGGCCCACCCTCTTCATCGTAGTCCAAACCTATATATCATGACTCTTTATTGGGATATCCATGTTATTTTCCAATAACTCATTTAGGTGGAAAAAATCCTAGTTAAAGAGTCCTAGGTGGAGGCCCAATGGTTTAGGGGGTTTAGCTCTTCCTTGCCTAAAATTTCGTCCCTCTTAGGATATTATTTTTCTAATGTCTTTGATCCCTTAATTTCTCCCCTAATGTCATAAACATTATCCCTATGCCTACACATAAGATTAAGAATTTTTAAGGAATAACTTTTATTAAAAATTTATCTTTATTCTTTATTCTTTATTCCTCTTAATTTTAATAAATTTACATGTCTTAATAATATATGAAAATTAGGAATGTTACACTTTCAACTTTACTATTCTCTACAAATGTTTCAAAAAAAGGGGGTTCAAGAGTGTATTTACAAAGAGTTAGGAACTTACCTTTAAATGTTTCCTCTTTTTCAAGGCTTTCTAACTTCTCTTCTTCAATCTCATATAGGGTGGGAACTAGGCCCTCAATTGTCTTCCCACTCCTTAAACTAATGATATTTACATTCTCTTTTGGATTGGCCATAGTTTGGAAGGAAAAGTTACCTATGTTATGAGCAACCAATTGGCTAATTGCATCTGCCATATGTCCTACCAGATTCTCTGAACTTTGTATTTGATAAAGGAAAAAATTGAGTGTTTAATGGTTATATTTAATCCTCTAATTTATATTGAACTAGTGATTATTTCAATGCTTTGGTTCTGCTTTGTTTTGTTTACTCTGGATACTGGTTTGGTTAGTTTTCTATTTATAGGTAAGCAAAAAAGGATAAGAACCAAGGGAAAACATTCATTTGAAGAGTTGTATGGACTTGGAACAAGTTGAGGAAGAAGCACGGAAAAAATCCATAAGAAATTGGCAAAGAACAGACTTGGCAGCCTCTAACACGACCAGACCATGCTTGGTGTACCTGGACCATGGCCAAGCCGTGTTCTGTGCAAAACGTGGAGTAAATTCTCAAAATTTGGCCCGAAGCACGGCTAGGCCATGTCCTCCAACATGGTCGTGCTTCTTGGCCGTACACTCTGTATTTTTTAGGGTTTTAAGTAGTCAAAGTGCTATAAATACATGGGGAAGCGTGGAGAAAGACAGGAAGACACATACAGATGAATTTAGACTTAGTTTAGGCTTAGGAAATACCATTAGATTATGTTTAGATTAGGATTATTGATTACTTTATATTCTTATAGTAGAATTTGGATTGATTGAAGTTTGAATCTTTTATTCATTACATTCTGCAAACCAGGTTTTATCTATCTACCATTACATCTTCTACTTCTACTCCTTTCTCTTAGTTTATATTGAACATTGATGAATGTTTTAATGAATTGGGATTGGGAGTTATTGATTACTTTATGTCCTACCTAATTCTCTGAACTTTGTATTACAGCTCTTGCCTTTTACTTAAATTGATTCATCTCCTGTTGAAATTTAATACTACTATTAGCAAGAGATTTTATCATATTTTCTAGAGACATACCTAAATTAAAAATTTAAGCTAATAATTGTTTGAAATAATAAGGCTGCTAGTTCTATTAGTAATTAAGACAGTTTTGACCAGCTCCTAAGTTCCCATAATTCAAATTAGTATGGTCTCTCCTCCCCAAATTATAAGTATTACAATAAAGGTCATATCTCTTGTTGGCAAGGTACTGAATTTCGTTTCGAGGTACTATTTCGGTGACTCCAAAATGGGAAACATTTCGAAACGTTTCGAAAATTTCGAGGAAACGAAAAAAATTTTAAGAAATGTTTCAAATAATTTCAAATAATATTTTTTTAACTTTTAAAAGATTTTAACATAATATTAATGATATAGATATATAAAATTATAATAAAATTAATTTGAATTAATGTCTATAATTGAATAGTAAGTAAACATGCTACAATAGTAAGTAAACATGCTACTATAGTAAGAATTCTGACTCAAATCCTAACAGCATTCAACAACAATCTCTCTCTTGCATCCATCTCTCCATCTTCTTCTTAACTCTTTTGTGGCATCTATATTTAAGTTTCTCTATCTTTCGACCATGATTTTGTCTCTATCTTTAGATATATTCCTCTCTCTTTGTCTTTCAATCTCTTTTTTCATTATTTTTGTAATTTTCTCTTTAAAATAAAAATAATGAAGGAAAACAATGTCATGAGAACAAAGGAAAAGAGTAGGAAATTAATGAAGATGTTGTGACTTGTGGGAGAAAATAACTTAGTGTTGGATGTGATATGATGCTACTTTCATCTACTTTTAGATTGTCAATTTTTTTTATTTTTCAAATTAGTTTAGTACTTTTCCATCAAAACAACTCGAAACAAGAGTATTTCCATCGAAACAACTCGAAACAAGAGTATTTCCATCGAAATTTTTACTGAAACAAGAGTATTTCTACCGAAACATTTTGAAATATAGTAATTTCAATCGAAATAGTATAATTTCTTAACAAACACTTTGTTTCATTTCGATAACTCCGTTTCGTATCGATGACTCAGGAAATAGAAACGTTTCGGTCGTTTCGATGGAAAAGAAAGGAAATTTAGTTCCTTGCTTGTTGGGTTGCCCTGGGAAACCTTCAATTGCATTAGCTTACTCTAGAGATTTCTCTTGAAGAGTTATGCACATATCAATAGGGTGCCTAACTACTAAACATATACAACAGGCTTTCACAACTTGAATGCTCTTCATTGTAGCTAACTGTTGAACAAGAGAGATTAATGTAGATAATTATATTTTAAGAGGTAACAAACTAGCCTGATGGACATGCCTAGATTGAGGGTCATGTTAATGCTAAATTGTGAATTAGCTACCATTTTGCTATGAGTCTCTTAGTAACTTCTAGAGTTTTATTAACTAAGGCCCTACCATTTGTTGCATCTATCATAACTTCTGTTTTTGGCTAATAAGCCTTCATAAAAATATTATATGAGCAATTGCTCATTAATATGATGCAGAGGGCTGGCTGCACAAAGTCTATTGTATCTCTCCCAAAACTCATACAAAGTTTCTCTATTCTATTGCTTAGCTCCACTTATCTCAATCCCCATATTTGCCAACTTTGAAGCAGGAAAATATTTTTTTAGAAAGTGCTACTTTATTTGATTCCATATGGTAGTACTTTAGGAGGGTAGGTGTCACGCCCCTAATTTTAGGGCACGTGAAACACATATACCATGAACATATATTTTCCATAGACATGAATATTCCAATCCTTTATCATGGAAACAAATACATATAGGTTCTCCCATACATATACCATATACAAAATAAGACCATAAACATCAGAGTAACAGCAAAAGCAAGGATCCTACTTGTGGCATATAGAGAATACTCTAGAGTACAAGTATAATATAAATCAAAATCTATGAGCCATGGAAACAAAATAGGCTCACCAGAGAAAATGTTGCCTAGCTGATCACCCATCTAAAAGAAAAAGACAAAACTCTATATTCTTATCTGAAAAATATAGAAATATCGTGTAGTGAGTTTAACAACTCAATGAGCAGATAATCTCTCCTATGACCTCTCAGATCAACATATGGATGTACTCATATATTTAAATTTACCATATCAAAAATTACAGTTAAGAAGTACATCTATATGGGACCCGCATTTCAAATATTCTCAGTTCAAATCATATTCGAATATCTGTAACCACATATGATACAATATGATCTTAAATCAAACTTGATATGCATTAAAACATTTCACATGAAAACATTTTAAGGATCCCATATCAGAGTTTAACCCCTTCCATACTTTGGTGGTATAGGATTTGCCTAAATTCAGCATCCTGCTGAGGTTTGCCCTACTACCATTCAAGAGGACACTCGAAAGGACTCTATATGGGTATTTCCCAAGCACACAGCAACGAAAGGCAAATCACATCTCATATAACTGTCATCTCGCCCATATAGGAGGCATTCTGCTCTCCTTCACATGTCATCTCCCGTGTGTTAGCCCTCACACGAGGCTAGCACCACCCCCTGCTAGCTGAGGCAATCAAGGTGCGCACCAGCGCTAACATCACCTGCTATTAATAGACAGTGTTTCCAATAGGATTCCTCTATAGAAAATATCATATGCACATATGTCATATCATTCAAAACAGAACTTTCAGTATAATAATTCGAAGTCTCAATTTCAATACAGCTCATCTGTCATAAATTACCCATTCAGGGTTTAACATATATACAAGCCCTTTCTCGAGGCAATCATATAGCTTTATAAATCAATGTCATATGCATATGTATTCATTTCACCATTCAATGAAAAATACATGTGAAATCAGATATTCCATGGGTTCAGAAATCCAGTTTTAAAACTATACTCTTCTTGGATAGTCCTAAAATGCACTTTTTCAATCTCAATTTGATCAAATAGACCTCAAAAACGTGTCCTGAGGGTCCAAAAGCCTAAAAAATAACTCTGGGAGTTTGGTCACTATTCACAACCGAAAAATATTGTTCACGCGGGGGCTATTCGCCACCGGAAAATACTATTCACTCGTCGAAAATCACTATTCACGATGAACAAAAAGCTATCAAATGGCCCAAAAAATTCATATCCTAAGGTTTATCTAGCTCTTGAATCCATCTACGGTATTAGATTTTCAATTGGAGGTCTCTAAGTAGGAGTTTCAGAGTTTAACTTTTTCTGAGATTTTTCTACTTCATATCTACAGCGATTCAACGACTAATTTGAAAAATTGATCGGTCAAAACCGTAGTATTCTCCGTCCTGAATCCATTGGTACCAAAAATTTTGAGATCAGAAGTCAATCGACACTCTAGATCTAAAGAGAAAATATGGAGGTACTATTCACTATTCACTATTCACTATTTACACTATTCACCTTCTCTGCGATTCTCCATTCGTCTCCCCCCTTCCCGTATCCTCTTTTGTTTATTTTTATAATTATTATTATTATTATTATTTAAAATTTAAATATTTAGATTTATTTTTTTTATTTCATATATATTCATATAAATACCGTTTTCATCTTAAAACATCCCAAAAATTTTTAAAAATTTACATTCTCATAAACCTTTATTGAAACTCTCAAATCATACTTTTTCTTAATAAAAATCTTAATAAAACAAATCACAAAATAAGTATCTTTATACATAATAAATGAAAGAATATTTCTAAAAATACAACAAAAATTTATTAGAGGCCAATATAATTATTTTAAGCAAAACAATAATTATTTTAAACAAAAATATATTTACTTCCAGCAAAACATGCATAGTCATTTTTAAAAAAATCATACTTGTTTATAATAAAATATTATTTAAAAAAATTAAAATTTTAGAATATTACATTCTTCCCCCTTAAGATATTCGGTCCCCGAATTTCAACCCATCCTACCACATGTAAGGAATGAAATCAAGGCATAACTCGGAGTTACTAGCCTTATTACTCAAATAATTGGGGATATCTTTTCTATATATCATCTTTACTAATATCTGAACTATCCTCAAATTCGCATATTCATATCCATAAGTCGATATATTTAGGAATCATACACATAAAATAATACGTATAGATCCATATAGAGTAACCAACTTTTCTTATTCCCAATTTTTATCAAGTCATCTTTGATTCTCACATGTCAACATCCTCCCATGAATCTCACCATTTTAGTTCCTATTAATTCTATTTAACTAGCCCGTTCGTTCTAAGAAGACTTTTCTCAACAATTATTCACACCTAAATTTTTCAATCTTAACATAGCTCACATCCTAGATACTCAATTTAACATGGTATAAACCTTTAAGACAAATATCTTGATCACTTTGCACTCTTTTTGAACATGGTTCTCAAAATATTCACCATATTTCCAAATTAAGAACTCAAAGATTAATTTAAATCCTACTTCCCATATTTTATTCCTCAAGAATTTCAATACTACTATTTTACTTTATTACATTCCTCAAAGTACCATAAGGCATTCATCAATTAATTATTCTCATGTGAACTTTTTTTATGTATTATGATACGCAAATTCACCATCATATATCATGAAAAGTTAAATGCCCAATTTTCTCCAAGATTTCCTCCATTAATCACTTCCAACAGATTGAAATTGCAAATTTCCTAGTTTTTTCTTACCTATCCTCAAGTAAACCCAATATGCTCAAATTTCTCTCTTATGACACTTCCCCATCAATAGCCAATCCTTAAGTAGTTTCAACATATCTTGCTTTCACCATTCATAACATGTCTACTACCTACCCATTTCAATTCATTTCTTACACATTCATACATTTTAGTGACATAGTATCCAAACCACAAATGTCGTCCAAGTCACAATCTCAACATACCAAAAATAATCATAAATTTATATTACATAACCACATTATATAACTTATAAATTTAGACACAAATATATAATTTTTCTCCATGCTATAATATATGTCATTTACTTACTCACCTATTAGGAAACCTACAATATTTCATGTAAAACCTCAAATAGTGTCATTTGTATATTGTCTTGATAGCTATTCATTCATCTGAAACTCTCTCCAAAAACAAACTGTGAATTGTGGTCCTTGATAAAAAATAATCGATATCAGTACCTCATGAAGTCTCACTATCTTATTTAAATACAAATTTGCATACTGAGCTACATTATATGTAGTTTTCACTGTGTTGATTTAGTCAACCTATCAATGATCACTTGAGTCAAACCTTTTTTTTTGTCTGCAATAGCCCTGTAACAAAATCCATAGTTATTCTTTCTCATTTCTATTCAGGTATTTCTATTTGTTGATGTAACCCTACAGGCTTTTGATGTTCTGCTTTTACCTACTGGCAAGTTAAACATCGAGAGACATAATCAACTATATCTTTCTTCATACCGTCCCACCAATAAATTTCTTTTAGATCTTTATACATTTTTTGTTACCCCAAGATGAATGGTATATATGGATCTATGAGCTTTCTCTAAAATCTCTTTCTTAAGTTCTTCTTTATTAGGTACATACAATCACTTGCCCAATCTCAGAATTCCTTCAAAGTCTACAGTAAATTCAACATCGCTACAATTTTTCAACTCTTCAATTTTTTTGCAAAAATAGGCATCATCTTCCTCTGCTTTTTTCACTTGCTCAACCAAAGATGATTGAAACTGTATATAGGCCAATAATATCACAGGCTACTTTACTTCCAATACTACCCCATGACTTTCCAACTTATGTATTTCTTTAATCAACAGCGATTTCACATGCCTTGTAGCAACCTCTTTTTTATATTATTATTTATTATACAATATAGAGTTCGCATACACGTCATTAATCAAAACATACGTACAACAAAATCAAACACATAAATAACTACATCTTATTTATTCTGGTTGACCAATTCTAGAGATATAGGTGCGGGTGGTTGCACCTTCACCGGGATCTGAACCAACTCGACCACAAACATATTATTTGATTCTAGGATCTGTCCAACATAAAGTAACTAGATCCAACGTACACTAAAAGCTAGAGCCATAGAAAAATATGCATAACTAATTTTCTGAACATGACATGGAAATATAGTGAGAATTAAATTTCAGTAAGTTCAACAATAAATCATCGTCAATATAGCTCATTACATCATGTTCAGTTGTATAAACTATAGTAAATATCTTTGGTCACATGAATGCACTATATCTATACACATGAGGATTGTACAATAATGACATGTATGACAGGATTAATTATTTTCAGAATATCATATGATGACTATCAATTTATTCTCATGTCAAGCTACCCTGGTCAGGGTGAATATTTTATACTCTCCGGTACGGGCTTTTCTCGCTCTGTCTGACATGGCACACTTTCTCTTTCTTTTCTCATTAACATATTCATAACCGTTGGTAGGGTGTCCCCTACTGGTGCCCCACACAGATTGCCATGTGACCGTGCTCATTCTTATCTTTTCACAATGATAGCCAAAAATATACTTTCAATAACAAGTATGTTCATCAAAATATAACTATTACCAAAAATCATTGGTAATCATGCCATGAACAAAACCATTTCAAATATCACTTTATAAAATATTTCCATGTCAAAATTTCACACTTAAGATGGTAAGAAGTTCATACAATGGCAATGGTTATAGAATATACTAGTCATTTATTATTTTCATTTATAAGATTCTTCTTCTTTTTTTAAATATTAATTTTATTTCTTTATTTTCTTGTTGCAGGTTTTCATCCCATCTAACCTTCTCTTACTAATCAGAGCATAACTCCCTCAATTTAACTCCGCTGTCAGTGATCTTGGTGTCAATTTCAAGATAAAACAATTATCTAAAACTATTATGTTGAATAGTTTAGAGAAATATTAATAAATCAAGGTGATATTACTCCCTCAATGTACAGGTTATTTCTTTTCGGATAGGTTCTGATCTCTGCCTACTAATTGGTCCATATCTCCCTCATCAAAATTCCAAATTAAGTGATTCCAGTGGCTACAAATCCGTGACACATATAGCTATAATTCTTATGTTAACCAATTATTTTAATTCCCTACAGAATTTTCCCAGAAATTAAAAAACAGAAGCTATCCTAACATATTCTTTCTTGATTAACCATTTTCTGACCATTGCTTATTATTCAGACCATATCTACCTCATATGGACTCCAAATTGAGTGATTTGAGTGGTTTAAAATCCATGATACATATAGCTATAATTCTTATGTTAACCATTTATTTTAATTCCCTACAAAAAGTTACCAGAAAGTAAAACACAGAAGTTATCCTAACATGTTCTTCCCTGATTAACCATTTTCTGAACACTGCTTACTAATCAGACCATATCTACCTCATATGGACTCCAAATTGAGTGATTCCAGTGGGTAAAAATCTGTGAGACATAGTTCTACAGTTTTCATGTTAACCATTTGTTTTAATTCCTAACCGAATCTTCCCAGAATATTAAAAATAGAAGCTAAAAAGTTTGCTATCTATAGCCATACCTATGCAGAACTATCTACACCAGCCTAAGTATTCAAACATACATAATATGTAACATGATATAGCAACATCCATGACCAATCATCAAAGTTCTAAGATCCAAATATCATATAAATATTATAAGTTTCAAAAGTTTTCTTCAAAAAGAAATATTGTTAAACTTACCTTAAGTACTTAGTCCTCTAGACTTCTCCTTCCTCTTTCTTCCTTTCTTCCTCTCCTTTCCTCACTCTATCTTGCTTCTATGTTTCCTTTCCCTCACTTGGACAAAAATTATAATGTTATAGGGGTGGATTTTTCTTAAATAGACCACCAAATAATTCATCTTTAATGATCATGGGTCTACCTTATCACAATTAGGATCCACTTGGTTGAATTTTTGGAAAACAAACAACTTATGTTCTTGTCTTCCTCTTCCTTAGTCAAGATATGCATAACAAAAGGAGATTTGTATTTTGAAAATTATGATAACATGTTTCTAAGATAAGGGACAAGGTCCCTTTGATTTAGGGATTCATTTCTTTTTCTTTTGTCTTAATCAATTATGATAGGTTTGCCTTTTTAGGTGACAAATTTCCAACCCTTGAATCTTCCTTGCTTAACTAAAATTATTTGTGTAGGATAATGATGTTTTGTCATAATGTTATGTATTATTACCCACTTGCTAAAATTATGAGTGTAGGATATAGATGTTTTGTCCTAATGCCATGTATTATCATACCACTTGCTAAAATTATGAATGTAGGATATCACACCACTTGCTAAATTTTTGTCTTAATGCCATGTCACCTAATCTTGATTACACCATTATTTCATCAATTTATTTTATTTTATTTTTTATTTTTTCTCTTGGATTTGGGCTCATTCTTGCCTATTTTCTTTACTTTGGATAAAATTCTATCTTTCATAATGGGCTTAGTCACATTTTCATAATTTTTAGGCTACTGGTCCAATTTCTATATCCTAGTCCAAGTCTATGTTTTATTTTTTCCTTGGGCTATCCTATTGGCTTGCTAAAAATTCATGTGAAGTAGAAAAACTCTATATGAAGTGTCCATAGGTGAAAGCCCAATTTATGGGTGGAGATACTAAATTTAGTAACTTTAACTCTTAAATTAGGAAAAATTACCCTAATTCAATCTTCTTGAAATTTTAATACCTCTATTTACTTCACAAAAATTTATCTTCCTTACCCAAGAATTTCACCTTTATTTAGTATATTTATTTCTAATTTTTCCTCTTAGGTTTTCTCTCTTTACTTATTTCATTAATGTTAGAACATTTCTATGCATACACGTAAGTTGAAGAATTTTTAAGGATTATATTTCCTTAGATATCTAAAAATTGTCTAATAAATTTTATTTTCTTACGGGATGTTACATGTCTCACCATATAGATAATGCCTCCAAATGTTTTAGAGAAAAAACCACTGCTGTCATTTTCAAATCATGAGTCGGATAATTTTGCTCATGTGGTTTAAGCTATCAGATGCATATGCAACAACTCGACCATGTTGCATCAACACACACCCTAATACAATTCTCGATGCATTACAATATACTATGTATCCTCCGGTACCTAAAGAAATAGACAATGTTGGCATCATAGTCAAACATTCCTTTAGTTTCTGGAAACTTCTCTCATATTCATCTGACCAGTCAAACTTTATTCCTTTCCTTGTCAATCTCGTCAAAGGAGCAGCAATTTTCAAAAAAAAAAATATTTAACAAATCTACCGTAATAACCTACTAAACCAAGAAAACTACGGATCTCTGTAATTGTGGTAGAACGTGGCTATTGCTGCACTGCATCTACCTTTTTAGGATTAACTTGAATATCATCATTGGTAATCACATGCCCTAGGAAAATAACATTACTAAGCCAAAATTTACATTTTGCAAACTGAGCATACAACTGGTGTTCTCTTAGGGTTTGCAAAGCTATCTTTAAATGTCCTCATGCTTGTCAAAACTCTTTGATTATACCCAGATATCATATATGAATACAATGACAAATTGATCTAGGAAATGTTTGAATACTCTATTCATCAAATCCATGAATGCAGCTGGAGCATTTGTTAGATCAAATGGCATTACTAAGAACTCATAGTGCCCATATCGAGTCCTAAAAGCAATTTTCAAGATATTCTCCTTTATCCTCAATTAATGATACCCAAGTCTCAAATTATTTTTCAAAAAAAACCATTGAGCACACTATAGTTGGTCAAACAAATCATCTATACAAGGTAATGGATATTTATTACTCATTGTCACTTTATTCAATTATCTGTAATTTATGCATAACCGCAATGATTCATCCTTCTTTTAATAAATAGGACTGGAGCACCTCAAGGAGAAGTACTAGGGCGTATAAATCCCTTGTCTAACAAATCTTGTAACTATTTTTTTCATTCGTTAAATTCAATGGGTGCTATTCTATATGGGGGTATAGACACTAGTTGGGTTCTAGGAAGTAAATTAATACCAAATTCTATTTCTCATTTCGGGGGTAATCCAGGCATATCTTCTAGGAATACATCAAGAAATTCTCAAACCAATAAAACTTGATTTACACTGGCATACTTTATATCAATATCTCTCACCACTTCCAAATATCTTTGGCACCCTTTTTTGTAATAACTTACGGGCTGCTAAAGCTGGAATTAAATTATTGGATATATGCTTCTACTTATTGTTCACTACTTGCAACTCTTTTACTAACCTTTTATGTTATTGATGACATCTTCATACTGTATCAGTTAAAACACACTTCAAAATACTTAAACAAGATCAACACATTTTGACTTTATTCTTTAACATGCTTATGCAATGTCTTAACAATCAAACATGAAAAACTTACGTCTATTCAAGAGTCCTTCACATGAATTACCCATCTTACATACCTCAAATTTTAAATTTTCATGGGCAAACCTTCCTTTCTCATAATGTTTGTACAAAATATTATTGAAAACCAAATTGTCTTCGAATCCTTTATATCAACAAAATCTGTCATTGAAAGCATCATCTTCATAAATTCCCTACTCTCAAATTCAATCCACCCCACAGCTTGCCAAATCTATTTATATACATAGATTCCAACTCATCCATCCAATAAGAGATTTACATCTATTTCCAAAATACTCACTTTATTACCAACCGTTATCTTAGAGTTAACAACCTTAATCACATCACTATCAATATTGTATTAGTCATTCATCATATTGTTTCACATAAATAAATCAAGCAGCCAATTCAAACCTTCTTGACATTTAAACACACCATTACCTTTGTGTTTGGATGAAGTCTTCTTATTTTCAGCTATTTCTTTTTCTTTATACCCAAAAGGATTCTCTTTTTCATTGTTCATCAAAATGAGTTCAACTGTTGAACTGGTAATCCATACTTAAGAATCATCGTCTAGGACATACGCATCGATGTTTAAACATCACATACCTAAAGATAAGGAAACCTAATGCTCTGATACCAACTTGTCGCATCCCTAATTTTAGGGCACGTGAAACACATATACCATGAACATATATTTTCCATAGACATGAATATTTCAATCCTTTATCAGGGAAATAGATACATATATGTTCTCCCATACATATACCGTATATAGAACAAGTCCATAAACATCAGAGTAACAGCAGAAGCAAGGATCTTGCTTGTGGCATATAGAGCATACTCTAGAGTACAAGTATAATATAAATCAAAATCTATGAGCCTTGGAAACAAAATAGGCTCACCAGAGAAAATGTCGCCTAGCTGATCACCTATTTGAAGGGAAAAGACAAAACTCTGTATTCTTATCAAAAAAATATAAAAATATCGTGTAGTGAGTTTGATAACTCAGTGAGCAAATAATCCTTCCTATGATCTCTCAGATCAACAAATGGATTTACTCCTATATTAAAATTTATCACATCAAAAATTACAGTTCAGAAGTACATTCTTATAGGACCTGCATTTTCAAATATTCTCAGTTCAAATCACATTCGAATATCTATAACCACATATGATACAATATGATCTTAAATCAAACTTGATATGCATTAAAACATTTCACATGAAAACATTTGCAGGATCCCATATCAGAACCACCATATCAGAGTTTAACCTATTTCTTACTTTGGTGGTATAGGATTTGCTTAAACTCAACATCCCGCTGAGGTTTTCCCTACTACCATTCAAAAGGACACGCGAAGGGACTCTGTATGGGTATTTCCCAAGCACACAGTAAGGGAAGGCAAATCACATCTCATATAACTGGCATATCGCCTGATGTGATCTTAATTAAGCATGATATTAATACATTTAAACTTACTTTTTGTTTGATTTAAGTAAAATATAATTAGGAATTAGCTTATTTTTGTGTTTTTTGTTGTAAGAACAAAGGAAGAAGAAAAGATAAGAAAAATATAAGAAATTCATGGAAAAATGCTACATTGCAGCGATTCCAGACCTTTCAGCACAGTTTTGAGCATATCTCCCTCTTATGAACTCCACTCACAGTAATTCAAGTGGTTGTGAAACGATAACACAATCCTCTACAACGTTTATTTTGAACACTTGGTCAAATTTTGGAGATTTCATAGCATTACAGAGCTCACAAATCAGAATCATAGTGCAGCAGGGTGAATTCTAACCTTTGGTAACTAATTTTATCATATCGCCTTCAATTTAGATTGGATTAAGATGATGCCAGTGGCTATGGAACGAAAAGAAATAGAGCTACAACTTTTATGTTTGACACTTTGACAAATTCTGGAGTTTTCCAGGCGCCGCGACACTCGTAAGAGAGCGGCACGGTGTTGCGTCATTGCAGGTTTGGAGGGCCGCGGTTCACCCTAGCGCACCGCGGCATTTGTTGCCCAGAAGCATCGGGCGCCGCGGCGCCCGAGCATCAGAATTCAGAGTTCACCAAAGCTAGCCTAGGCACCGCGGCGCCCGCCTCCACACCAGTTCGCTAAATTCGTGATTTTTAGGGTTTCTTGACTCCAATTGAAGCCCAATAGGCCGGGATTTGACCTAGAAACACTCCTACTTTGATTAAGAGGAGGGAATCTATAAAAAGGGAGGAAAGCAAGCAGAGAATTCATCCAATCCTTCATCCAAGTTCTTTAATTCTTCTTTAGATTTTCTTATGGCCCTGCGTGGCTAGTTCTTTTTAGTTGATTGAGGTAGGTTGAAACCTCAAGGGATTTTTATACATTGTGAGATGTAGACTTGATTTTATTATTTCAATTTGAATTGAGTATTGATTATTCATCTGGTCTTCTTCTCAATGATTATTCATATGATTGCTAGGAAGGCCTACTAGTATATTGTATGTCTTAATCTACTGCTGAATTGTGTTTTGAACAAAGTCTTCAATTCTGCGATTCATGAGGCAAATAGGTTTGAGGATTTTGGATTATAAATCATTGAACCTATGATGAATGATTAACTAAATTAGATATAGCTGATGTGTTTATATTTGTTTAGCTCTGTCAGTTTCTCTAGTCCTTCATGCGGTTAACAAGTTATGTTTTACCGATGTGCTAAAGGATTGCTTGTTAATTAGGGTTTAATTAGTGCGATTGTCATTAATTTACTAGACTTAAGGAGGAACAAGGTTAGAAACCCAATGATAGATATTCAATTATAGATTGATTATGTTGTCAATGATCAACGCAATCCCTTGACGATGGATATCAACCGAAACCAATGTCTTTATCATTAATCACTCTATCTTAATTACTTTTGTTATTGTTTACTTGATTTTATTTGCAACTATCAATCCCCCTTTTTTCTAATCACATAAGGTAATACCAGTCTCGGTGGGATCGACCCTTACTCCCACTACTACAAGTTAGTTTTGAAGTAAGGTATCAATTTGGGTGTACCTACGACAGTACGCACCAAATTTTGGTGCCATTGCTGGGGACTGTGTGTATTTACCTTTTGTGATTTTTTTTCCTTTTCTTTTTGTTCATAACTTTGAATATGGCAGCCAATTTTCAATAATTTGGTACTAGGCTAGGGTCTCCATTAAGACATGCTGGTGAGGTATGTAGTTCTTCCCTTGAACAGCAACTTGCAAATTTAACCTCTCTTGTTCGTCAACGTGTAGAAAATATGCAAAGAGAAAATTTCTATGGAAATCATTCTATCATGGAGCATCCGTCTATTGGGTACCCAACTTTCTATGATGAGTCATTTGAGCAGGTAAATATGGTTAATGGTTTCCATGAACCACAACAAGTGAGGTATGATTCCTATTCAAACATGTATAATCCTGGATGGAAGGATCATCTCAACTTCAGGTATGAGAATGCACAAAATAGTCTTGCAAAACAAAATTTTGCAAATTTTCACCATACTCAACAGGCCTATTATCCTAGACAAAATACATCTCAGAATTTCCAGGTAAGTACTCCTTTAGAAGATATTGTTAAATCTCTTACACAAAATACTCATCAATTTCAACAAGAGGTAAAGGCTAGCATTCAAAGTTTAACAAATCAAATTGGGCAATTAGCAACAACAGTCAGCAGGCTAGAGGCTCAAAACTCAAAAATTGAAAGTCTAACTTCAGCATCGTTAATGCAAAATGAAGAAAATTCTGCACTGAATGAAAAAGATGACTTGAAAATTGACACTAGTAAGCCTACTAAGAAAGAGGTTATGGAATGTACCCTAAACGCCAAATTTGAAGAGAATATTTCAGCAGGAAAGGAAGCACCAGAAGTGCAGCAAACAGGTAAGGATCTTTCTATGTTGTTACCAATTTCTAATAAGATGCTTATACCTTCTATTGTGCAGTATTCTTACCTAGGCTTAAAGAGCCTCCCTAGCCATTTAAAGGGCATATACAGTGGAGAACCACCCGCAGTTATAACATCAAATAAATATGCCCTACTCAAAGATAGAGGAAAGTTACCACATGCTTTGGTAGAATCTCAAAATGATGAAATTAAACTGGATGCCAAAAGCTACTCAAGACATCGGTTATTTCCAGGTAAGTTGAGTTCTCATTTAATTAAATCTTTGACTAATGCTAACTTCCCTCTTCATAATGCAGCTGAACCTCAGAATTCTGCACATTCAAAGGCAAGCCAATTCAAAGTTGACATCAAGGATCCTTCTTGAATAACATAAGGAGCCTTGAGTCGAGCCAATAACATTAAACAAAGGCGCTTATTGGGAGGCAACCCAACATAAAAAGAAAAAGAAAAAAGAAAAGTGGGAATCAGAAATATTTATGGTCCAGTAATGCAACATGCGCATTCCACTCCAAACAAATTCAGGGAAGTTTACTTAAATCATATGTTTTTCTATATCTTTCCATAATTCTTATCTTTCTTTTACATTGAGGACAATGTAAAGTTTGAGTGTGGGGGTGGAAGTTTATTTGTCTGAATCATTGCGACCCTATTATGAGCATCAAATTTCTGATTTTCACTATTAATGCATTTTTATTGCGTTTAGCAAGTTGAGTGATTGTGTGAGTGTTTCAATTTATGTTTTGGGATGTTAGGCACAACCAACAGCCAATGATATGACTATCCAAATTTTTTTTAGCTCTTGAAAAATATAAAAAATTTATGATTGTGTGCAATTTTATCCCTTTTGCAATTTATTACTTTTGACTTTAGAATCCTGAAATATGTTTGCACAACAACTTTGGGCATTAAATTTATCTTGTACTTAGAGAAGGTTTATATAATTCAAACATATTTCATGATCTCCACAGGATTCTAGAACTTATTCGAATGCTACATGAGGCGAAATCCTAGGTTAATACTATTATTTAGGAGATGATTTAAGCATTATTTGATAGATTGAGCCTTTCTAGCCTAACCTAAGCAATGAAATATCCTTAGCTCCTTTATCTTGAGCTTAATGAACTTTTCCTTCTAAAAACCACAAACAAGCCAAAAGCCAAATTTTGTATGAATATCCTTATTTTTGATCCTATTCACTCACTCCATGATTATTTTTCTGAATACTTGTTTTGTAGAGCTTTATTTACAAAAAGGTGGAAGGGTGGTGCAAGGAAAAGAAAATAATTATGAAAAAAAAAAAGAATTATGCAAAGGAAATAAAATAAAAATTCGAATGCTGTGAAAAAAAAAATTTGAGAACCAAGGAAAAGGATGGATTAAATTACAATAAGAAAATGAGTGTGGGGGAGAAATCACCCCAAATTTAGGAAAGTTCAAGAGATCAGATTTAATCATGTGGTACTGAGTGATTGAGCCTAAATTTGTATCATTTATCTTACCTTATACCCTGGCCACATTACAAGCTAAATAAAGTTCTATTGATCTTAGAGGTAGTTTTGGCCTACATTAGTGGAGAGTGGCATGAAAAATAAGCATATGGAAATCCTAAACTAATTAGAGATCTACAATCAAAATTTTGGGATATATAAACTCATCCAGGTAAAAAGAAAATTTATTGACCCAAAAACACACACACATTAGGGATTCAGAAGGATAAAATAATAGATTGCATTTTTGTTAATCTTGTGCATGATTATGACCTTTCAAAATTTTTCTAGAGTATATTTTTATGTTATGAGGCAAACGTTTGGTAAGCCTAACACTCACTACATATATTGATTTTTGCCCTACTACCATTCAAAAGGACACGCGAAGGGACTCTGTATGGGTATTTCCCAAGCACACAGCAAGGGAAGGCAAATCACATCTCATATAACTAGCATCTCGCCCATATAGGAGGCATTCTACTATCCTACACATGTCATCTCCCGTGTGTTGGCCCTCACACGAGGCTAGCACTACCCCCTACTAGCTGAGGCAATCAAGGTGCACACAAGGGCTAACATCACCTGCTGTTAACAGATAGTCTTTCCAATAGGATTCCTCCAAAGAAAATATCATATGTACATATGCCATATCATTCAAAATAGAGCTTTCAGTATAATAATTCAAAGTCTCAATTTCAATACAACTTATATGTCATAAATTACCCATTCAGGGTTTATCACATATACAGGCCCTTTCTCGAGGCAATCATATAGCTTTATAAATCAATGTCATGTGCATATGTATTCATTTCACCATTCAATGAAAAATACATGTGAAATCAAATATTCAATGGGTTCAGAAATCCAGTTTTAAAACTATACTCTTCTTGAACTATATTTCAAAATGTAAGCAATTCATATCATTTTAATGCATTTCAGGAACATATCAAAGTGTAAA
Source organism: Gleditsia sinensis (assembly GCA_037074535.1). Taxonomy (NCBI): domain Eukaryota; kingdom Viridiplantae; phylum Streptophyta; class Magnoliopsida; order Fabales; family Fabaceae; genus Gleditsia; species Gleditsia sinensis. The sequence continues at coordinate 26,362,894 of CM073465.1, forward strand.
TATCTCATAAACATAATCATATACATGCTTAAAGATCAAGAAGAGTATAGGGCAAGTCATAGGAAGAATCATCTACTCACAAGGTAAGGGCCCTAGATTAGACAGCCCTAAAATGTACTTTTTCAATCTCAATTTGATCAAATAGACCTCAAAAACATGTTTGGATGATCCAAAAATCTAGAAAATGACTCCGAGAGCTTGGTCACTGTTCACGACCAGAAATTACAATTCACACCGGCCGAAATCACTATTCACCACCGGAAAATATTATTCACCCACGCAGAAATCAATATTCATGACGAACAAAAAGCTATCAGATGGCTGAAAAAATTCATATCATAAGGTTTATCTAGCTCCTGAATCCATCTACAGTGTTAAATTTTCAATTGGAGGTCTCTAACTATGAGTTTCAAAGTTTACTTTTTTCTGAGATTTTTTACTTCAGATCTATAGCGATTCAACGGCTGATTTGAAAAATTGATCGGTTAAAACCATAGTATTCTCCGTTTTGAATCCATTGGTACCATTAGTTTTGAGATCAAAAGTCAATAGGTACTCCAGATCTATAAAGGAAATATAGAGATACTAGTCACTAATCACCTTCTCTACGATTCTCCGTTTGTCTCCCTCCTTCCTGTTTCCTCTTTTGTTTACCTTTTTAATAATTATTATTATTATTATTTAATAATTAAATATTTAGATTTATTTTTATTTTATTTCATATATATTCATATAAATACCGTTTTTCATCCTAAAACATCCCAAAAATTTCAAAAAATTTACATTCTCATAAACCTTTAATGAAACTCTCAAATCATACTTTTTCTTGATAAAAGTCTTAATAAAAAAAGTCACAAAATAAATATCTTTATACATAATAAAAGAAAGAATATTTCTAAAAATACAACAAAAATTTATTATAGACCAATATAATTATTTTAAGCAAAACAATAATTATTTTAAACAAAAATATATTTACTTCCAGCAAAACATGCATAGTTATTTTTTAAAAAATCATACTTGTTTATAATAAAATATTATTTAAAAAAATAAAAATTTTGGGATATTTCAGTATGTAATATAACCATTCCTTAGTTGTATCTCTAGAAAGATTAATGAAACTAAATAACTCGAAAACTACTAGTTAGATTTATCCTAGTTGACTCTTCTCCTTGAGAATTAATAATTTTTGTAATGTAGTAAACTTACCAACCTTAGCTACCTCTTAAATTAGAGTGATTAAACAATTTTGGATTTGGTTTTGTAATTCAACTATAGGTTGACTCATTCAATTACTAGATGGATGGTCTAGAAATCAATTAAGAAAACCATGTAAATATGCACACAAAAATGAACCAATACCTAATCAAATTGAATTCAATAAAGAACATATTCTAATCTCACAATACCATCCTCCTCCGAGATTTCAGTTCAACTTAACCAAGAAAAGAAACTAGCCATATAGAGTGTAACACCCTCAAAAAATTTAAATGGCACCTATATTTCATGAAATTATTTTTTTAAAGTATTCTAGAAGGAAAAATAAGTAGAGAATAGGATGAGGTATGAATTTTAGGAAAAGATTGGAATAAATTATATTTAATCCCAATAAAAGCCTAAATGCCTAAATGAGTGGAAATAAAGAGGAAAATGAGTGGGAGAAAATTATGGAAGCTAAAATGGGATTAAGTAACCCTAATAGGCCATAAGAAATATTTTAAAATAAATAATACAAGAGTTTAGAATTTTTGAAATTAAGGAAACATAAAAGTGAAATTTAAGGAAAAATCATGCACAAAAGCCAAAAAACAATTTGACTAAGGGGATGGTTTAATTAGATTAAATGACATTAATAATATTTCTATTAATATTAAGGAGGACTTTAGAATGACCTTAGGAAGCAATCAAAATTATTAGGAAATAGTTAAGAATTTATGTTGAATTTTAATATATAGTTAATGGATAAATTAGATAATATCTTATGCTAACATCATGAAATCTTGGAGAAGATAATATTGGCTGACCAAGACCCCTTTTGCTGGCTGCATTGGCGTCCAAGTAAAGTCCTAGGGCACATGGTGGTGACTCATTAGGATAAGGGTGATAGCAAAGCAATCATTTAAGGGTAATGATCACATAGTCCAAAATAATTTTATGAAGAGTGCAAGGTGTCTTATGAGGTGAAGTGAAAACTTAGGGAAGATGGGAAATTAGGCTATAACCAGGGAATAAGGTAGAGAAATAGCCATAAGGTAGAGAGAGAGAAAGGAGAAGGAAGTAGAGAGAGAAAGTGCAAGAAAAAGTTATAAATTAAGATAAATGTTAATTTTAATGGTTTGACACCTCCTTTCTTCTTAATTTGTGTGATTTTCTGAGATTATTCTCATCTTTTGGAGCTATTGGAACAAGGAGAAAAGTGTGAAAAAGTGGGAGGATTTGTTGCCAAGGGAAGGAGAAACAAGTAAGGAAAGAAGCTTAGTTTTGTGGGAGCAATTTTGGGTTAGTTTAGTAGCAATTAAATTTCTAATTTTTCTAAAAAACAATTCTGGGCATTTGGACATAATTTTGATGGTTTATTTTGCTGGAATTTGGTTCAAAACAATTGCCATACAAATTGTTCACTTGGTGCATGGGTATACACATATATATATATATATATATATATATATATATATATATATATATATATATATATATATATATATATATATATATATATATATATATATATATATCAAAATTATTAGGAAATAGTTAAGAATTTATGTTGAATTTTAATATATAGTTAATGGATAAATTAGATAATATCTTATGCTAACATCATGAAATCTTGGAGAAGATAATATTGGCTGACCAAGACCCCTTTTGCTGGCTGCATTGGCATCCAAGTAAAGTCCTAGGGCACATGGTGGTGACTCATTAGGATAAGGGTGATAGCAAAGCAATCATTTAAGGGTAATGATCACATAGTCCAAAATAATTTTATGAAGAGTGCAAGGTGTCTTATGAGGTAGAGTGAAAACTTAGGGAAGATGGGAAATTAGGCTATAACCAGGGAATAAGGTAGAGAAATAGCCATAAGGTAGAGAGAGAGAAAGGAGAAGGAAGTAGAGAGAGAAAGTGCAAGAAAAAGTTATAAATTAAGATAAATGTTGATTTTAATGGTTTGAAACCTCCTTTCTTCTTAATTTGTGTGATTTTCTGAGATTATTCTCATCTTTTGGAGCTACTGGAACAGGGAGGAAAGTGTGAAAAAGTGGGAGGATTTGTTGCCAAGGGAAGGAGAAACAAGTAAGGAAAGAAGCTTAGTTTTGTGGGAGCAATTTTGGGTTAGTTTAGTAGCAATTAAATTTCTAATTTTTCTGAAAAAAAATTCTGGGCATTTGGACAGAATTTTGATGGTTTATTTTGCTGGAATTTGGTTCAAAACAATTGCCATACAAATTGTTCACTTGGTGCATGGGTATACATACATACATATATATATATATATATATATATATATATATATATATATATATGATGCTTGACACCTTATTTCATGTGCTAAAATCTTAATTGCTGAAACTGTACATCTGCTGTTTGGGGGCTAGTATGGTGCTCAAATCAGTGATCTTTTTGTGCTTGGAAAGTGCCAAATTCATGGGGAACCCATGGCAAAAATTTTGGAAGTAAATATCTACCCTAAAGCACAACACTAAGTGCACATCATGGGAAAAAAATTTAATTCTGGTTTTTGTTGGAAAATATGGGAGGCCAAAAATATATGTTATATTCCTCCAAATATTGAAATTTAACAAGCCAAGACATAACCATAAATTAAGAAAATCAAAAATTAGTGTTTGGAGGTAAAAAAAAATGGGTTAAAACCAAAATTATAGGGATATTGAGAGAAAAATCCGAAAATTGGAAAAATAATGGATAAAAAGGTAAAATTAATTATTGTAGGATAAAACTAATATAATATGGATGATTAGAGATATGGGTGTGCATAGAAAATTTAGAAGTAGATAAAAATGAATTTTTAAGTAATGTAAGGAATTAAACCAAAATTGATTATGAATTTCCTTACGTTACAACAACAACAACAACAACTAAGCCTTTTCCCACTAAGTGGGGTCGGCAAAGAAAATAAGTGAATAAAAAGGATGATACATGAATATAATCCTTGGATGAGAAAGATAAAAGCCAAAGAAAATGATTTGGTGGGTTAATATATTATATGCACTAAATGAGAAATAATGGAATCATAAAACAACTAAAAGTATGGGTAATATGTTAGACAAAATTGGACAAGCTTAGGGAAAAGAAATAATTAGGGTTTTGCACCCTAAGGCCTATATATCACCTAAGGAGACTCTTGACCAAAAGAAATGAACCTTTTTAATTAATTATAGGGGTTAAATAATATGGCAAAAGTGGGAAAAAATACTAAATGAACAGTAACCCTACCAAATGAATAGTAACAAATGGAGATCATATTTTTAATGAAAAATTAAGCATTGAGATTTGAGAGACAATGTTTGAATAAATTATGTAAGGCTATAATGGGTCCCCTGAATTTGATACTAAGCCGGTTGACTAATCTCTTTGCAATGCATGTGGTAAAAGTACATGAGAAAATATGAGAGTATTGATGGCACATGAACTTGAGACTAAATTATGAACAGTCGTGGTATTTTCTTACTTAAATGATAGTGTATGATGTACATAATATCAGTGGATGTGTGAATTGTGATAAACAGAAGCCACACAGTGACAGTGCGTAATGACAATTTTGTTTTTCCCTGGCTATGTTTAATATTAAAAGAATTAGTTAAAAGCTACTGGGGAAAAAGGCCTGATATATGGTGACCCTCAGATAGCTATGGTGGTGAACGGGATGGGAGGATGTCCCTTGACGTAATAAGGAGACTCCAGAGAGGTCACATGGTTTCCATGTCGGTATACCAGATAGGGGACGCCCTATTCACGAACCATTTATGATAAAATGAAATGAAAATTATGCCATGCTTGAATGAGGCTAGGCAAGCTCGTTTGGGAGTGAGTCGGGAAAGGCTCACATTGACCTGCTGTGTTCAGGAGTGAGTGGAGTAAGACTCACACTAACCAGTACCATAATGGAAATAATGACATAAGCCAGTGGATAAATAAGTGGATTGGCCAAATGAAGATATGATATTGCACCACAATGTGTGATTAGCTTGATGATATAGCTATATCTATTGTTATTGTTATTATTGTGATGCAACATCATGACCTGACTACATATATGTGTATACTGGTATTGCATGTGCATAGATGATTGTTGTTCATTTTTCTGTAGTTTATAAAGCTGAACATAGTACATGGTACTCATTTACATTATTGCTAAACGTACTGGGAACCTAGTTCTCACTATATTTCTATGCTATATTCAGATCAAGACATATAGCAGTATGCAGGTATATAGTATGACGCTGATGTTCGTAGTAGACTGGGTAGATGTACCTTTTCTAGGACCAGTTCCCATGGTCTTGCAGATGACGATGATAGAACTAATTGAGATCCCACTTCATCCGCCTCCACCCGTCCCTGTCTACCCAGAAGGGGAGTTTGCTGATGTGGGACTAGACGTAGAGTATATATATATATATATATATATATATATATATACTGTATGCAATAACTGGACAACTAACTAGTTCTTTTGGAAAGTAGTCAGATACCCTCTCGCTTTTTGTACTACGAATAGTATCTGTACTACTATTATGAATAGTTAACTAGTTGTACACAACTGATGTTTAATGAAATATATGTTGGTTTGTTTTGTATGATGATGAGCATAACAACAATATGATTGCATTTAAGTGTGACCAATGAATAGTCAGTATCATGAATTGGGTAACATAAGTAATGGCTTTAGTAGAGATAAAGGACATAAAAAAAAATTCACTAAAGTTGTTACATAGAGGCATGGAAAACGTCAAAACAAAATAAAGAAAGGAAGAAGATGAAGATACATTTTGACTAAAGATGCTAATTGGATCTCTAATCTCTAAGATTCGTTGTTAATTGGTATGTCTCTAGCCATTTATTTAAAAGCATTTGATAACCCTAATGCCCTAGGGTTTTCTCTGTACACATTTTGGCCTATTAAGGGTTCAATATAGGACAAACTCTTATTTGACAACGATTTATTTTTTTCTCTGCTTACACTCACCACCATGGCGCCACGAAGATACCATCGTAGTGCTCTAGCTCTCGAAAATTTGGCTAGACTTGCTACAACACCACTACCACGGGGTTGAGCCTTCTTCCATAATTTCCTTGTCTTTTGCTATACTTTCTTTATCTTTGACCCCTACAACACAAAACATAAAATAAAACTAACTCTTAACATATTTTACTTAAAAACTAACAAAAATAAGCTTAAATATATTTAAAATGTGTATAATTTGACACAAATTGTAACGCCCCCAATTTACGTTACGTAAAATAAACATTTCTTTCTTTATTATTTTCGCAAACAGATATTCTCTATAAAGATGCATAATTCAATTCTTTATCATGGGAACAGATACATATAGGATCTCTCATGTATACACAATATACAAACCAAGTCTATAAACATCATAGTACATCAGAAATAGGGATTCTGCCTGTAGCATTCAGAGCACACTCTAGAATACAACAACGATATAATTCAAAAACTGAACCTTGAAAACAACGTAGACTCACCCAGAGAATATGTCACCTATCTGCCGAATCAGACTCTGATATTCTTATTTGAAAAAATGTGGAAATATTGTGTAGTGAGTTTGACAACTCAGTGAGCAAATAATTCTTCCTATGACCTCTTAGGTCAGCATATAAATGTACTTATATTTTAAAATGTGTCACATAGAAAATACAGTTCAAAAGTATATTCATATGGGACCCGTATTTCAAATATTCTCAAATCAAAGGATATTCAGATATCCAAAACCATATGCATCATAGTATGATCATTAAACAAATGTTGTTATACTCAACTGTATAAGCTATAGTAAAATATTATGATTTGAAGATAAAATCATCACTTTTAATGCACCTACCTCACTCGGCGGTCTAGCACACTTAATTTAAAAATGACATGCCTCACTCGGCAATCTAGTCAACTCACACACTCAATTTAAAAATGACCTGCCTCACTCGATGATCTGGTCAACCCACACACTTAATGTAAACTGACCTGTCTCATTTGACGTCTGGTCAATACAATTTGCTATACGCATAGTGATCGATCGACTACAGTCATAATAAGTGATCAAGGAATGGGAGTTCATCACCCTCTTACCTCCCCACATTACCACTATCACCCGGTTGAAGTGACCCTCCCCCAGCTCACTCAGGCTAATAGGGCATCCTCTATTTGGTACCATCACAAGCCATAGAACCCGTTGATATTCATCCATATATATATATACATATACATATATATATATATATATGTATATATATGTATATATATATATATATATATATACATATATATATATATATATACATATATATATATATATATGCAAATTCATCAAATGCAATGTAAAATTATCAAGTAACTCGCCATGAGCTTTACGCTTGCCATTCAATCAGAATCAGTAACTTAATAGTTTTACAAAACAATGCCATGTGTATAAATATTCACTTTATCATTTACTGATAAGTACATGTAAAACCAAATATACCATGAGTTCAGAAATTCATTTTCAAAACTATACTCTTCTCAAACTATATTCCAAATTGTAAGCAATTCAGATAATTTTAATGCATTTCAGAAACATATAAAAGTGTAAATATCTCATAAACAAAATCATATACATGTTTAAAGATCAAGAAGAGTATAGGACAAGTTATAAGAATAATTATCTACTCATAGGGTAGGGCTCCTGATTGGACAGTCCTAAAATGTACTTTTCCAATCCGAATTTGATCAATTAAACCTCAAAAACATATCCGAAGGGTCTAAAAACTTAGAAAATGACTCTGGGAGTTTGGTTAATGTTGTTTACTGTTCACGGCCGAAAAATACTATTCATCGTTGGAAAATACTATTCATCGTTGGAAAACACTATTTACCAAGAACAAACAGTTGTTAGATAGCTGAAAAATTTCATATCCTAAGGTTTATCTAGCTCCTGAATCCATCTACAGTGTCAGATTCTCAATTTGAAGACTCTAAGTAGGAGTTTTAGAATTTACCTTTTTTTAAGATTTTCTACCTTCGATCTGCAGTAATTCTACGATTAATTTGAACAATTGATCGGTCAGAACCATAGTATTCTCCGTCCTGAATCTAGTGGTGCTCTTAGTTTTGAGATCAAAAGTCAATAGGCACTCCAGATTTAGAGAGAAAAATGAAAGTTACTATTCACATTATTCATCACTATTCATCATTTACGATTTTTGCATTCCTCTTCTGCAGTACGCCCCCTCCCCCTTTTATTTTATTATTATTATTATTATTATTTAATAATTAAATATTTAAAATTTATTATTATTATTGTTATTATATACATATAAATACTATTTTTCATCCTAAAATATCTCAAAAATTTCTAAAAATTTACATTATTACAAAACTTTAGTTGCAATATCAAATCATGACTTTTCTTAATAAAATTTTAATAAAAAAATCACAAAATAAATATCTTTATGTATAATAAAAGAAATAATATTTCTAAAAATAAAATAAAAAATTATTAGATGCCAATATAATTATCTTAAGCAAAACAAAAATTACTTTGATTAAAAATGTATTTGTTTATAACAAGACATTATTATTTAAAAATTACGGGATATTACATTCTTCCCCCTTAAGAAATTTGGTCCTTGAATTTCAAACCATCCTATCACAAGTAGGGAATGAAACGAAGGCATAAATTACAATTATTAACCTTACTACTCAAGCTTTTGGGATATCTCTTTTATATATCATCTTCACTAACATCTGAACTATCCTCAAATTCGCATATTTATATCTATAAGTCGATATAATTAGGAACCATACACATAAAAGAATATATACACATCCATATTGGGTAACCAATTTTTCTTACTCCAAACTTCTATAAATCATCTTTGATTCTCACATATCAACATCCTCCCAAAAATCTCATCGTCTTAATCTATCATCTATTTTTATCCTAAAATCCATTAAGCAATATGTTAAACACACGTAGCAATAAATCCACTAAACATTTTATAACGTTTAGGCACCATTAACACATGTCTAACAATTCTAACTTACCTCATCACAGTAACTCTATACCCTCTTACTAACACCAATAAACTCATTATTAAAAATTTTAAACCTTTCTTCTATCATATCTAAAAGCACCTCATTATAGGTCATATCAATTCTGTTTAATTCATCCAATCATTTCAAGAAGATTTTTTTTTTCAACAATTACTCATACATAAATTTCTAATCTCAACATAATTCACATCCTAGATACTATACTCAACTTAACATGGTATAAATTCTTAGTACAAATATCTTGATCGCTTTATATTATTTTCGGACATGGTTCTCAAAATATTCTCCATATTTCCAAATTAAGAGTTCAAAGATTAATTTGAATCCTACTTTCCATATTTTATTCCTTAAGAACTTCAATACCACTAATTCACTTTATTACATTCCTCAAAGCACCATAAGGTCATCAACCGTCTGTTCCTTTCACCTAGAAATTTTTATACAGTTCAGTGTCCAAACTCACTATTTTAAATTATGACTAGTTTAATGCCCAACTTCCTCCAAAAATTCCTCCATTAATCACTTCCAACAAATTGAAATCGCAAATTTCCTAATTTTGTCCTACCTATCCTCAAGTAAACTCAATATGCTCAAATTTCTCTCTATGATAGTTTCCCATCAATAGCCAATTCTTAAGCAATCCTAACATATTTTACTTTCACCATTCATATCATGTCTGCTACTTATCTATCTCAATTCACCTCTTACACATTCATATATTTTAGTGACATACTATTCAAATCTCAAACATCACTTAAGTCACAATCTCGACATACCAAAAATAATCATAAATTTACATTGTATAACTATATTATACAATTTATAAATTTAGAGACAAATTATAATTCTTTTCTCCATGCCATAATTTATGTCATTTACTCACTCACCTATTAGAAAGCCTACAATGTTTTATGTAAAACCTCAAATGGTATTATTTGTATACTGACTTAGTAGCTATTGTTATAAGCAAACTCAGCTTAGGGCAAAACAATTTCCCAACTACCTTGAAAATCAAGCGAATATGCCTGAAGTATGTATTCCAATATTTGGTTGGTTCACTCAGACTATCCATCTGTTTGAGGATGGAAAGCAGTACTAAGATTTATGTTCGTGCCCAAAGCTTCTTAGAAGGCTCTCCAAAAACGAGTTGTGAACTGTGGTCCTCGATCAGAAATAATCTATGTCGGTACCCCGTGAAGTCTCATTATCTTATTCAAATACAGTTTTGCATATTGAGCTACGTTACATGTGATTTTCACTGGTAGAAATTGTGTTGACTTAGTCAACCTATCAATAATCACCCATATTGAGTCAAAACTTTTTTTTTTGGTGTCTGCAGTAGCCCTGTAACAAAATTCATAATTATTTTTTCCATTTATATTCAGGTATCTCTATCTACTGATGTAATCTAGCAGGCCTTTGATGTTCTACTTTTACCTACTGGTAAGTTAAACATCGAGAGGTATAATCAACTATATCTTTCTTCATACTGTTCCGCCAATAAAATTCTTTTAGATTGTTATACATTTTTGTTACCTCAGGATGAATGGTATATATGGATCTATAGGTTTCCTCTAAAATCCTTTTCTTAAGCTCTTCTTTATTATATACACACAATCGTTTGCCCAATCTCAAAATTCAATCAGAGTTTACATACATATGCAATGACTCGACCATCTTGCATCAACCCACACCCTAATCCAATTCTTGATGCATCATAATATACCATGTGTAACAACTCCATTTATGTAAATGTAACAAATTTTTTTTTATATTTGTAAAATTCCATGAAGTTATTACTACTTTAATTCTAACCACTTAACTCATAATAATAATCACTTTAACCAAGCAAAATTGTTATTAACAGTGATACAATACTGAGTTTCCATACACACTATTATTTTACAAACTACACACCATTAATTTACAAACATTTGTATAAAGATACATATTAGCTCTAATCATCTATGTCGACTACTTCTGGGGACACTGGTGCAGGTGGCACGTCCACCAGAATCTCAGTCACATCTACGAAAGATACATCTGAAATAACTGGAAGTTGCCCAAGGTAGGGCACCTCGATCCAACGTACAGAAATATAAGTGTCATAGAGAAAATCTGCATATTTATTCTTTTGAACATGATATGGAAATATAGTGAGAATTAAATCTCAGTAAGTTCAACAATAAATCATAATTTACCATCAATATAGTTCATCATGTCATGTTCAGCTGTATAAACTACAGAAAATATCTTTGGTGCCATGAATGCATTATATCTATGCACATAAGAATCATACAATAATGATATGTTTCAGAATATCATATGATGACCATCAACTTATTCTCATTTCAAACTATCCCAGTCAGGGTGAGTATCCTCTAATCTCTGGTACGGGCTTTTCTCGCTCTGTCCGACATGGCCCACTTTCTCTTTCTTTTCTCATTAACATGATCATAACCGTTGGTAGGGCGTCCCCTACTGGTGCACTACACGGATTGCCATGTGACCGTACCCATTTCTTTTCTTTTCAAAATGATAGCCAAAAATCTGCTTTCAATAACAAGTATGTTCATCAAAATATAACTATTACCATAAATCATTGGTAATCATGCCATGAACATAACCATTTCAAGTATCACTTTATAAAATATTTCCATGTCAGAATTTCACACTTAAGATGGTAAGAAGTCATACAATGGCAATGGCTATGGCATATACTAGTCATTTATTATTTTCATTTATAAGATTTGTCTTCTTTTTTAAATATTAATTTCATCTCTTCATTTTCTTCATGCTTGGCCTTTAGTCAATTTCTTCTTATTTATATCATTTCTAACACATGTTCTTACAAATTTATAGAGCATTTTTCTCCAATTTGATTTCTACTATTACCCTATAATTAAATAGGTTCATCAAGGGTAGAAAAATGTTGAAAATAGGCTTTACCAGCTTCCAACACGGTCTGGCCATGTTCCAGGACACAGCCATGCTTTAAAAATATTTCAAATGTACTCAAAAATAGCCCTGAACACAGCTAGCCCGCGTTTGAAGCACCCAGAATACGGCCTGGCCGTGCTCTGTGACCTTTGCTCACTAATCAGAGCATAACTCCCTCATTTTAACTCCGATTGAGGTGATCTTGGTGTCTATGGAAATCTAAGACAATTATCTAAAACTATAATGTTAATCATATCAGCAAAATAGTAAAAGATCTTGGTGTTATTACTCCCTTAAATTCAATATTATTTCTTCTCGAGTAGGTTCTAACCTTTACTTACTAATCTAACTATATCTCCCACATAAGAATTCCACATTAAGTGATTCCAGTGGCTAAACATCCATGACCCATAAATATATAATTCATATGTTAACCATTTATTTTAATTCCTTATATAATTTTCCCAAAAATTAAAACATCGAAGCTATCCTAACATATTCTTCCCTGATTAACCATTTTCTGACCTTTGTTTACTAATCAGAACATATCTACCTCTTATGAACTCTAAATTGAATGATTCTAGTGGCTACAAATCCGTGACACACATATCTATAATTCTTATGTTAACCATTTATTTTAATTCCATACAGATAATTCCCAGAAATTAAAATACCGAAACTATCCTAACATATTCTTCCCTGATAAACCATTTTCTGACCTTTGACTACTAATCAGACCATATCTACCTCATATGGACTCCAAATTGAATAATTTCAATGGCTAAAAATTTGTGACACATATATCTTTAATTCTTATGTTAACCATTTATTTTAATTCCTTATAGATTGTTCCCAGAAATTAAAACACCGAAACTTAAAATTCTGCCAACCATAGCCATACCCATGTAGAACTATCTATACCAACCTAAGTATTCAAACACACATCACATGCAAGATCAATATGTAATATGATATAGAAACATCCATGACCAATCATCAAAGTTCTAAGATCAAAATCTCATATAAATATTATAAGTTTCAAAAGTTTTCTTCAAAAAGAAATATTGTTAAACTTACCTAAGAATCTCCCTAGCTTACTTAGTGAATTGGTTTTCTTGTTTCCTCTTGAAAGAAGTAGCAAGATTCCTTCCTTCCCTTAGCTTTTCTAGCAGCTTAGGTAAGAGAAGGAGGGTGAATTTTTGAACCTTAAGGATGAAGAAGAAAAATGGACTCAAGTGGAGATTAAGGTAACTTACCTTGAGTACTTAGCCTTCTAAACTTCTCCTTCTTCTTCCTTCCTTTCTTCTCCTCTCTTTCTCTCCTTTCCTCACTCTACCTTGCTTCTATTTCTCTCTCTTCCTTACTTGGACGAAATTAAAATGTTGTAGGGGTGGGTTTTGCTTATATAGACCACCAAACAATATACATTTCATGATCATGGGTCTACCTTATCACAATTAGGATACACTTTGTTGAATTT